>BTPG01000008.1:67771497-68148997 GCA_036245525.1 Semisulcospira habei
CCGAGTGAAGAGATGGAGAGATGACCTCGCATTAGGTCCCTGGAGACTGACGTCTCGGCGTCCGTCGCTCCAACTCCGACAAGCACTCTGAACAGTAATAAAGTCCTAAAACGTAACACTTGCTAAACACACACACATATTGGGTAATATGAGATACATTACGTAACCTGGCTGATAACAACTCACACGTTCATTCACACGTGCTCCATAACTCGACTACTTTCGTAACACCCCATATCTCTGTCGCTATCTTGAAACAGACTATAACCTAACATTCTCGCCATACATTATTCTATACACTAGAAAAGACTATGCTTAACCAACCACGTACTACCTTCATAACGACTTAGGCCTACACACCTCACATTCCTTAGTTATCCATCTCGGTAAATAACTGTATACGAAAAACACCGGTTACCTCACTGAATTCAAAACCGACATAACTGAACCAAACCAGTCAACACTACACAACCGAATTACTCTTACCAACGCATACTATCTTTAACGCAGTAACCAACAATAATACGTATAGAAACATACCTGAATTCTAGGTTTCAGGGTCTTGGAATATGGGCTAAGGTATCTCACTGACAGTAAAGCCCGCACTAACGTATTTAGACCTCTGACAGACTGAGCTTTCGCCTACAACTCACTAAAACTCCCCGTGCTAACCGTGTCTTAAAGGTTCCAAGTGGCCCACGTGCCACCACGGACTATCGTCACAAACAAACCGCTAACAAAAACTGTACCGTACTAAATTTACTGTGTGAACCCTATGCGTGAGCATAGAGTTTCATCACAATGCCGTACATTTGAACTAAGGATTTAGGATTTTGTTGACTATGGGGTGAATTATTCCCTTGTTTGTGCGGAAATGGTGTCGCACGTTAATATGACAACACGTGGTTATGAGAAAAACAATTAGATTTACCTGAATACAAAGGAAACCAGCATTAACCTCTTTAACCCTAAAACCATTTGCTTATCAGTTCAGCGGGGCTGTGTGAGGTTTATAGGGTTAAACTTTGATACTCATGATTGTATTTGATACAGCTAAAATGAGCATAGCAATGCCTACATTGCATCATTTATCATTAGATGCGTCAAAAGTGATATGTAAGTAGTATCTGCTGTTGTTTATACAGTCTAGTCCTGAAATAGTCAACCTGTTCAAATCGAACAAAGGCATAATGAATGACGTGTTTCCTTGATTTTTGAAAATGGGGCCACTATGACGAAGCCACAAAAACCCACCTTTGACTAATGCTGAAAAGTGTCGGAGGCGGAGATTGAAGCTGGCGGAAACGAATCCTGAGCGCTTTCAACAAGAGAAAGAAGAAAGTAAAGAAAGGGCCCGAAAGAATCGACAGAAAGCGAAAACACCAGAGCAACTTCAACGACATCGTGAAAAGGCATTGGAGCGCCAGAAGCGTTATCTGTAAGTAACGTTTGATTATACCGCATTGACATTTGTTTGTGTGTGTGTGTGTGCGTGCGTGCGTGCGTGCCATCATTCATATAAGTTGAAATGATTTCGAAGACCGAATGAAGGGATTGTGCATAATGTTTGTAATATATTCTAGTAATAATCTGTTCAGGGATCATTCATGGCGGAGCATATCATACTATAGGTCATTTGACCAGTTCACAAAAATCGGTGATTTTGGAAAATACTCGGTCTAGATTCGCACCAGCTGACCGCGCGAACAAAAAGTCAGTAAGTCATTTGGCCGGGTGGTTGCAAAAACGATGCGTCATTTCAGATTTGTATGCGTCACATGATCCCTGCTGTCTTGCCCTTTTGTGAAAACTGAGCGGTAGGTACTGTTGGCTTAGAGGACCTGATTACGTCCGGTAGACTATAGGTGGGTGTGTATGTGTGTTTAGGGCAAAGAAGGCAGCAGAAGAGGCAGCACGAAGAACGAGGCTAGATGTTGATAAGGAAGCCAGAAAGAGAGAGGCCAATCGGCTGGCAGTCCAGAAACATCGCTCCCAACAATCCGCTCAAAAACAGCGCAGAGTTTGGAACAAGCGCATGGCATATTACTATCAGAAGAAGGTTAAGAGAGAGGCAGGTCGTATAGAGCAGCAGGCCAACAACAGCAAAGCCACTCAGAGAGTGTCGGGGTGCCCCTACCCCACCACTGAGAGCTTTAAAAGAGCTGTTAGGCGTGTGAAGGAAAAGCTGAGGGCCAGGGGTGTCAGGCTGGCTTACCTTTGTAAAGAAGTGCTGAAGAGCGCAGATAAGGTAGCCCAGCAGAAACTTCGGGAACTAAATGTTTCCTTCAACACTCCAGAAAAAAAAGTCCCCAAAGAAGACGCTGGCAGAACATGTCAGCAATATCAGTGCAAAGCGGGATGTGTCGACTCTGATAAGAAGAGTCACCCCTCTGCGAAAGTGTCACTGCGGACGTTTTATCGTCTGAAGCCTAAGAATGTTGCATCTGTGGGGCGGGCAAAATTTCGTCAGTGCCTGTGCGAAATTTGCCTGAACCCAAAACTTAAGCTAAATCGTCATCTTGTGAGAAAGTGTGAGTGTGTCAGAGATCTGTTGGTGGAAAGTGTGTGCGAGTTTGATGAAGAGCCAAACCGTGAGTGTGTGGAAAGAAAGTGTAGAGTGTGTGGAATTGAGCGAGTGAAGAGGCGATTGTTGGGCGAGCTTGAAGTGAGATTGGAAGAGCAAGTGGGCTGGTCAAAGTGGCAGCATGTAAAAGAGGGCAAGTCCAACCGGATGGACAAGGTGAAGAAAAAGGGCAGTGTAAGGGAGTGTGTGGATGAGTTCTGTGAAGAGCTTGGGCCCATGTATGCACATGTTTATGTTGCCGAGTGGCAGCGAAAGCAGGTGCATGACATGAAAGAAGATCTGCCATCAGGCTGAGCACTAGTTACTTGTGATTTTGCAGAGAATTTCCTCTGCAAATTCCAAGATGAACCTCAGAGTGCCCAATGGGCTTACAGACAGGCAACTCTTTTTCCTGCTGTGATTTATTACAGATGCCCGCACTGCCCAGAGCTCAAGTGAGAGGGACGAGTTCGCCTTCTTCAGTGATGATCTAATAAAAGATGCACACAATATCCCAGGTCTGCATTGACAGAGTGGTAGAGATGCTGTCTGCAGACTTGGGGCCGGTTCTGAAGAAGTTGATCTTGGCCAGTGATGGATGTGCAGCACAATTCAAATCGAAGCTGCCATTCCTATTGTTTTCAAGGATGTCTGTGCCTGGGGTGTCTATTGAAAAGGTATTCTTTGGCTCCAGGCACGGCAAGAATGACAGTGACTGGTCAGGCGGTGCAATTAAGAGGGCAGTCACAAGAGACCTGGCCACAGGGGCTGTTTGTGTGAGATCTGCAGCCGACATGTATCAGCACTGCGTCTGTCTGGTACACAAGGTTCCTGTCAACATAAGACAAAGAAGTTTGTGTACTTGGAAAAGTCGGATGTTGTCCGCACTGTGAAGTCGAGCAGTATCGCAACAGTTTCTGGCTGCAGAAAATTGCACCACATACGGTCACTTGGCCCAGGTCTCTTGGCGACCAGGGAGTTGTCCTCTTTTTGCACTCCCCGTGCAAGGCAGCACAATATGAATTTGTGCAGGTCACCTGATATCCCTCCTTGGAGGATTATCCAGATGAGGTTTGACAGAAAGGAGATGTAGCCTGACCCAGATTCAGAGTCTGAGGAGGATGGGGAGCTTGATGTCTCCTTGCGCTCTTCAGGCATTGACTCTGACAGTGAGGCAGACTTTGACAACACCATGGGTGTCGACTCCGATGCAGAGAACAGCAGTTAATCTGACATCGAGTCGATCAACCCTGGTAAATCCTGCGCTGAACTGAACGAGGGTTTATTGGCCGACTCCAGCACCATTGTTAGTGACAGCGAGAATCTCAGTCAGTCAATAAATCCTGACGTTCTGTTTGACTTGGAGCGTTTGGAGTTTTTTTCATGCGGCAAGACTGTCTCTGGCCTCATGCTCCTCATATGATGGCCTGCAGACGAGATCGGCTGAGCTGAAAGAGGAAATGGCGCAATTTCTGTTGCCTGAAGGCCATGACCAATTTCAGGACAAGGCAGAAGATTTCCGCTCTGTCCAGTTGCTGCATCCAGATATGAGGGGCAGGTGTCGTCCACTTGCTGTGGAAGGTGATGGAAATTGGGTTTTTTTAGGGCGCCGAGTCTTTTACTGTTTGGCGGTGAGGACCACCACACTGAACTCCGTGTCCGTGCGGTTGTCACCATGTGCCTACAGGAATGATTATTCCTTGATGGCCAGAACTCGTGTGCACCATCAGACAACCTCGAGGCAGAGCATATGATCCGTGTTGCAGTGTTGAAGTCTTCTGCATCCAAGGCTACACCAGAGGATGCTTTCCGGAATGAATGCATGGCAGTGGTTGAGAATGCTGTCTATTCAGGTTTGTGGCAGTTCTTTGCTGCCTCCGTTGCCCTGAACGGGTCTGTGCAGTCAGTATTTCCATCACTTTGATGGCCAGTATATCAAAAGCACTGCAACATGATCATCCGTGAGCCTGGCTGCACAAACAAAAAGAAGCTGACAGTGATGTCGTCTTCGTCCAGGGACGACATGGTTGCGGAACACTTGACCTCCAACCATTTCGTTCCCTTAGTCATCCTTAGGAAGCCACGTCAGTGTCCTGTTATCGGAAACACCTACATGATCAGGTGTTGAATATCCCTGTCAGGTGTTGGAGACGGATGAACTCCTAGGAGTAGTCTGTGTGCACTTCATGTCAAAAGCCAGAAATGGCCTGTGGTGCCGGAGTGTAGCAGACTACTCTTGGGAGCCGCACAGTTCTCTTGTGAGGGAAGTCACCCTTAGGTTAATGAACAAGGTGTCCACACAAAGGCGCAAGCTGTTCAACGTTTGTTAGCATTGTTGACTTCCGACCTCACTGATGTTAGCACAGGTTACAGTGACTCAGTGGCCTTAGTGGGTGAATGTTTAGTTCAGATTGGTCCACGATGAAGTGCCAGCTCCAGCTCATGCTGTTAGCACAGGTTACAGTGACTCGGTGGGCTTAGTGGGTTAATGTTTAGTTCCAATTGGTCCATAAGTTACTGTTTGCATCATTTTCTGTTTGTGTCAGTCTGATGATGTTGAAAACAAGACCCATGTTGTGATTTGTTTGTAATATTGACGCGCGACACTTTTTGAAAATCATCTTTTTCTTGAAATATATGTCTTCTTTTTTGAATACTTACATATAGCCGGTCTTGTTTTGTGTGTGTTGAATGTGCAGATGTGTTCTATTAGAAGAAAACGTGTTATTGGGCCTGGTGGCAAATTGTTAAAAATCTGACTGGTGTCGTATGTCAAACATTACATGTCCATAAATTATGTTCAGGGTGTGAAAATCAGAAGGAGATGATAGCATTACATTTAGGCATGCTACATGGATATAGCAACGGTATCTTGGGTCTGCAGCATTCTAACAAAAAAAAATCTTTTATGAGCATTTGTGTTGTAATGTTTGACACGCGACACTTAGACATTCCAACATATAAACTAAGATATTTCAAAAACCAAGCTTTTGATTATCTTTTGCTTCCACACAATCATGCTTGGTACTGAGAGGTTTCAGAACTCTTTAATGCAGGCTTTATTTTTCAACCCCTTGTCCGAAATCAGGATCCTACCTTTTGCCAAACTATTTCGATTCCATATGTTGACCCATGACCTTTTAGAGAAATCACCCAAAGTAGTATGCATGGACATATCTTTTTATAAACTATTTGTAAGTAAAATTTGATTAAAATTTTGGCTAAAATACCTGAGATCACTAAGAGTTTGTCTAAAAGCAGGCATTATTATGTATGTGTTGACCTCTTGTAACCTTGACCTATCAGACTCTGCTCGGCGTTAAACCCAAATAACTAACTAACTAACCTATCAGACTAGTCCACAGAAATGCCTTCTCCAAAGCAACCTGTGGTCCATGTTTAAACCTCTAAATGTATAAAACTGTAATAGCATCTGAACTAACTAGAAAACTGGTGAATTGTGTTCTTTATTTTCGTCTTGTGTCCTTGACCTTTGAGAAAGGTCAGCCAAAATGATATATTTTTTTTTAAGTCTTACCTCAAACTATTCATGTGTCAAGTTTAAATCTCTGGCTTCTATAGTTTACGAGGGTATTCCGATGTTAAATTTTTCAGCACAGTATGTATTGCCTTTAAACTATATTTGACCTGATCCTTGATCAATATCGCTTGTTTGATAGGCATAACGTCATCTTACATGTCCTGAGACACAAGCATGAACTGCTTGTGTGAGCAGATATTGTGTGTACTGTACTGCTGACCGTTACAGGTATTTAAACACTATTGCGACCTTTGACCTTGCCTGGACATATGCAAAATGCAGAAAACAGTTGCTGAACAAAATAATGAATTGGTATCTTTGTAGGCAAACACAGCAGCTCAAAAGTATCTCTAAAGATTCTGACTACTACACGTTAAAAGGGAAAATATGCAAATATGCACGTGTACGAACAAATAATAATAATAATAATAATAATTACGGTATTTATAGTGCGCTTATCTTATAATAATTATAACTCTAAATGCGCACTCACAACTCGCGCACGCATGCGCACGCTTTAGACAATGACTCACGTACCACAAATAGTGAAATACATTACGACAGTCAGCTTGGTGTGGAGTGTGGTGATATAGTGCTAGAACTGTTGAAAGAGGTCAGTTTTGAGGGCAGACTGGAATGAGGAGAGAGAGTGTTTCTGACGGAGAGAGAGAGAGAGTGGGAAAGTGTTCCAGGTGGATGGACCATAGACGGAGAAGGAGCGGGGGCCGAAAGTGCTGAGTTTGGTGCGGGGGATGTAGAGGCTCGGAGGCGGAGCCGAGGGAGCGGGAAGGAGTGTAGGGGTGAAGTAAGTTGGAGAGATAGGCAGGAGCGTAGTTGTTCAGGGATTTGTAGCAGAGAGACAGAATCTTGTATTGGATGCGTTGGGGGATGGGGAGCCAGTGAAGGAGTTTGAGTAGGGGAGTGATGTGGTCGGATTTTTTCTTTCTGAGGACGAGGCGGGCAGCATTGTTCTGGACGCGCTGGAGAGTGAAAGTGGTGGAGTGATGGAGGCCGGAAAGGAGAGAGTTGCAATAGTCGATGCGAGATAAGATGAGAGAGACGGCAAGTTTGGTGGCAGCTTTGGTGGCGAGGTATTTTCTGATCTGACTGATGCGGCGGAGGTGGAAATAGCATGCCTGGGCCGTGGCGGAGACGAAGCTGGTCATGGAAAGAGAGGAATCGAGGATAACGCCAAGGTTCTTGGCCGAGTCAGAGAGGGAGATCGGGGTGCTGTCGAGTTGAAGGTGGAGAGAGGGAGGGAGCTTGGAAAGTTTCTAGCGAGTGCCTACCAGCATGGCTTCCGTTTTGTCGTCGTTCAGTTTAAGCTTGTTTGCTGTCATCCAGTTTTTCACGTCTTCGTAGCAGTCAGCCATGCGAGTCAGTAGTGACTGAGTGTTGTCGAGTTTGTCTTTGTCTAGTAGTTGTGAGTCGTCAGCGTAGAGGTGGTGAGACTGGATGATGTTGGACAGGGGAGAGGTGTATAGTGTGAAAAGGACCGGGTCCAGGACGAACCCCTGTGGAACTCCGCAGGAGAGCCTGACTGGGTTGGAGGAGACGCCGTCGATGGTGACGGACTGCTGTCTATCGGAGAGGTAGGAGAGAAACCAGGAATGAGCAGAGTCAGTGATGCCAAAGGAGTGGTGAAGGCGGTGGAGGAGGACAGAGTGGTCTATAGTGTCGAAGGCGGCAGAGAGATCGAGTAGCGTAAGAAGGGAGATGTTGCCCGAGTCGGTGGAGAGAAGCAGGTCGTTTAGGATATGTAGAAGGGCTGTTTCAGTGCTTTGATGTTTGCGATAGGCAGACTGAAAGGGACTGAGGAGGTTGTTGTCGGCGAGGTGGAGGTTGAGCTGGTTGAGAACAACCTTTTCAAGAAGCTTGGGCAGGAAAGAGAGATTGGAGACTGGGCGATAGTTCTTGAGTTCGTTTGGGTCGAGGTTGTGTTTTTTTAGGAGAGAACAAACTACACAAGTAGCAAATTATGCAAATAGCGGTCTCTGTCTCAACTGAACACTCAAACATCAAATTATGTAAATTTATTATAAATATTTTCAATTGTTTGTGCGGTATGGTCAGAAAACTAAATCTCGCAGGTGTTAAGCGACTATATCGAAGTGTGGTTGCCATGGAAACCAAACTGAATCCGCGATGCCCCATGTGTCAAAAACGCTCATCGGATGGAGGACTACAACTGTGCAAAATGTCAGAAAGACAACTTTAAAATGCGCAATTCACGTCTAAATCGACCCTGAGAGATCGGACTACAGGGCAAAGAGAGCCAAAAGCAGAGTTCACGTGAGTAAAATGTACATACTGTTCGTACAAGAAAGTTGAATAATTTTACTACCTATTGCAATGACATTGCAGTCCATTTATCGAAGCCACTTTGACTGATTTCATCGCCATAAGCAGTTGTAATGTATGTTGAGAGATAGTTTTCCTCTGCATTATTTCCAGACACACAAATAAACACAAGAAAGGCAACGCCCTCAAGACTCACGTGCCTGACCGATCCATATAAATAATTACCTCTGTGACCTTGACCTTACAACAGGTCACTGAAATAAGCAAGTGTTTAAGTGTTCTAACATAAGAAAAGGGTTGGCATTTGTACCCGCAAAATCCATGTTGTCTCAAAATGTACGCATTTTTTTAACTTTTGTCAACCTCCAATGACCCTTGACCTTTTTGAGTACAGATGGTGAACCAAATTAGTATGCATAGAAAGGTCTTATCATCAGCTACCTTTCTGCCAAAGTTGATTGACAATTTTTGCAAAAATCCTGATAAAAAACTAACATTCTACAAAAATATACATTTTTCACATTATTTGCTGATCTCTTGTGACCCTTGACCTTTCCAAGAGGTCATCGAAGTTAGCATGCATATGCAGGTTTTACCATTAGGTGTCTGTGTGCCAGGTTAAGGATGGAAGTTGTAAATAGTATTTGAGAAAAAAACATTTTTTGTCATAAAATCGCCATTTGTGACCTTTTTCCTGATCTCTTGTGACCCTTGACCTATCCGAGGGATCATCCAAATTAATATGCATAGGAAGGTATCTCTGTACCAAGTTTGGGTTTGAAGCTGTGAATAGTATTTGAGAAAAACCATCTTTTGTCAAAAAATTGGCTGTTTTAAACCTATTCCCTGTGCTTTTGTAACCCTTGACCTTTTTGATGGATCAACCAAATTAGTATGCATAGAAAGGTCTTGCCATCAGGTACCTGTGTACCAAGTTTGGATTTAAAGTTGTGAATAGTATTTGAGAAAACTCAAGTTTGTCAAAATGACATTTTTTTACCTATTTTCTGTGACCTTGGCCTTAAAGGGAGGTCACTCAAATAGGTATGTTTAGAAAGGTCTTGCTACAAAGTATCCTTAAGCCAAGTTTGAAGACTGTGGCTTGAAAAGTCTCCGAGAAAATGCGCAACGTTAAAGTTTACCACGGACGACGGACGACAGACGGACGACCACTGGCCCAGAATATAGATACGTTTGTTTCGAACGTGAGCAAAAAAAAAAATGTGTTGAAAACAATTGTATGACCAGGAAGCAATCGTCGACATTTGTATTGCAAGTGATTCACAGCAAAACAGTATCGGCTAATAACTATAAGCGCGCAGTAACAGCTAGCCGAGTTGCCCACATTCCGTGGCTCGACGAGTCTAATCTGCGGAAATGTATGGCCGCGCAAGTGTCGCATAGCATGGCCGCCGGCAACGCTTTCGCAGCTATTGATGCGAGTGCACTGAATGAGTTAACTGAGAGTGAACGTGTGCTGGTTCCAGAGGCAGCAATGTGGTGGCTGACAAAGGAAGGAACTACCAAATGCGCAAAAGCCATCGGGCCGACGTCGCTGATGTGATGTGAACGCCTTCACTGAAAAGACACGGCAAACAACCACCCAGCTGCAAAAGACAAAGACCTTCACAAAACCCCGAGGGGCGGACCTGGGGGAAAGGGGTTACAGGAGTTTCGGAAACCCCCCCTTAATCACCATGATACTTGAAAATGCCTTATCATGTCATGAGCCCGGAGGCCTCATGAGGATCTGTGCCTCTTGGAGATTTTCTGAGTGTTGTCTGTGCTTTTGTACGACACTGGTTTTCGTTAGTTGTTGGTAGTCGTTCGTAGTGGACGTGAACTCACTATTAAACGCTCACATGGCCTTTCAGCCATGAAGAGCCAGACGACATTAAAAAGAGAGAAACACGACGCTTGCAAGCGGCTTACGCGGTGTATGTCAGTTTATTGGTCGGGCCGAAGGACGCCGTGTCCTCGGCTGACGCGCTGTACTCGGCGTAGCAGCCTGTGATGAGACTCTCGAAGCGCTCGTGCACGATGCAAGACTCGTTGATGACGACCGTCTGCTGGCGGAGCCGCGGCAGGCCTAGCAGCTTGTTCTCGTAGTAGATGTACGTGTCGCCCGGGGTCTTCTCCTTGTACGGGTCCTCCCAGAACAAGCCGTCCACCAGAGGGCCCTGCATGAACTGCACAACGAACGCAACGGGTAACTAGAGGCAGGGTGATGCTTGTGCCGATCCGACGGTGTGACTTTGGACCTTACGGCGGATGGAAGCTGTAAGGTCCAAAGTTACTGACCGGCACAGACTAACACGCAGAATCAGCAATCAATCGACAGAGTTTAGTTTCCATGTGTGTGCTCATCTGTCCATCATTTAAACTATTTCAAGGCGCCCCACATCATTAGCTGCGGAAGTGTCGTGTAGCGTTGTCGGCGGCAACGCTATACACTTCCGCAGATATTGATGCGGGGGACCTTGAATGAGTTAAGAGGCCACACGCGGGCGCACGACCTAATAGTGGGTGAAGGTTGACTAGCGTGTGGTAAGGTAACAGTAGCAGACATCATCATGTGACGTATTACACGTATTTTGAGGTAGAAAGGGATTTTAGTCTCAAGAGGCTCCAAAGTTAATATCCGCTGAACAAACGGTTCTCGGCCTAAAGTCAGCGTTCCGGGTACAGCGGCCATGCCCGTGCCAACTCGGGCTAAGGTCAACCAGAACATGATCTGCTTTCTTTACGGTCACGAACACCACGTGAATTACACGAACGCGGACAAGTGACGCGGCACTCCGATTCACGGCTCCCAGCCGGTATGGCGCTATGCTGGGTCAGTCTGTCCCAGACAAGAACCCAACGGGGAAAGTAACAAGCTTAGAAAAGACAATTACAACACAATTCGTGTTTCTCTCTTCGTTGGGTTCTTCTCTGCATTTTACATGCTTGACGGTAACCTTTTTGGTCTGGATTTTGTCCTTCTTAAATAACATTACGCATAAATATACACATTTCAGGACCAGTTATGTTTGTTAAGACTTGTCGACGCACGTTATAAATTTAACAGCAGTTTGGACACGCAGCAAAAGCACACGCGTAATCGCACTCGTTTATTGTTCGCTGCCGTTAGCGTGTCAGTCTATTCTTAGCGGTTAGTCTCGCACTGATAGCGTTGTATTTCTAGAACGCAGTGGAGTCATTTTCAGATTACTTGATATAAAGACGGCGTGTGCTGAGCCGGATTGTCCCGTATCGAAATGAACCATAACTAGACATCTATGTAGCGTTTCATAACCATCAGTTACGGTGGTAGTGGGCCTTTAAGTGTCACGTGTACCTTCCAGAAGGCGGCGACATTGCTCATGGATCTGAAGGACACGCCTTCACCAGTCTGACTGTCCAGGAAGAGGTCGCTCATCACCTTGGTGTAGTAGTACATCGTCGTGTTTGTCATGCCAAACGTCACTGCACAAAGCAAAGGCCCCCCATCAAGTGCGCGTTCTTGGAAGTCTCAGGGCTACTCCCCAGACAGACCCACTCGAGGAGTACACCACAAGTTCACTTCTGCTCAGATGAAGTGTACTTTTGACGTGCTCCCGCAAACGGTACGCATTGTGACGGTTCTTCAAGTAAGTACAGACTGACTGCAGTGCGAGTCCGAATCTGTACCGGGTGGGCCAGGACTCCCTCAAAGAAACCAGGAGTCTGAGTGAGTGAGTTTTTTAGCAGAACGATCGGGGGGTGGGGGGTGGGGGGGGGGGACTTTTGCAGCAGAAGGAAATGCTACATAAAGCATTAACCCTTTGGATGCAGGAATCAACGCGACAAAAACCGCTGCCGACAGCCAAAAGATTAATCTTCGTAAGGCCGGAACCAGCAGACACGAAAGCTGGGAGGGACAGACCTAGATTACTTTGTTAACTGCGATATAACCGTGCCGCTTCTCAGTTCTAGTCCTGAGATAGGTCTGCAGGGAGACCAGGACAGACTGCCACTTACCTATGCAGACGACTACCAAGAAGACGATGTAGATGATCAGTTCACGGAGTGTTGTTTTCACGTACAGCTCGCGGTTCGTGCTTGTGTCCTCAGTATGACGTGTGCGCCAGATCACTATAGCCAAGGACACACATAGCACATGCTGGATGATTTTGCACTCTGTCTCGTTCTTGCGAACGTGAACTCAGGCGCATGCAGTTGTGACGTCACAATTTGATGTGACACGTCACAGTTTGATGTGACATGCTGTGCGTGTGACCAAAGAAAACAAAGAAAAAAGCAAGCAACTGCCTGCGTCGGATAAAGTTTAAATTAACCCATTTGGCCCCAACGCCCAGCAGCAGCGGATGGATCGACTGTGATAATTCAAGGGTAGTGCCAGATTAGCTTGGCGCCATCGGGCGCCAAGCTAATGTGGCTCTACCCTTGACTCACGGTCGACTCACCTACTGCAACTGGTGGTAAGTCAGATTTGGAAAATGCGGCCTAGGGGTTAAATGGGTTATCAGCCTACAATGCTGCTGAAAACAAATACGCTAGGCACTCATATAGAAATACATCCCACCCACCCAGCAAAGGATCTCAACAGTGTATTGCTGTCGACAAAACGACCAAGAGCACTTAATTTCAGGTTCCCTTGGCACGAGAGACTGACTGCGGCAAAATGCCTGTCATCTAGTCATGCTTTAATCAGGCATGCATTCCGCTTCCCTTGATAAAAGATGGGTACAATGTAGTGTCGAGCAAAAGAAATGCGGCATTTTTTGGAATCATCGAAAACACTTCTGGCATTTCTATTGCCCGTCAGTATACAGTCCCATACGCTTCTACCGGCACCTTCCGATTAGGTTTCGTTGTCGATTTCTGCACACCTCGAACATCGGGCCCGTCAAGCGTGGTCGTCATTAAACAAAATGTGTGTGTGTGTGTGTGTGTGTGTGTGTGTGTGTGTGTGTGTGTGTGTGTGTGTGTGTGTGTGTGTGTGTGTGTGTGTGTGTGTGTGTGTGTGTATGTGTGTGTGTGTGTGTGTGTGTGTGTGTGTGTGTGTGTGTGTGTGTGTGTGTACGTGCGTGCGGGCCAGCGACCTGTTCCTGACAATAGAGAATCAATAGTTGGGAATACCTGCCTTGTATTCAAATGTTCCCAGTGTAACGCACGCAGACTTGCCCCAGTCGCAAGTACAGACTCTCGCACAACAGACGCATACACCGCCACCGACTCAGTCGGGCGCATTCACGCGGTAAAACTCGACACACAAGCTCTCTTTCTACTATGGACCTTTATTTTAAAAAAAATAATAAAAGAACTGACACTCAAAAGATTATGTACACCACCCCTTCTCACTACAAGCACACCAACACCGCAAACACATGTACAATGTAAACGCCAGGCTAGGTAATTCTCTCACAATCCAACCTGTTTTACTGGTGTTCTCGCTTGGTAATGTTCTGTCCTCTCACGTCTAGGCGTGTAGGTCTTTTGTCGCACGCTTCCGAGTCGTCCCATTTCTCGTACCGTGGACGTCCTCTTGACTCGCTCCGTAGCGCAGTCCCTGCTGACCCGGGTGTCTCGGCACCGGTCGCTCACTCCCTGAGTGAAGAAATGACCTCGGCGGTAGCCTCTGTTAACTGACGTCTTGACGTCACGTCGCTCCGCTCCACAAGAACTCTGTACAATAAAGTCCTAATATCATAACACTTGCTAAACACACACACATTGGATGATATGAGATACATTAGGTAAACTGGCTGATACACATAACTCTCACACAAAGTTCATTCCCACACACACGTGCTTCATAACCCGAACTACTTTCGTAACGCCCCATAACTCTGTCACTACATTGAAACAGAACTATAATCTAACACTCGCCATACATTCTTTCATACATTAGAAAAGACTATACTTAACCACGTACTACCTTCATAACGACTTGGACATACACACCTCACATTCCTTAGTTATCCATCTCGGTAAATAACCACATAGGAAAAACACCGGTTACCTAAACGAATTCCAAACCCACATAACTGAACCAAACCAGTCAACGCTACACAACCGAATTACCTCCTACTAACGCATACTATCTTTAACTCAGTAGCCATCAATAATACATATAAAAACATACCTGAATTCTAGGTTTCAGAGTCTTGGAATACGGCTAGTGTATCTGACATACATCCGTCCACAATGACAGCCTAGCCCGCACTACTATTTAGACCTCTGATAGACTGAGCTCTCGCTAAAATCCCCGCACAAAACGTTTCCCTACGATTTCACGTGGCCTCCTGCCCCCACGGAATAATTGTCACAAGACAAACCGCTGACAAAACCGTACCTGACAAAACCCTCTGTGTGAACCCTATGCGTGAGCATAGAGTTTCATCACACCCAGTATGTCGTACAATAATGCTCATTGAGAACCCGTTTTATCAGGAAAGTTTAGCAATAAAAGCCAACCCTTGAGCAGACTGCTTTAATGCCATCATTGCGTCATATTTCTTTCGTTTTCTTTTTGTTTTTGTCACTGAGAAGTAGTGTTATATGTTTACAGCCAAACACGTAACAATCGTAAGGATCTGAGGACAATAACCACACAATGAGTCGGTCGGTCTGTGTTACGCGTATTCTCTCTTTTTTCTTTGTTGATTATTACTGATGGTACAAAAATAAGAAGTGTACTCATTTCTGTAATATCAATTTTTTTTTTGAAAGAAGGTGCCTCTGACTTTACTAGGATGAAAAGATGGAATACATATTAAATTCTCATGCACATGCAATGAATTTGTTGAAGTCCAAAAGTTTGTTTATTTGGGTGTAAATTCCTTGAGTAATGAGTTTGAGAAAATTACCACAGGGAAAAATAACATCCTGAATTATAGCTGCTTACAGAAGTTGCCGGGAAAGTTCCACGTATTATGGTGTCTGTCCGTCTCAATCTTTTTCCCGCCGTGAGATGGCCTTAGTTGCCTGCTCGGCGTTAAACAAAAAAAACTAACTAACTCAATCTTTTTCCCCGGCATTTGAGAGATTCATTTCAAGTGTCAGTAAATTCTGACGTGCTTTTGTCCATAAAACCTATAGGTTCTTTTTTCTGTTTGAACATAATTTTTCATAATCTTATTCTTATCTTAGAAGAATGTTGTGCGTTATGAACATAATTTTGGTGAGTAGAAAAACGCTCAAGTCAAACAACTCCGTGAAAAATTCGACTTATCCGTCGAACGCAAAAAAAAAATTCCCTGCTGGTTCGACTTTGTCGACTGTATTAGGTCAACAGAGTTTCACTGCACCCAGTGCTTTACACTCACACGGGTGAACAGCGCAACAACAAACAAGTTGAGATGTTTCTATACAACAATTATGAATATATATATATATATATATATATATATATATATCTTGGCTTGACTTCGCGAACGAAGATTCTATAGGGCTTGCCCACGTCGTCTGCAGGCATTTTCGTGGCTGCGGAGGCCAATCCGGGACAGGCAGGTTCGACCGCAGTGGCTGCAGGGGAAGGTCTGGTCAGGGTTCTGAGTTACGACAACTCTGTTTTTTCTTCTGAGCCGCTTGTCCTTAAGGTTAGCTCTGCGAGAGTCCTCAAAGGAGACGGCTGCCTTGTGAATGGTGGAGCGCCAGGTATTACGGTCCGCAGCAAGCGAAGACCACTGGCGGTGATCGATTTGGCAGGCACTAAGTGACTTCTTGAGACCGTCTTTGTATCTCTTCTTTGGTGCCCCTCTGTCTCGGTGTCCAGTGGCGAGCTCGCCGAACAGAGTGATCTTGGGTAGGCGATGATCCTCCATCCTGGAGACGTGCCCCGCCCAGCGAAGCTGTGTCCGCAGCAGCAAAGCCTCGATGCTCACAGTTTCCGCCTGTTCAAGGACCTCGACGTTGGTGACATAGTCACTCCAGTGAATGCTGAGGATGGTACGCAGGCAGCGCTGGTGAAAGCGTTCGAGGAGTCGTAGTTGGCTGCGGTAGAGGGCCCAGGACTCGGAACCGTACAGCAGGGTGGTGAGGACGACAGCTCTGTACACGCTGATTTTGGTGCCATTTTTCAGCTGTTGATTGTACCACACCCGCTTGAATAGTCGCCCGAAAGCACTGTTCGCTTTTGCCAGCCTGTTGTCCAGCTCCTTGTCCAGCTTGGCGTCTGACGTGATGATGCAGCCAAGGTAGGTAAACTGGTGTACAGACTTCAGTTCGGACTCGCCGATGGTGATGTGGGGAGGGCGATGCTCTTCCTTGGGTGCCGGCTGATGGAGAACCTCTGTCTTTTTCAGACTGACCTCGAGTCCAAAGAGCTGGGCAGCATCTGCGAAGCAGGACGTAATGCGCTGCAAGGCTCTCTCTGTGTGTGCAACGAGGGCAGCGTCATCAGCGAAGAGCAGCTCACGAATCAGTTGGTCTAGTGTTTTCGTGTGGGCCTGCAGTCGTCTGAGGTTGAACAGGCTGCCATCGAGACGATACCTGATGTACACTGCGTCGTCATCGTCGAGGTCCACTGTGGCCTGCTTCAACATCATGCTGAAGAAGATGGTGAAGAGGGTCGGTGCCAGCACGCAGCCTTGTTTCACGCCGTTGCGAATGGGGAATGGTTCTGAGAGGTCACTGTTTAGTCTGACCTGGCCTTGCTGGTCCTCGTGGAGCTGGACGATCATGTTGAGGAACTTTGGGGGACAACCTAGTCGCTCCAGGATCTGCCACATACCTTGCCTGCTCACAGTGTCAAACGCTTTTGTTAGGTCGACAAACGTTACGTACAGCCCTTTGTTCTGCTCGCGGCACTTCTCCTGAAGCTGTCTCAGCACAAAGACCATGTCGGTGGTACTCCTGTTGGCTCTGAAGCCACACTGGCCCTCTGGGAGGTGGTCTTCAGCGATGGCAGGTACCAGCCGATTCAGGAGCAACCTTGCGAGAATTTTCCCGGCAGGGTAATTCCACGATAATTAGAGCAGGCATACTTCTCTCCTTTGTTCTTGTACAGGGTGATGATGACTGCATCACGGAGATCCTTTGGTAGTGTTCCTTTTTCCCAGCAGCAGAGAAAGAGGTCGTGGAGCTTGTTGTGCAGTGCTGGGCCTCCATGTTTCCAGATCTCTGGCGGGATTCCGTCAATGCCTGCTGCTTTGCCACTCTTGAGCTGGTGGATGGCTGTGAGGGTCTCTTCGGCGGTGGGCGGTTCGTCCAATTCAACCTTTAGTGGAAGGTGTGGGATTTGGAGGATGACTGTTTCTTGAACAGTGCGTTCAGCGCCGAAGAGGTCCTGAAAGTATTCCGACCAGCGGTTCAAGATGGAGGTATTATCTGTGAGGAGTGCCTGTCCATCAGCGCTTCGCAGGGGACTTTGTACCAGGTGCCTAGGGCCATACACTGCTTTCAGTGCTTCGTAGAAGCCCCTGTAGTCACCGTTGTCAGCGCAGAGCTGGGTCCTCTGTGCGAGTCTGGACCACCACTCGTTCTGGAGCTCTCTAAGCTTGAGCTGGAGACTGCTGCAGATGAGGCGGAAGGCAGACTTCTTCACAGGGCAGGAAGGCTGGGCTAGGTGGGCCTGGTGGGCGGCTCTTTTTTTTGCTAGAAGTTCCTGGATCGTCAAACCAGTCTTTGTTCCTCTTTCTAGCAAAGCCCAAGACTTCCACAGAGGATTTTACAATAGCAGTTTTCAGTTGTTCCCAGAGTGTTTCAGGGGAGGAGTCTGCTGGATCAACTGTGTCTTTGAGCATGCGCTGTAAATCGGCCTGAAGGGCAGCTTTCTTGTCGTCACGCTGAAGGCTGGCAACATCAAGCTTTTTCTTGTGGGGGCCCCCTTTCTTGGGTTTCAGCTTGAGGCGGAGCCTGAGTTTGCAGCGAACAAGGCGGTGGTCAGTGTGGCACTCTGCGCTGGGCCCACATCACTCTGGTGAGGAGGACGTCACTGCGGTCTCTCTGACGCACTAGGACATAGTCGATAAGGTGCCTGTGCTTGGAGCGAGGATGCATCCAGGTGGTCTTTCGACTGTCCTTTTGCTGGAAAGTAGTGCTGGTGATGACAAGTTGCTGCTCTGCACAGAGCTCCAACAGTAGGCGACCATTGTCATTGCAGTTCCCAACGCCATGCTTGCCGAGGACTCCTTTCCAGGCTTCAGAGTCTTGGCCCACTCTGGCGTTGAAGTCGCCAAGGATGATGACTTTGTCGTCTGCAGGGGTGCTCTGCAGGAGGCTGCGCAGGTCAGAGTAGAACTTATCTTTTTTTGCAGGCTCTGCCAGGAGGGTTGGGGAGTACACACTGAGAAGGGTGACGTATTGCTGGTGTCTCAGTGGGAGGCGCATGGACATGATGATACATATATATATATATATATATATATATATATATATATATATATATATATATATATATATATATATATATATATATATATATATATATATATATATATATATATATATATATATATACACACACACACATACACACAATAAGAGGGAGACATGGCCAAACCATTGTCCATTTTTGAGAAAGCGAGATTTTCATTGTAAACAATGAAAATCTCGCTTTTTCTCATATAGGGATATAATGGCTTTTGCAAAATAACGGCAAAAAAATGTCATACCAAAGATTCTTACTTCGAATGGCCTTTGCATAGCCGGGCTCAGCCTCGGTGGCGCCTGTGTCAGGATTTGCCGCTACCGGCGCGGGCGTGGGGAAAGCAGGTGGTAGTTCACCTTCAGGCTTCTGATCCTCAGGGTTGTTCACATTGGTATCCTCTGTCGCGCTGTTAGGATTTGTGTCTAAAGCGAAAAACTGACCGTCCAGGCCACCGTCATCGCCCGTCACTTCGTTGGCGAAGAGAGACTGCTTACGGCGGCCGCCAGGGAGCCGGTTCCCCATTTCTAACCGACTGCGTCTATTCTATGATAGCAATGCGGTAACTTGAGGTAACACGTCGAGAATTTTCTTGCAAAGGGATTGTCCGTCGGTTTTCACGACTGAGTTTCAACGGTTAAGGCCGGATGAGAGATGTTTTGATCTTAGCACCATGTATTTAGCACAAATAAAGGGATACACTCGTCTAAGCGACGATCAGCAAGTCCACTCACACAGCCGTGTAGGTGAAGAACCGACGTAGCTCAAGAACTTATCACCGGCGCAGACATATTTTACGCATCGAAAATGAACAGAAAGGACATCGGCCATGTGTACAAATAACGTCACAATATATTACGTAAGTCCCATTAAGTGACGTCAGTAATTGGAGGCTAAGTACTTGTTTCCATGACTGACGCAATCTGAAGGCATTTTCAATAAAATAGAACTCAACATCCGCAGCATCCTGATAATCATTGTCTGATCAACTCCCGCAACAACAAAAAACATATTGATCTTGATTTTATAATGTTCTAACCCATTCACTGCTAGTTGACATTGTGTTTTAAGTTGAAATCATCAAAATTCTGTGATCCACAGACGTCAAAGGAACATGGACACAAATTGTTCTCATCAGGAGGCATAAATCCTCATGAGCCCCCCACAACTGCGGGAGCGAAAGAGGATCGATACCTCTTGCAGTTGGGTGGTGTTCACAGATTTATTTCGGCAGTGCTTTTATTGTTAAGTAAAAAATAAACGTGTCTGCGACTCGTACTAAATCATTGCACAATGATGGACTGGAATAGCCTCATTTGCATAATCCGTACCGATAGGCTTTGGTATTTAACGATATATTTTTTTTTTTAAGTCTTACCGAGTTTTGTTTTTGATTCATTTGTTTTGGGTGTATTTTGTTTGGCTTTTCTTTCCGTGTTTTAATATACCAGCAACCGCCATTATCACTCTTTTACACACACACACACACACACACACACGAGAGCGTACACAGTTACATATAGTCCTACATATACAACTCGCCGTCACTCACCCCAATGCGCAAAAGGCCATCGGGCCGACGTTGGCCTGCGCACGGCCATGCGCAGGCCACGGCGGCCCGATGGCCTTTTGTGCATTCGGATACTACTGATTGACTGATTTTTCAAGGATATAAGACGTCATTGGACTGAAAGATTTAAGAGTGAGGTTCTGTTTCTTGCAGGGATGAAAAGTACATGAACATAATAATAATAATAAAGGTAATTTGTATAGTGCCTAATCACCAAGGTACTCTAGGCGCTTTACAATCACAGTAATGAAACACAAAGCAAAATACAAAAACAAGCACATTTAACAACAAAAAATACATTGATTTACAAGGAGCAGAAAACGCACATACACTCACACACACACACACACACACACATGATGAGCCGGCAGACAATTATGGTCTTTACGTATATGCAACAGAGAAAAGGTGTGTTTTAAGCTTGGATTTGAAAATGGAAAGAGATGATGACTGACGCACATCAGCTGCGAGAGCGTTTCATGTAATGGGACCAAAATACGAAAATGCACGATGACCTTGAGTAACCTTATTACGTCTAGGGATACGGAAAACACGAGTGTCTGAAGCAGAGCGTAGTGAGCGGGACGGTGTATACAGCTGGACAAGATCAGATAAGTAAGGAGGGGCAGAACCAGAGATGATGTTGAAACAAATAACACAGACTTTATACTGAATTCTGTATGAAACTGGCAGCCAGTGCAAATCAGCTAGTAGAGGCATAATATGTTCACGTTTCGGTACACGAAAAATCAGACGTGCAGCACAGTTCATGACTCTCTGGATTTGGTCAAGAAGATTTTGCGGAACACCGGACAAAAGAGAATTGCAATAGTCTATTCGGGACAGCACAAGGGAGGTAACAAGTGTTTTGGTAACTTCAACAGTCAGCAGATGTCGAACAGTGCTGATCCTTCTGAGTTCAATGAAGGCAAGCTGGCAAACTTTTTTCACTTGTTCCTTCATTGTCAGCCTGTTGTAAAAAATGACACCCAAGTTACGGGCCGAGCTAGAAAAGGAGATGGCACTCTCACCCACCATCATTGACTCAGGAAGATCAGCACTGCACGTAGAGGAGCACGTCATTCGGAGGGACTCAGTTTTGTCACTGTTCAGCTGGAGCTTGTTCTGTGTGGTCCACTTCTGAACATCACAAATACAAGCCTCCAAAGACTGCACCATCTGATCGACATGTTCACGAAGGGAGTGTTTGTACAATTCTGTATCATCTGCATATAAATGATAAGAAACAAAGTGACGCTCAATGACATGCGACAGGGGCTGTGTATACAAAGTAAAAGGAACAGGCCCCAAGACCGACCCCTGTGGAACGCCACAAAGCAGCTCAACAGGGTGGGACTCAAATCCTGCCACTGAAACCATCTGCAAGCGACCAACAAAGTAGGATTGGAAAAATTTCAGTGCAGTGCTTTGAATGCCAAAAACATCACGAAGGCGGGCAAGTAGAATGTCATGGCCAATGGTATCAAACGCTGCGCTCAGATCGAGCAGAGTCAGAACAGAGATTAGATCTTCATCGCTAGCACCAAGTAGGTCATTAACAACATGCAGCAATGCTGTCTCCATGCTATCACCAGACCTATATGCTGACTGGAACACATGCCACAGACCATTATTCTTGATATGGTCTAGCAGCTGCGTGAGCACCATCTTTTCCAGAAGCTTTGAAAGAAAAGGTAGGTTGAGAGATAGATAATAAGAGATTTAAAAGACAATGAATTCAATAATGACGCATCGGTCATTAATTTACGTCATTTTTAATATTAAAATTTTTGACCCCATTACACCTCCGTTATTTCCAAATCAACCCTTTGATTTTAAAAAGTGACGAGCATGACCGATGCGTCATTATTGATTTAATTATCTTTTAAATCTCTTATTATCTATCTCTATAACTATTGTCTCTATGAACACCTAATTATTTACCTGACTAAGTGATTTTATACTTACTAACAAGTTACAACTAACTTTTAGGAACCTGCAGAGGTAACCTTAAAGTTAGTTGTCATAAGAACTTATTAATTACTTATCATAAGAACTTATTAATTACTTACTGTAAGTTCTTATAAGTTCTTACAACAACTTGACTTAAGTCACAACTTACTCGGTCAGATTTGACAAGATACAAGGACAATAAAAAAACTTTTTTTCTCAGTAGTACTCTGGCGGTGGTGCAGATGGGGTTAAATAATCAGGCACATGTGGTGTAAATGACGTGTCATCTCTTTGTGAAGCATATGACAAAAATATTGATTGATTACCAAATCTGATTTTTATTTGTTTAAAAGATTGTGTAGTTTTTCTGTGGTTTCCTGAACACCGATCTGTTTCCCCATCTCTAAAAAACTAGCCTTCAGTTCTTCAACATTCACGGGGGATTGACTACGCATCTTATTTTGTATTTCAGACTTTTGTTGTTTGTAATTATTTAAATCATCCTGGACTCTCTTAAATTCATCATCATCAATATAATTGTCCTGCAACGCTTTACTTATAATCAGTTTTAAACTACTGAGTTTTGCACCCGCCAGCGTACTCAATGCTTCATGTTTCTGTAATTTAGTGTGAAATCTCTTGTTTATGGCCTCCAAACCAAAGCATGCCAGACCTGTGGCAATGCTAGCTCCTTCAAGGCCAACGCCAATTAAACTTCCAATTCCAGTTGAAATCAATACAATACCCCCTACAGAACATCCAGCTGAAACTGCACCAATAGCCATAGAAGTGTTTTGAACAGAATTAAAAATGGTCTTATACCGTCTTTTGCACCGTGAATATTTTGCTTCTTCTCCTTCCAAATATTTAATTGCTTCTGTAATATTCATTAAACGAAATGCGTCTGCCTGTAATGTTTTATCTGATGCAATTGGTACAGCTGTCGCATGCGGATCAGGCGCAAGCGTTGTTTTAGTCGTCACATTTGTTTCAGTTGGCTCAAGCGTCGGTAGTATTGGATAGAATTTAACCATTTTTTTATTGACAAATATTTTTTATTTAATCAGCAATTACATCTTGCAACTCTTCAAAAGTATATAATTTGCTGGCATAATAAAATGAAACAAGATCAATGTGTTCAAGGTTTATGTAACTTAGACGAACAAAAGTTGTTTTGTCAACCACCACCTTGACAGCGGGAATACTGCTCGAAACATTAATAACATCAAAATTTTTTGTAATAGCAATAAAGACCTTTGATGATTCTGATACTGTTTCATCCCATGTAAGTTTTATTCCCTGTGCAATATTTGCCTCTTTTGCAGAAGCTACAGATTTCATGATAATTTCAAATACTATTGTCGCTTCTCTAGCCACGACAAAGCTTGCTGGCATAAACACAACAGAAGTATCTGATCTACCCTTTCTAGTTGTAAGAAGATACCGCCGTCTCTCATAATTTTCAACTTTCAGTTTTTCTCTGCTATTGTTGTCTGGGGCAAAACTTGGAACAAGGCTTACAATAAGCGGCCCAGAGTTAACAACCTTCCTAAACACCAAGGCGCCTTCATCATCAGTGTATACATAAGGACTAATAAATTCCAACTTTATGTCCCAGTCAATTGTGGGAGGTGGAACAGGTACAGGTGAAACCACCCACTTATTTCCCACATGTATTAAGTTGTAGGGTGAATTATTTACAGGTGGAGTAGGTACAGTAACATCACGTAGCTGACCAAGTTTAGGAATCTGTCTTTCACCGTCTTTCATGTCAACAATTACTTTCCTCTTGTACATGCCATATGAATCAAGTTCAAAACCATATATTTCTCCAACATCCCCCTCCTTCTCAAAATCCTGTACATCAGCCAAATCTTTCAACTCTGTTACCGGACATGCAATTGGTATGATTCTCGGCTTTGGACCACCACTCATTTTTATAAACAAAAATAAAATTATTTAACTTCTAACACTACACTAAAATCATGCATAAGAACTGGTTTGCCATCCTGATTAGTTACAGATATACAAAGTGACTCAAAGAAACTGGAACCCAATTTCTTAAACTGTAAAGGAAATCTAACAACCACACTTTCACAATAGGGAGCAGTTCCAGTCGGTAAGCATCTCAACAAAGTTGAAGGCTTACCATTGTGTATATTTTCAGTTGTGTTTAGTTCTTTTAAGAGAATATTTAGTACTGTATGTACTGACAAATTGACAGGGCGTTTTCCAGTTATTTTAAGTTTTTTTGTCTTCATTGTTATAATATCAAAATTAGCTTCATCTAAATCATCTGATCTCCACCAATCTTCATCAATATAAAATCCAAGTAAATATGCAAATCTAACTGAGATTTTTAACCAATTTTGTGTCGGAAATTCTAATGTAACAAGTAGGTTAGCTGGATTTAAAGTTGCTTTAATTTTAAATTTACTTTGAAACCATTCAGCTATAGTACAAAAGTCATAATACCCAGGTGGTATAGCTTCAGTCACACCATCAAGATTTACATAATAATTTTTGTCTTCTATATTAAACCATTTTACTGTATAGAACATTTCATGGATAGCTACAGCCTTGCTACCATCATGATTATCAATCCCATTAGTTAACCACACTGGTTTGCTTGTGTCAAGATTTGTTAATGTGATAAACATTTTTATTATCTCATAAAAAAGAACATGATGGAATTTAAATCACCAACCATTACCACTACAAACGCATTTCAATTTAATGTAGATGCCAAATATAATGTCGCACCTACTTATGAACAGAAAATAATTCAACTAAATCAGCTTGATATTGCTGTATCAGAACAAGATTTATTTCAAGTCAAAGTACCGAATCCGTTTGATCATTACCTAAACCCTCCAATAACAGACGACTCTACTGCAAGAAAGTGGACATCAAGACCACTACAGATGTTTCAAAACCAACTTAACTTTGCTATTCTGTGTTCAACTACAGGCTGTGGTGTTTCATTTACAGACCATTTGAATCACTCAAACAGACTCATTAGGTCTGTCTACCGTTTCCACACATATTACCAATTAAGACGTATACTGTCAGAACTCCATATACCCACTGAATCCAGTTTTAACAGGTATAACTGTCACAATTTATTTTAATCATTATGCAGTATTTTCTTTCGTGGAGAACTTTCGTTCTTTGTTGTGTGTTGCGGTTATGGCATGTACTTTTTAGTGACGTCAAGAACATATGACATAAGATGTGTGTTTGGAACATGTGACGCACGATGTTGGTTTGAAGAGTTACGTCACTGTGAATCGTTTGGAAGACAGTCAGTCAGGAGAGATTTTTGCTCTCGAGTAAAAGTTGTTTTTTTGTGAGGTGTAGTGGGCAGAGAAATGCCGTGTTATGGTCTATGGTAGAATAGACGATTGAGAGCGGAATGCTCAGTACAGTGGTACGTAAAATTTTGTAGTTTAAGAACTACGACTAGTAACCAGATCGACTGATTAGAGTAACGAGTACCGGACCTTGTCCAACGGCCAAGATGGGCAGACAGGCCTGAAACAGTCGAAGGTTTTACTTCACGCATCTTTGGGTATGTATTTGTTTATTATATAGCTGATTCGCGTTTGTTAAGTAGTAGATTCGAAAAGTGTATTAGTTGTTCGGCTCTAGATCTGAGATTGTATGATATTCGGCGCGCATCGGCGAGTTTGCGGTGTCGTCTGGCGATCGGCGCGCGGGATTGAATGGAATGATCGAAACTACGTTTTGTGGAGCCTGTTGATTTTGAAATGAATAATTCGTATCGTGGTGAGAGGTTATGTGTTGTGCGGAAATATGTCGTATTCGTGTGTGTGCATGATATTTCGAATTGACTGTTATTACAATATTTATTCGATGTCGGAAACGATCGGGAATCGGCGACAACGTCCGGAAGCCGTTAACGGTCGTCATCGTTACAGTGTCGTCATTCCGGCGGAAGTAACTTTTTAGCAATGGCGGATTTCTTATGGAGAGATACGTTTTGTATGTGTTATAGATGCTTCCATCCCCTATCACCAGCTGAGAAGTTGGATTTGTGTATGCTTCATGTGGGAATGTAATTAATCAACGTGGTGTACGAGATAACAAGTTGATCCTGACGGTGTGCGTGTGGAGCTTCGACGTGTCATCGCGAGAGACAGTGCGATTATTCGACCAGTGGTGTGGCCGAATCAACAGCAGCGACGCTACATCCATCTTTATCCACGGTCGGAGTAATCAAACTGTTTGATCGTTCGAGGATCTAAGCATTAATTAGTGTCAGTTATTATCGACAGACATTGCGGAGATGTGACATCGTAGTGGAACAATAAGTGTAGGATGTGTGGTTAGTGCTGTGAACATTGTACGAATGGTTAAGGGTGTGCGTGAGTTACAGGTGCATGTATGAATTGAGTGAATATTGCGTAGGTTTGTATACGTCTTGTCTATTGTTTGTCGTGCGAATGAGAAGATCAAATTATTAAAATCGAACAAATATCCAAATATTCCGAGTGGTATATATTCTTCCTCCCTGGTGTGACAATAACAACCCCATGGATATGAAAGCGTTTGAACGCATCTGTAATGAGTTTAACACAAGCCCTAAGTATGACTTTACACAAAAACTTGATGATCACAACGGTATGGGTACATTGTATTACTCTATGAGTCACAGACAATACCCTCAAGACTATTACCCTGGTTACACTTCATTCTCACAAAAATCACAAGTCTGGTTAGGATCAATAGAACAGAAACAGTCTAATGCGTGGTCTACATTTGTTTTAGATGAAACTGACGGGTTTACTCAAGCGGGAGTCGAGCGCGTAAATGAGTCTATCAGAACATATGTCTGGTGTATACTAGGTGCACAATCATTAACAAAATCAAACATTTTAAACGGGAGTGGTAAATTTGAAGCACAAAAACAGTTTCTTGCTAATCTAGAAGACTCTATTAATTCAACAGTAGATCTCCCATCAAGCATACAACGCTATCAAGACGTACTCAGATATGCCAGATCAAAAGTTGACTTTGTAGTTGGCATTGGGTTATACATGCTACCATCTGACCTTCAATTACAAATGGGTACAATAACAAATTATAATAATGAAATCATTGTTGCAGGTCGTGATCAGAAATTAGGACTCAATAAATCAGTGAACACACACCTACAGTCATTAATAATGCCAGTATCATCACCACCCGTACAGGCAGTAACGCCAGTAATGTCAATAACAGCCCCAGCCCCGGCACCCACACCTGTACCGGCACCAGCACCAGTACCATCACCAGCACCGTCATCAAACACACATGAGTCAGAGAGAACTGCATTGGTAATAGGCCTCACAGGACTAGGTATATTACTTCTTTATCTGTTTCATTAAATAACCCACCATCAACCCTCCTACTGACACCAAAAATATCAACACATGTTCCGCCATAATCCCCACTACCTTTGCTGCAGTATTGATAAGCCAACTGACAACTGTGCCTATAATACCAGGCAAAGCGTCCATTGCTTTTACAGCCAATTTCTTAAGCAAGTCTGATATATGTGATAATTGTTTTTTTACCCACAACTGTAAATCTTTTGGATCACTTGGTGGTGCTGGAGGTGCTGGCGGTGTTGGACCGCCTCCACCACCACCACCAGAAACAGCCAACACTACAGTACTGATAATAAATCCAAGAGCAGTAATTAAACTGGCAATTGTAATACCCTGTTCTCTGAAAAGTATTTTCAATCTCTCAGCCAAAGTAGTGTCTTCGTGAAGTATTTTCTGAATAGTTTCTCTAATCCTGTTGGCCTGTGTTTTCAGTTTTTGTCTTCCAATACTAATCGCTTCTAACCATCCTGATCTTTCTATATACAAATCATTTAATCTGTGTTGGATTCTTTGTTTCATTTCTGTGCCAAGATTCTCCTCATCAGCAGTTGCTAATTTGTTTTTTTCTCTTTCTATTTGATTATCAAGCTCACCCAGTTTTGCTACATTATTTACCATCTCACCTCTTATTGTCTGCAGTGATTTATCCAAACCCTTTATCTCTTGCATTGACAAAGGTGGGTCATCTATTGTTTTCATTATGTCATCAGTAAATGATGTTTCTTGTATTACCGTGTTTGCTATTTCTGGCAGTCTTGTTACTTCAGTCATCTCAATTTCTTGTCCTGTTGGTAATCTTGTTCGTGTGTCATGGAGGGTACTAACAAGTCTTGGTGTCAACTTTTTATTAGTACCAACACCAAGGTAACGCTGCAGTGGTGCCTCACCACCTACATCAGTTTTTATTGTACTTAAAGCTTTAAACCTAGCAGCGTTGTTTTTATGTGTTAGATACACTTTACCTCTGTCTGTATTTACAAATAAGTGACCTTTATCATATTCAAACTGATTAGGATCTATTACATCTGGGTGTGTACCAACACTGTCATAAAACGAGTTTATTTTGTCTTTTAACAGTTCATGATACATACTAGAAGTAGTTACAGTCATATCTGTCATATCTGTCATACTGGTATCATAGTCATCCATGACATCCATTTCAATATCATCATGATTAAATCCTCCTGCTGCCATTGTTTTAATTAATTTAATATTTTTGATTTTTGCATAATAAAATGACACAGTCCTACGGATCAAAGTTAGACCCGTACAGAAAACTACGTGAACCTCTTGGTGTTAAGGGCATTAGACAATCAATCGTCATCACAAACAATCCTAGTACAATAGACCAGAACCAAACACTTACTGTCAAGTTTCCAAACCTGGGTCCCAATGATGTTATTGTTCCTGGTACTGCACGCCTTGCATTTAATATTGAACTTTTATCAGAATCAGATGCAAACAGAACACTGGTTGACAATCTTGGCAGAGCAATTGTTAAGACTATTAAAGTAAAACTGGAAGGACAGGAAGTGTTTAGTCTTGATGATGCTGATGTGTTTTACTGTTACAAAGACCTTTGGCTTACACGACAAGGAAGAGAGGACCGTGTTTACCAAGGCATACAGTCTGCTAATGTTGGTAAACTTCGAATCGATGCGGCAGACAAATCAACATCAGCAATTGAAGACGTTATATTAGCAGATACATACGGTAATAGATTTTACATTCCACTTGAATTTGAAATCCTCACAACACATTTACCTTATTACCAAGGAGCACTAAATGACCGTCTGAGTTTTGAACTAACTTTTAATGACTTTGCAAAAGTTATCAAAACAACTGACCCAGACGCGACATACAAGATCTCTAACATTTCATTGGAATACGAAATTGTCACACACACTGAACTTGCCAGACTAATTCAAAATCAATATCAGTCAAGACTTCCAATTTATTATGACCGCGTGATAAGACACAGTACAATACCCAAAGACAAAAGTGATACAATGTGGAACATAAACCTCAACACACCTGCCAGGTCACTGAAAGGTATACTGATGTTGTTTATTGAACCAAAAAATCCATTTAAAAGAGAGTCAGAAAAATTCTACAATCCAAAAATAACACATTTATCCTGTACAATTGAAGGTCGGCCTAATCAAGTGTATGCATCGGGTATGCTGCCTTATCAACACTATGACGAGATTATAAAATGGGCGGGTGGAAGACTTAGAGAAAAACCAGCAAATATGGCATGTAAAGATTTACATCTGTATGACGTAAGGATCAGTCAATACCTGACAGAAAAGTATGCACTGTGGTTAGATCTTCGCAGTACGGACGATGATTACCTTCATGGGTCAGGTCGAACTGTTGAGAACGGCAGTGACGGAATAACAATTCAGATTCAAAAAAAGACTGAAACAGGAGGAGCCATAAATATTTATTTGTATCTGATTTATGATGCACAACTCAATATTGCAGAAAGCAGACTAAGTGGACACTTGTATTAAAATTATAATTAGTATTAAAATGAACCGGAGCTTGATAACACTCGACCCACACTGTGGATTATTTTGTGGTGCCTCAGGCTGTGGGAAAACTGAATTTGTTCTTAATCTGTTACAAACAAGATATATATACCATTTCGAAAACATTGTAATATTTTGTCCTACAATAAAACACAACAAAGCTTATCACAACCGTTTATTCATTTGGACTGACAGTAATATCTATTTAGTCGACCCTGAGAAACAACTGAATGACTACCTGCAGTATTTTTACAAACAATTTGAAGGACAGCCAACGTTGTTTATTGTTGATGACTGCTCAGCAGAGAAAGACATTGTTAAGAAAAGAAACACACTAGCAGAACTGGCTTTTAGTGGCAGACACGCAAATGTTAGTGTATGGATTCTCACTCAGAAATATAATGCAGTACTGAAAGATTTTCGAGAACAGTTAAAGTTTATCTGTTTGTTTTACTGTAAGGATTGTGACAGCTTTGAAGACTGCCTCAGAGAGAATGATGTCATACCAAATAAGCATGAACGAGATGATGTAAAAAATAAACTGAAATCAACTAAGCATCTAAAGCTCATCTTAAAGACAGATCAGCCCACAGGGTATGGGTTAGTAAATTAATTTATACTTTTGTTTTGTCCAATAAAAATGACGGACGGACAAACCATTGACATCACAGACTGCTTCAAAGATGTTGTACACTTTACTCAGATAAAAACACCTCCCAAACAGCCTGACATAAATGTCTTAAAACCGACAGCAATATATTTGTCATATAATATGACTTTAGATTATGTTGATGAGCATCCAAATGTGGAGAGTTTAACAGTTGATTTTAGGACACCCACCTTAAGAGTTAAAAAAAATAACCGCCAGGACTGGTTTGAGATACTTTGTGAACAAATATTTCAACAACTACGTAAACTAAATGTTTATATTAACAGTGTTACAGTTAATAAAGTGGTATTACACAAAGTGTAATTTTTCTATTATTATTTTGTCGGACAAATAAAAATGACGGACAATGCTCAAGGTTTAAGAAATGTGTTTCACACAACAGACTTGCCTATATCTAATAGTAACAATGTCTATGAATCGATAGAAATGTCTTTTTCTGTCATACAAGATAATCTTCTTACAGGCAGTGTAAAGATTCAGATTGTTGCAAAAATAGAATTTACTAGAGTGGACGGTGAAGTAATTGTATCTTATATATCGACAAGACAACACACAGTTAACACAAGAAGAGAATTGGAGAACGTGTTTAAAAACAGACTATTGCCTGACTTTCTCCAAGCAATTGACAGTGCAAAAATGAAGGGGTCTGGTTGGCACGAAGGTCATGTGCATGAACTACAATTAAAGCAGTCTAGGTATCATCCTATACTAGGTAAATCATGGATACCACTGCCAACAGAGGTTGCAAACAAAAAGGCTGTTGTTAATATTCAGAACAATGACAACTATTGTTTCATGTGGTGTGTGCTTGCTAAGCTACATTATGTAAAAACAAGACCTGACCGCGTATCTAATACACTAAATTTGTAAATGAACTTAATTTCAGTGGCATTGATTTTCCTGTTAAGGTAGAAGACATAGACTTGTTTGAACAATTAAATCCTGGCATATCTGTAAATGTGTTTGTGTGGGATAATGACTCTGTTGACAAGTTACAACCAATTAGAGTATCATCACTTGCCCCCACGTATGGACAGTCAGAAGACAAACATGTTGACATGCTATTAATCGGTGATCACTATACAATTATCAGAAATATGTCACGTCTAATTCATGGGCATGTGTCAAAACACAATGGCAAACAGGAAGTGTGTAAGAGATGTTTACAAAGATTTTCATCTATTTCAGTAGCGCATAAACACGTCCTGCACTGTAGGTCAGCTGATGATATACAAACAGTACTTAAGTATCCAGATCCTGGTAGTCAAGTATATTTCAAGAACTATAGGAATCAGCAAAAGCTACCATTTGTAGTGTATGCTGATTTTGAATCACTGGTTGTACCGTATGAAGGTCCTGTTCCAGAATCATTACCAAAGACAGTAAAATTGAGTGACCAAGTAGTGTGTTCTTTTGGTTATATTCTTGTTAAGTCAGATGGTCAGCATACCGAGCCTGTTATCTACAGGGGTGAAAATGCAGCATGTCTGTTTTTAACAGAAATGAGACAACTGTATAGTCAGGTGGTACAGTATCTAGAAAACAATCAGATGCCTGTGATGATGACAGAAGAAGACAAACTAAATTTTGATACAGCTGTGACATGTTGGATTTGTGAAAAACACCTACAGGGTGATAAAGTTTGTGACCATGATCACATAACTGGGCGTTACAGAGGTGCTGCACATAACAATTGTAACTTATTATTAAAAACAGATCCTAAGACATATAAGTTACCAATCTTTTTTCACAATCTCAAAGGATATGATTCACACATTATCATGCAGGCTGTGGATGAGTCTTACAAAAAAATTAGTTGCATTGCACAGACAACTGAGAAATATTTGACATTTAGATTGGACAACAAATTAGCATTTTATGACTCCATGCAACATTTGTCTTTAGGGTTGGCTAGTCTGGCAGATGGACTGACTGAGTTTCCAATAACAAGTAAATATTTTGAGCCAGACTTGATCAAGAAAGGAGTGTATCCGTATGAGTACATCAGTGACTGGGTTGTTTGAAGAAACAAGACTACCACCAAAAGATAAATTTTATTCTACACTTAATGGTAAAGGTATTTCTGACTCTGATTACCAACATGCACTTGATGCATGGGATAAATTAGGATGCCAGACAATTGGTGACTACCATGATCAGTACTTAAAGGCTGACGTTTGTTTGCTAGCAGATGTATTTGAAAGTTACCGTGAAAAGGGTCTATTGCATTACAGTCTTGACCCAGCTTGTTACATAACTAGTCCTGGCATGACATGGGATGCATTTTTGAAATCCAGTAAGATATCTATAGATCTGTTGTCTGATCGTACGATGGGTGAAATGGTGGAACGCGGATTGAGGGGAGGGATTAGTATTGCAGCAAACAATTATGCAAAGGCCAACAACAAATATCTTGATGACCTTGACTTTGACCCCTCGAGGTCAAGGTCATTCATTACGTACCTTGACGCTAATAACCTTTACGGGTTCGCGATGTGTGAGTTATTGCCCTTGAAAAACTTTTGTCTGCATGATTTGTCACAGTATGACATAACAGACATAACAAACAATATTATTAATCTTGACCGAAACGACGCGAAGGGTTGGATCTTTGAAGTAGACCTAGAGTACCCACACCATCTACATGATTACCACAATGATTATCCGTTGGCTGTTGAAAAAATGAGTATGACAGGGAAAAAAGAAGACACCAAACTTGTACCAAATTTGAATGACAAATTCAATTACGTGTGTCACTACCGCATGTTACAGTTTTACATCAGACATGGGTTAGTACTAAAGAAAGTTCACAGAGGAATTCAATTTGATCAGAGTGCTTTCATGAAAGATTACATAATGAAGAACACAACCCTCCGTGCCAGAGACGGCAACACTGCATTTGACAAAGACTTCTTTAAGCTTATGAACAATGCCTGTTTTGGCAAGACAGTGGAAAATCCTCATCACAGAAAAGATGTGAGACTTGTCACAACTGAATTGGTTTGATTGATTGTACATTGCTTAACGTCCCGACAGCAACAAGGCTTTCTCAGGACGTGCCTGCACTGCTTGTGAAAAAAAACAACCAACTAAACAGAACATTGAATGTATGTCGCCAGCCGGTCAAACACATTAAATAAACCTAACACATGGGGCCTAAATAAAGCTAAGACCATTTAGCAACACACATCCAATATCAAGAGCTACAGGCAGTGCAGACAGTAGGGAGAGTTTAAAAAAGGCAAATACAGGTGAATGGACCTCGGGTAGACAGAAACACATGCCCCAGAATAGAGAGAAAACCCCACCCTGTGGGGCTGACCAGGGTGACCCTGGGAACTAAAAAATACCTAACCCCACCCAAGTCCCCCAGGGCAGACCCGGGTGGGGTCACAACTGAATTGGGTGCAATTAAACTTACAGGTAAGCCTCAGTACACAACTGAATTGGGTGCAATTAAACTTACAGGTAAGCCTCAGTACACAGGGTACAAAGAGTTTCATTCATCATTGTATGCTGTGTCACTCAAAAAAAAAGATTGTTAAACTGGACAAGCCAGTATTCATTGGTATGGCAATTCTTGAGTTGTCAAAACTGGTGATGCTTGAATTTTATTATGATTACTTCAAACCAAAGTATCCAGAGTGTCGTCTGCTATACACTGACACTGACTCTATGATCATAGATGTGTGTACTGAAGACTTTTATGAAGACATGAAAACAGAACTACACATGTATGACACATCTGACTACCCTAAAGACCATCCACTGTTTAGCACAAAAAACAAAAAAGTGCCTGGAAAGTTTAAAGATGAACTGAATGGTGTGCCAATAGTTGAGTACGTTGGACTGAGATCAAAAATGTATTCTATACTGCACCAAAAGGGAAGTCAGTCAAAAGCCAAAGGAATTAAAAAAACAGCAATAAAAAATAAAGACATTCGTCATGAACATTATAAGGAAGTGTTAGATGGTGCATTAATGCCTGATTATCCAAACAAGTCACTGAGATCAAACAAACATAATCTTGAAATGATCCAAACACATAAGAAGTCACTTGCAGTTGGGGACACAAAACATGTTTTTCACAGTAAGGAAAAAGCTTATGCACCTGGACATTACAGACTTAAGTTATCTGAAGACATTTGTGATAAATTAATTGATGAGCTAGTTACTGAAATGAGTAACAGTGTCTGGGGGGATGATCTGTAATTCTTCTCTGACAAATGCCCTCTGTGGGGCAGGGTCGTACAGGTAATAAATTGGTGGATTACCAGGGACTATTTTTTTTATGTTGTGTACAGATGTAGACCAGATGGGGTCTGTTGCCCTGCGCCTGATGTCATTTTCAGCTTCCCCTGGTTGATATAAATATCTCACCTGTTTAGTAAATAAACTTGTGTCTGGTGCTGGGGTTGGGGCTGTTTTTGGTTCTGTAATTGTTTTCAATTTAATAGCGTCAGCAGGCTTTACATGGCCTTCATTGTTCATTGCTTTTATCACATGTGGTAATCTCTTAACCCACTCAGTGTTACGGGTGTCATGCATGAGTTCCTTAGAATACTGGTAACTGAAAAGTCTCTCTGATAACTGTTTGTTAAAGTTTTCTACAATTGCCTGTGATCTGTGCACACCTGGAATGCCTCGTCTGACCAGTACGCCATGCATCGCAAATAACTGATTAACAGCACCTTTGAATTCTGATCCGTCATCAACCTGCACTAGTCTGGGGTATCTTAAAGGACCTCGACCATATATTTTTGTTAATGCTGTAGCAACTGTACTGGCTGTTTTGTCAGATATGGGTTCAGCGTCTTTGTACCTTGAAGCAATGTCTACAACAGTCAGTGCGTACTTGTATCGTTTCTTTCTTATTGTGTCATGTGGTAGAAACAGGAGGTCCATTTGATGTGTGTCATTTGGTGTTGTGTTCTCAAAATGAGGCCTCGTTATTTTTCTTGGAGCAGGGAGGTATATCTGCCAAATTGCTTGTCTCTGTAACCATTGCTTGACCTGATTGAGTGATACATCTCCGCCCACAGCGGCATGTAATTTCTGAATAGCTGTTTGCCCTTTCCAATACTCTGATGGTGAGTAATATATTTTTGATAGTTTATTTTCGGCTGCCATTTTTTCTAGCAATGAAAACTCCAGTAAAATAAACAAATGTCATTCCCACTAGAACAAAGATTATCTCCCCGTTTCTTTGTTCTGTACTTGGTTGGTAATAGTCACTTAGTTTCGGTTTCGGGATAGACATGTCTTCACCTGTGACAAGAAAATATTCACGGATTGCTTCGTCTGTATTTGAAAACGTATGTTGTGCGTGGCCTTCAAGCCTCAATCTTTCATTGATGAAATCAAGTTTCTCTATTCTATTCTTTTCATATTCCTGCTGGGCTTGTGCTAATTTTTCTGATGCCTCATTGTGTCGTCTCATCTCCAGAGCAGATTCTTCTCTGCCCATTTTTGAAAACAGATAATTTGATCCACTAAATGCCAGGGCGTTAACAACGGCACCACCCACAATAACAGCTAGTGTCGCCATAATATTTTTATTTACATAGATATATTTTCGGGAATAATTCCTTGCTTGACGAGAAAGTCTTTTGTAGCAATCGACGCTGTTACAACTGCAACTAACTTTGCACTGTCTTCGAAGTCTAATCTACTGAGGTCTGCTGATTTCATTTTGAGTAGATTTTTTCCTAGCATAGAATAAGCTACTGCTAGTCCGCTGATTACGGCAGAGTGATATACAAGGTTCATCAAGTTCTTTGTGTCGCTCATTTTCTAATGCAAGAAAAATTAAAATAATATTTTTATTTACTGCATATAAAATGGGTCAACGGCTTTGGATGTTACTGGTAATGTGGCGACTTCTGGTTTTGTTTTTGGAGTGTCTGATTTTTTGGACACTGTACGAGTCTGTGGTTTGTATTTTTTGTATAATTGATAACCTACGTAACCAAATCCGACAACAAATCCGGCAACTATATATTTTGTTGTTTGAGGTTCGGGGTCAGACTTAGTTGTTTGTCTCTCACTTTGATGAGGGTGTGTCAGTATTGACACTGGTCCTGAAGGTGTTGACGCCTGGTCAGTCACATGAGCCTTTTCTGTTTGTGCTTGAAGCTGTAATTTTTTTTGTCTGTTATATTCGGCTAATCTTTTTCCTGCCTCAACCCTGCCTGGACTTTTAGCCTTAGTCACAGTTTGAACCTGTGTCAAAACAGGGTCCGGGTTCTGTTGTGTAGTCATCTTGTTCTCGTCCATTTGATCCTTCTTTTTCCCGGGTCTGCCCTGGGGGACTTGGGTGGGGTTAGGTATTTTTTAGTTCCCAGGGTCACCCTGGTCAGCCCCACAGGGTGGGTTTTTCTCTCTGTTCTGGGGCATGTGTTTCTGTCTACCCTTTGTCCATTCACCTGTATTTGCCTTTTTAAAACTCTCCCTACTGTCTGCACTGCCTGTAGCTCTTGATATTGGATGTGTGTTGCTAAATGGTCTTAGCTTTATTTGGGCCCCATGTGTTAGGTTTATTTAATGTATTTGACCGGCTGGCGACATACATTCAATGTTCTGTTTAGTTTTTTTTTTCACAAGCAGTGCAGGCACGTCCTGAGAAAGCCTTGTTGCTGTCGGGACGTTAAGCAATGTACAATCAATCAATCAATCAATGATCCTTCTTTTTCTTTCTCTAGAAAATTTATTTTTGAAAAATCAATATGACTCCCGGTAACAAGAAGGGTTACGACAGGAGCAAGGTAATTTCCAAACTTGTAAAACATGACGCATGCTAATTTACCAATTGAACTTGAAACAATAGGATTGCTTTCAAGGTCGTGTGATAGGCTGTCACTATCCACAGGTAGAAAGTGACTCACTGCTTTTGTGTATAGGCATACAAGTGATCGACTTAAATCACGTGTCATTAGTGAGGCAATGTGGTTTTCATATTTCAAATGAAGCTTGATTAGCTCGTCAGAGGTTAGAGATTCAATATCCTCTGTCATGTATTGTCTTCCTAGATAAGTCTTTGATTTGCCTGAGACAATCACAGACAAAAGACGCTGTTTTTTCGAGTCTAAGTCTTTGTTTTCTAAAGCGCCAATATCATTCAGTAATAACAATTCGTCTTGGTTCATTATTTTATTTTATAATATAATAAAAAAAGTGAATTAAAATTCTTGCACTTACCTTTGTGTTTAGGCTGCTTTATATAAAATAAAAACACTTTAATCCTTGCATGTAATGCTGGCGCAACACACCTTACACATGCCACACAGCATACTACTCTAAGTTCCATCGTCAAATGACTGGCACAGTGCACTTTAACGCTGAAGAAATATATGAACAGCAGACAAACCCAAGCAGTCTAACATGTAGAGAGATAAAACACCACTCACACCTGTATAATTGATACCCACAGGGCCGCAATTGCGGTGTCCCACCTAAGGGCCGGAGGGCCTCTGGGTTAAAGCAACACTCTGGTGCCTAGGAACTGAAAATCAATAACACGCCACACACAATCTTCAGTGCGCAGATACAAACCTGCTCGACCAGACTTGGAGTAAGAGCGCTAAAATAGACTCGCCAGGCTGTTTCCCTCTGAAAATATGCATAACATTTTGAAAAGACCGAGATCGCTTTTCAGGTTCAGGCATAACCAGTTGAGGGTGTTTGAGCCGGATGAGGGTGCTATAATTATTCATAGACCTTGAGATTTATCCGGTTAAGTTATTATGACGTCAGCACTGTAGAACCGGTTAGTTGTGTAGGCTCTGCGTGTGTGTTTGTGAGTGCGTGTGTGTGAGTGCGTGTGTGTGTGAGGAGTGTTTGTGTGTGTGTGTGTGTCTGTGTCTGTGTGTGTGTGTGTGTGTGTGTGTGTGTGTGTGTGTGTGTGTGTGTGTGTGTGTGTGTGAGGAGAAGATGAGGGTTGACTACATTTTTTGGCTCTATGTTGTGTGCCGCGTGTGGTGCGGCATGGTGCGGCGTATGGTGCGGCATGTGCCGCGTGTGGTGCGGCATGGTGCCGCGTATGGTGCGGCATGTGCCGCGTGTGTGCGGCATGGTGCGGCATGTGCCGCGTGTGGTGCGGCCAGTAAGCACAAAGTTCCACTTGGCTCCACTCAGAATGTGCTATTCAGGTATTGCCAGTATTGATTGCAAGTGCATTAGCTGTGTCTCGCCTGCAGCCGTCACTACCAGGTAGAAAAATCAATTGTCATGGGTTACCATGCGAGTTATGTGGGAGGCTGTGTTTCATTTGTGTGTGTGTGTGATTACCTACAACTTGTAGGTAAGTACATAGTTTCACTTGGCACTCGTGTGTGTGTGTGTGTGTGTGTGATTAAATTAAATAGTGTTAGTATATCTGTTCCACAATACAATTGGTGATTCTCAGGAGTAGGTGTGATAAAACTAGTGGGGATGCTAAGGTTTGTTTCACCAAAAGATCGCCGATCTTCTCCTGGGAATGTCAGCGTTAAGAGAGGTGAGAGTGTTTTGTATTCAAAAATAAAGAGCTGGAGGGTATTTGCTCGGCTCCTGAGAATCTGGAGCTCTTGGGATCTCTAGTCTTCTATCTCTAGGTTGGATACGGGTCTGTAGTTTTTCAAACTGTTGGGATCAAGTGAAGGTTTCTTTAAGAGCGGCTTAACAATTGCAGTTTTGAAACAGGTAGGCACAGTGCCGTGCAAGAGGGACTCATTTACAATAGCTGTAACAACATATCTATCTATACTTTTAGTTCTGTTCTGGTTGACAAAATTTCAAAACTTTGCAATGGTGAAAAATACAGTAACCTGTCTATTTTCAGATGTTTTGGTTGAAAGAATTTCAAAACATAGCTGCAATTCAAGATTCGGCACTGTTAAGTTTCAGTTCCTACCTACATTGGCAATCTGACATTTGGTTTGGCATTGATACACGGCTGTGCAGAACACACTTTTAGTTAGGAGTGGACGGGTGCCACCGAGTGCAAGATAAGCCATCGGTGGCAGTAGGTGGACATTGAGGAAATTAATCATTAGCGTGCGCCTAGTCATACAGACTGAAAGAACTGTTCATGATGCTAGAAGGGAATGCTCTTCCATTATCCTACTACTAAGTGTATCTGCTGTCAAACATCCCGCAGGGTATGTAGAAAACTGAGGGAGAAGAGACAGAGAATATTAAACATAGGCATGACACACCACACATCAGTAGTCCCGTAACAGAGATTATAGAAGGAATAGTTGATGCCAGACAGTGACCTAGATAACCTGCTCGCAGCGGGGAGTGGCTGCATACCACAGCAGCAGGTGGTGGCCAAACTAATGAGTAGAAAATAGGGCTATCTGCACTGCTGTCTATGATGCCAGTGACGGGTCCAGTTTTATATTACGATATGTCCTATGTGATTTGTGTTACTGTCGAATTGTGTTTATTGCTGTTATGTTAAGACCACAATAGTTACTAAGGCATACGGTGTGTGTGTGTGTGTGTGCACGTGAGTAGCTTAATTATATTTTGATGTGTTTAATGTTCTTCTTTTTATGTTGCGCAGCACCGCAACGATTTCCTATTGTATTATTACATATGGCAATAAAGTTCTATCATTGCCAACAGTGACAGTCAGGGAACCATGTACCATACCGGTATATTCCGGTATACCTGCAACTGTAATAGTGAAACCTGTCAGGAATACTGTGGGTCTGGGCCACAGTGACTCAATATTGTGATATTTATCTGCATATTTTTTCACAGGCCAGTAATTGGGTGCTTTAAGGAAGGGGCAGGGGATCTAACTATTTATCCAGCACTGAGTAATTCCCTGTGGTATGTGTACTGAATGTTGTGAGGATTTGAAAGAGAAACAAAACACCCAACAAAGCCTTTAAACAGAATTTGCTATATTTGTATGAATTTATAGAGATTTTAAGACAAGCAATCTTTCAGGAATGTATCTTTTACAACATAACACACACAAAAGCTTGGAAAATAATTCACTATTTATTCAAGCAATCCATCACAAACACACACAGATATACTTACACAGAAGCCCCAGGTGTGGCAAATAACTCTTCTGCCACATGGAATCTGTGCACTTGTAAGGTCTTACACACACACACACCACGGAATACATATACCCACAAACCCAACAGGTGAGGCAAGGGCTGGCAGAAACAGTGAACGTACGAAGGGAAACTACTCCACCTTGGACAGACAAACGGATACCCTGCAAGGGATCTGTGTGTCTGTCCAGCATTGAGTAATTCCCCTTTGTACGTGTAATGTACACTTCACTGAAGTATTCTCATCGTGCCTCATCATATGACACCAACATTGGCCCGATTTCACAGAAACCACACATTAACCTAGACAGCCCACACTGTAACACCATGTGGATTGAACACGACAAATCCAGGCTGGGTCCAGAGTAGCTATAATCATTTAGGCGCCAAGCTATTCTGGTACCACCCTTAAACTATCAAGGTCAATCTGACTCACGCACTGCCAAAGAGTGTAATGCCTGGTGCTGTTTTCCGGTGTACTCATCATATAGGCCCACTCAGGGAGAAGAGCACAAGTACACTTCTATTCAAGTGAGATGCTTCGCATGGTGTACTTGTGCTTCGCATCTCATTTGAATAGAAGTGCACTTGTAGTGTACTCTCCTAGTGGGTCTATCTGGGGAGAAAGACCGCAAAACATAGGGCACAATATTCAGAGGACAACTCAAAGATTACAAATTTGGTCCTTGCGTATGCAACAATCAGGTAGACATGAGTGGTAGTCCTGTATGTCCACATTAGCTTTCATGTAACTGGTGACCTTCCCCTGCTCCTTTTGAAACCAGCTATCTCAAGGCGCAATCTGCAAAAATAATACAATAAACTTAAACCCTTAATGCCAGGGGACACAGATGGCTTTTCAAGACCTTCTAAATTTAACGTTAAGTTTCAAAAGTCAAAGGAACAATGGATACAAACTGGTTTCCCCAGTAGGCATAGATCCTCTAAAGCCCCCCCCCCCCCCCCCCCCCCCAAACAAAAGGCAGGGGCTCGTCCTGAGGATAATTTTATATACCTCTTGCAGTTCGGTGTTGTTCAATTTTTTTTTCGGCAGGGAAGAGGTTAAAAAACAAATACCAGTAATAGATGCGCTTCAAATCTCCAAATACATAATCACCAATATGTTTACCAACAGAGGTTAGCCCAAATTTATCACTAAGAAAGGGCCTACAACAAGGGATGTTATCACTAACAGGGCATTTCAGGGATGGATTAACAATATGTAATTTACCTAACAACAATATGCAACACATCTTCTAACCACATCAACCGAAGACCTGAAAAAGATGAACATGAGCACATGCTAAGTCAAAGTGTGATGTAACAAATCTCCTAGCACAGCCTGTGTCTTGAAATGATGCATGTATGGGGCAGGGCGTCATTGCCAATTTTAAAGTGGGTGTTTGATGTCGAGTAACACTAACAGTCTTATTTTTGTCACTAATAATGGCGGCATCTAGTGAAAGCACAGAAGTTTTGTGCAAGTGTCTACAGTGATTTAAAGGTAGGTGTGTGGTAGAAATAGGCTAGAGGATGGTTTTCTCTTGAATGTTCAGATTACTATAAAACAGAATTACTGGATTTTCCAGCATCAGCCGCACAATTGCAAGTTTAGAGGTGTCAAACGTAAACATGTCGCAGTATCAACCTTTTAGGCCGATTGTTGTTTCCATATCACCAAGAAGAAGGATCTTTGATCCAAAATGTTGTGTTTCATGTTTGTAACTTAAAGGGTTTTCAACCTCTATTTTCGGTTTTCCTTTGAAGGCTGAGTGTTTTTGGTCAAATTTCTTCCCCCTCCCTTCCCCCCCCCCCCTCCCCTCCCCCTCCCCCCCCCCCCCCCCCCCCCCCCCGCCCCCCCCGTCCAAATAAATAAATAAATAAATAAGCAGATGGAGGCATGTGGCATAAACTACTGGCTCAATTGGATTCTTGTGGATTACAGAAAATAAATTCACCTTGTATAATCCACCGGAACCCTACCGTATTAACGCCATATATATCCTGTCGCAGAAATGAAGAGACAAGCACATTATCTCCCCTCAGAAAAGCAGAAGATTGAATTCCATCACATAAGAACCATGAATGGTAGCACCAAATTAGCTTGGTGCTTCAAAGGCAACAAGCTTATCTTGTGCTACCCTAAGTTAAACTATCACTATCTATCTGTCCCGCAAACAGTGCATGTTCGTCAGAGGATTTCTCCTAAATTTTGGGCTGAAACTTAGTCCCAGGCCTGAAAGAGTTGTACAAGTTTTCCAGATCACGCACTGATGCATGATAGTCATCTGTGTGTCTGTCATCTTTAAATGTAAATGCTGGTTCAATGGCTCAATATGGTATGATTTCACCCTGCTATTTTCAGTAAGCCAGTGACAGACGTAGTTACTGACCTGGCAATTTCAGTCTCACACTGTTCTTTCACCTCCTGCCGCGTCATCTGAACGATGGAATTCAGGGAATACTGGAAAATAACAACAAATGTAAATACTCACAAACCAGATAGGTGAGGCTAGCGCTGGCAGAATTGTACTCAAACCAAGGGGAATCACAGTGCTGGACAGACAAACAGTTAGATCCCCTGTGGGCTGGCGATTGGGTGCCTGATAGGCGGGGGCAGGGGATCTAACTGTTTGTCTGTCCAGCGCTGTGATTCCCCTTGGTTTGAGAACAAATGTAAAGTCACACTTGTAAGAGGCTGTTAACCCCTTTGCTGCAAGGAATAAATTAACAAAAACCGACTGCAAGAGATATAAAACCTAATGAGCCCCCTCAGTTGTGGGGACTCATAAGGATCTATGCCTCTAGCAGACACCACTTTGTATCTGTTCCTTGGCAAGATGGGGCTGTTTGGTTTTAACAAAGACTTCAGAAACATATGTGCATTCATTGGCAGTGAAATGGCTAATCCACAAGAATCAAGTGGCACTGGGAACAAAATGGGTGACACAGAAAACACTAGGAGGTGCCCTAACCCATGCACCACAACCAGTGCACCACGACCCCTGATCTGCAATCTGTGCCCCCCCATGTTAGGAAGAGTTCAATAATTCGTGCACTGCAACCCATGGGCCCTGTTAAGGAGAGTTCAATACAGACACACTCGCAAAATGTATTTTTCTCTAAAATGTATTTTTTCGAAAAATACTTACCGATGGCATTACTATTAGGAGGGTACCCTTAGCTTGCCGATTTCAACCTCAAAACTGTTGTGTGTTGCCACACAACCAGGGACGTAACTCTAGAAGCAGTTACCAAGTACCCTGAGTAGCCTCCCTTTATCTTCAGGTGAGCTGTTTACTCACGCCAGTCTTATCTTAGTGTACTTGCAAGCGGGGTAGGCGGGAGGGACGTTTGAGTAATGCCATCGGTAAATATTTTTCGAAAAAATACATTTTAGAGAAAAATACATTTATTTCTTCAAAAACATTACCGATGGCATTACTATTAGGAAGAATTACAAGGATAAGGGTGCCGCCCACTACCACCTACCCCTGCGTCAACGCTTAGCAAGGCCCCCTGTAGACACACACTCCCGACGATTTCAGCTAAGCGTTATCCAGGGCGCTCCCAGCGCCCGGAAGGAGTGTTGCGTCGGCGTGATGCGCCCAACTAGGGCCAGGCTCTCTCCTTGGCCTGAGAGGTCCCCGAAGCAGAAGCCGGCGAAGTCGATCGTGCCCGCCAGGCCACAGTCGTTACAATGTCCTTCACTGAACCATAGCAGTCGCAACGAGGCTCGTGGCAACGGCTCTAACCTCAAGAGCCCTGAACCGCAGCCTCTCACGCACTCCAGGGCCAAGGTCTGCGTATGCAGAACGTATGACTCCGCTTAGCCCCGCGGAGGTAGTCAGGGTGGAAGATTGTTCCTGCCTGGCGCCATGAGCAGGAAGAGGAGGGAACGCCCCCTCTGAGGGGCTTGACCAGCGAAGGCAGATCTAGTGGCCTGAAAGGTTCCTGCTGTCAGGACTCCTGGGACTGGCCACAGCCCAGCAGAGGCTGAAGAGTTGTCGTCTGAAGCGTGGCCGAAGGGGGTCGATCCCTGGCCAACAACGGCGGGCTGGAGAGGAGCTGAACCGAGACACCGGGAGGGGGGGGGGGGGGGCGAGGGCGGACAGGGGGGTGCACAGAGAGTGCAAGAAGCTCGCTCACTCGTGACACTGCCGCGGGGCCAGAAGGACGCACGTCTTCCTGGTCAAGTTGGCGAGCGGCGCGGAAGGGCAGTGGTCCAACTGGTCTGGGGTTCGCCGAGAGAATATCCATGGGTGTTCCCAGCGAAGAATCAGTGAACGGCGAGCCGGGGCATTGTCAGATCCGAGGCGAAGATGCGCCAAAGGCGCACCAGAGCCGTAAGGCCCACCACTGCCCCTGGTAGACTGTCCACCCCACTGAGAAGCCTCCCGAGGCGAGCGAACGTGGCAAAACTCCAGGCGCAAAGAGGAGACTCTCTGACGAGGGCGAAGAGATCTTGCCGTGGCTGCTCCGGCCACGAGCGTGGCATGGGGAGTCCCAGGGGAGGATTCAAGGCGAGGTTCCGGAGAACAGTAGTCCCACACTTGATCCTGCCGAATGGGGCCACCGGGAGAAGCACTGCGTAGCTGCCCCTGAGCGTCAGTAGGACCGAGGGCAACAGCCCGGAGGGAGGAAGCGTCCGCCCGGAGGCCATCCCAGGATGCGGAGAGGGTGTCCACCGTGCCGGGGAGATGGTCCGCTACAGGCAAGACGAGGAGAGAAGCGAGTTCCAAGCATGGTGCCCCGGTCGACCATGGGTGCCTCCCCGTTGCCTGTATAACATCCGAGGAGGACGGTGCGGAGGGAGCACTCAAAGTCGAGTCGTGAGCCCTGCGGCACGAGGGAGTCCAGTAGCACGACAACCTTGGAAGGGTCGTGACTGCTGAGTCGGCAAAGAGAACCAAGGCCTCCTGTTCCCTGACATGTGTGACCCAGGTGAGGAGAGCGCGCCAACTGTTTTCCACTGCGGTCCGTAGAGACGTATGCCGCTAAGGCAGTGGCGAGGAGCCCGCGGTCACGCTGTGGTCCGTGAGCAGGGACGCTCCCCAGCCGGAGAGGCTCACGTCTGTGCCGAGTGACAGGGGGGAGGCACTCCTGATGTCAAGCACAAAGGGACCCCCGACTCTGCAGATGAGGCCAGATCAGCGGAGACACCGAGAAGAGGGCTCCTAGATCTCCCGTAGACGGGTGCCGAACCGGGGAAGCCGAAGAATCGGCCGCGAGGAGGGTCGACCGAGGGGACGAAGTCTGCCGCTGCGCTTCAGAGCCTCAGGAGATGTAGCCACCGTTGTGTCGGAACCTCTGCGGCGTGGAACGCTTGCAGGGCGAGCATCACCAACTTCTTGACTGGAGCTCAGGTAGTCGTACCGTGCTGAGGTTGGGCAGGAAACCCATGGACCGCCGGCCAATCGGGCAGCCGGAGGGGAGCGAAGGTCGGTCGAGCGGCGCTGGGTCTGATGTCCTTGTTCGACTTCATGCCCGCCTCCCGGGCAGGACTTAACCAGGGATTCATCGACTATGGAGAAGCGGAGAGATAAGCTGCCCGGCTAGCCAGCACCGCCAGGGACTGTAGCCCGTGCAGCGGCGCCGAAGTAAACAGGTCCCAGTAGCCCTCCAGCACTCTGACCACCGCGCGCGTTGCGAGGTCCAGAAACCCTGCGCAGACCGGGGTGTTGCGGAACAGGCTAACCGATGTCTTGAAGCCGAGCGGGTACTGACGATGGCGGGCCCTGGGCCACCTGCCTGCAAAGACCTGGGGGAGAACCACAAGCCGCACTGGCGAAGCTTGAAGCCGATCCCGTTGGCCACTGGAAACGGAGAAGAAGGCGCCGTCCTCCATAGCGCGGACACCGCTGCACCGCGAAGGCCTCTGCGCGAACCAAGAAGCTGTGGCTGAGGCAGGGTCGTCCGTCTCGTAAGCTGCCATGCAGGGTCCACCGAAGCCGGGGCCGTCTGCTGGAGCGCTGGAGCAGGAGGGCACAACACCGGAGGGAGAGAACGCAGAATCCGTGGCAGGGCCCCCTACCAATCACCGCCGTGACCCTGTGTCCAGAGCCTAATGGAGTACGACGCAGATCCACTGTGAAGAGAGTGTGGGGGGTCCGGGGACAAGAAGCGACGATCCTCCAGGCAGGGAGCTCCAGTGATGGTCCCAACCTGCCAACGGCGGAAGAACCAACTTACCTGTTGCCGGAGCCGAGGCAAAGGGGAAGGACCTCCTGTGAGGGCCTGGTGCCTAACCGGGGGGAGAAGACGCCCAAGAAGGCTCTGATCCAAGCGCAGCCCAGGCGAGGAGCTCCAGAGGAGCCGAGCGACTGAGGACGTGTGCGATCTGAGTCTGCGACGTACCCAATGCATCCTCTTGATACGGCCGACGACCATGCACTGGCACGGCATCGGAGGGACATCGGGACCAGTGCACTCTGGTGTACACCGCGACGAGGGGCGACCGAAGCCGCTGTCAGCCAGGCTCCGTGGGGCGGCGGCCAAAATCCAGTAGCCGCGTCCAGCTTATACGGTCCGATGTTCGTCGCTGTCACCGCGGTGGGGTCACTGTCGGCCAGGCTCCGAGGAGCGGGCGGGTCAATTTCAAGTGACTGCGTCGGGGCATGAAGAATCTCGGGCCGCAAGGTCAGGGCGAACAAAGTCGCTGTGGGCCGGACTCCGTGGAGCGGGCGCCTGCTAGCGGGATAGGGTTCTGCGACTTATCTGGCGAAGGTGGAGCAGCCGCGTGCGGCTCAGAAGGCCTGTAGTTCACCGCATAGAAGGGCGACCGAAGCCGCTGCCGGCCGCTCTTCTTCTACTGAGCGGGCGGGCAAGGTCTCCAGGAGTGAAGTGGTCACAGGATCCTTCACCGCGTCAGGGCCTGAAGAATCACGGGCCGCAAGGCGCGACATCAGCAGCTGCTAACCAAGGAGCTGTAGGTGTGGGCCAGGGACGTGAAGTAGGGCCGGGGCCCGAAGAGACGCCCTCTTGCTTAGAGCTGCTTTGGGGCCCGAAGACGCTGGCACAGTCGCTGAGCCCTCCTGAGGCGCTCAGGCTCTGAGGCTAGGCTAGGCGCTAACCGAGTAGTGGAAGGCGAAGGCCGTGCATGATCCAATAGAGAGCTGTGCCCCCGAACCTGCAGTGGACCGCTGGCTCCTGCCCGCCGACATGAGTCCTCTCCCCACTGGTAGGTGGGGCTGCCGCCGCTGCCAAGCCACCCTCGAGGCGTGGGCGGCGAGGTCTGGGAGACGCTATGGGGGCCCGAGGACATACCACTGCGTAGCGGGGTGACTCCAGCCGCTGCCGGTCGCAACATGAAACGAGCGGTCGGCCAAGGACTCGAAGGACCTAAGGGGGCACAGGGTTGCTCAACGCGTAGCAGGGCGACATCGGGCGCTGCGGCCATGCTCCTTGGACTGCGCGGGCGGGGGGGTCGTAGGACCGCTGGGGCCCCCAGGAGTACACCGCGTACTGGGGCAGCCTCCGCCACTGCCGGTTGCGTAACTTGGAGCGGGCGGCCCGTGAACTCGAGAGGCACGAGCGCGAAGCAGAGCGCCAACGAGCTCAAGCGTATCGGATGGCCGGCACCAGATGATTACTTTGACAGTGAAGTCAGTCTTCCGCTCACCCAAGTGAAGAATAATTTGTATCCTCTTGGGTAAGCCTATGCGTTGCGCAGGCGCAACTGTGGTGGCCTTAGGCTAACCAGGCGGGATTATACCCAAAGCGCCTAAGGTAGAGGGCCTCTAGTTGAGCGAGTAGCGGGGCGACCTGCATAGTTGCTAATCAGGCGGGCTTATACGAACAGCGCCCAAATAGGTATGGCCGTAGCGTGGAGGAGACGACGGTCGAGGGGAGCTGGCCTTGACGCGGCACGCCCGCCGGCAAGTCTAGTTCGCTAGAACCTGAGAAAAGGTGTCTTACCTGTAAGCTCGCCCACTGGGGCGAGATCCCATGCGCTCCCTGCCCAAGACTCTGTTGCGGCGGATGGCGCCAGTGGGGGGCAGGTTACAATACCTCATCGGCCGCGTAGCGGGGTGACTTTAGGCGCCCGTGCCGGTAAACATCCCACCGTTGGGGCCAGGGACACGACTGCCCCAATGTGTGGCGCGCAAACATCCAGCGCGCTGGCCACAGACAGTCCCCACGAAGGGGCGGGCTGACACCTGCACTGCAACATAGAGCAACACGTGAAAACCGACCGCGCGTGGCACCTAAGGCCACGACAACTGCGCGTACCACCGGTCTGTCGAGCTGCAATGTCGAAATACAACGGCAAATTCAGCCGGAACCCCTCACAAAATGCCAGGGCTAACCTCATTCAGCGGCTCAAGGCATTATCTGAGGCCTTACCTCGCCCTATCCTAGCGAAAGCTGTGACCAAGGGTAAAAGATAATCCAGTCGATGTAACTTGCGGAGACTGAAACCAGCAATCCTTTCACAAGGCAGCTAAGCATAAGACTGGCGTGAGTAGACAGCTCACGTGAGGAAGAGGGGAGACTACTCAGGGAACTTGGTAACTGCCTGCTAGAGTTATGTCCCTGGTTGTGTGGCAACACACAACAGTTTTGAGGCTGAAATCGGCAAGCTAAGTATACCTTCCTAATAGTAATGCCATCGGCAATGTTTTTGAAGAAATAATGAGAGTGAGGTCTCGTTTCACAAATGCCTGATGACAATTGTGGAAGGTGGTTGAACCATGCTACATAAATCCAATGTGCAAAAGGTCATCAGGCTAACATCGGCTGACACTGGCAAACATTTGGCTATATGGCTATGCATGGGCCACTGGTGGCCAATGTCAGCCAGATAGTCTTTTGCGCATGGCGAAGGACAGCACCAGATCTACTTGGGTAAACTGATGCTCACGTAGAATTATCATGGTTGATCCACTTCTCACTATGAATCAACCCGCATGTGCATGCATCAATCAGTACTGTTTAATAGTTCTGGTGGCTAAATGCACAAGGGGGTTAAAACAGGGATTAACCCTTTGGCTGTCGGTAGTAGTTTTTGTTGCAATGATTCCTGCAAGAATCATCGCAACAAAAAGCGCTACTGACATCTGAAGGGTTAACAAGTTATCTAATGGCTGGCCAGCACAGACAAGCCAGGCACAGGTGTCCTACTAGTATAAGACTTGCAAGCCTCCTGAAGTGCATCTTGCCTTCTTAATCAATCAATCACTGGCCACTACTGTGATCTAAAAGGAGCCCTACCTGTACAAGACTTGCATGTCTCCTGAAGTGCATCTTGCCCTCCTCGTCTGTGTGCAGTGGATGGATGTTGGTGATAGTGCCGTCCCCTTTGTTTCTCGGGTCATCAGGTTTCCACGGCTTTATCACGACCTCCACCACACAATCTGGGGCCACCACACCCTGCATTGACAAGCAAATTATGCAATCTGAACATGTTGACCAAAGACTTAATCACCAAGAATCCTGCAACCCCAGCATTGTCCCAATTCACTTATGATAACTGAGAGCAGGGATGTTTAGAATCCACACTTCACTGCAAGATCCACATCTTTTTACAGTGACAAAGTTTCAAAATGTCATTGGTGAAGACAAAATAATCCAGCCAAAGATACATGATCTGGCTCGTACCAATCTTAACATATTCACCGATCTGACGTTTTCACAAAGAAATACAATTCTGTCTTGTAACCTTTTTGTCATTGATGTTGCTGGATCAGTACAATGTCTTTTTGCCTGCTTTTTAGTCAGTCTAGGTGCTAGTGATCACAAATGCTTAGGGACGAAAATGTCTTCCTCCACTGGGGAATTAACTATTTTTTGTTTTTTAAATGCATACATTATTATGGAAGAATTCCTCCTCGGCCATTATGTGGAGTAAAATAGCATGTGAACTGCTATACAATCAACAATATGATCAACGAAAAATTATATGAAGAAAACGGAACAAAAGGCAAGATGGTCTTAAACGGGCTACGCAATGAGCAGGTCCAATATGTAAACATACTGATGATGTCCACTTACACAGTTGTACTGCGCCACAGCCTCCTTGTCACACCAGCAATACATAGACGTACGAAACACATGTCTGCGTCCACTCTCCTCATCATTTGCAACTGCGCTCCTACTGCAATGCAAAATAAACAGACATATACTGCTCTGTGGTAGATTAATTGCCTGTCAAATCTATTTTGACAACTCGAGGCACCAGCTATTTAACAATAACTGGGAGCAATTTGGTCCACCCACGTGAGAAAGAAAAACTTCTGTCATCATAAACATGTGAAATGTACAGCAGTCTGCTCTATGGGCCTCTTTGATTGATAAAGTTTGCTGATACAACCGAGTTATCAATGTTGTCTAGCCTCAACTAAGACTTTCCGACCTCTCTTTTCACAATGCATGTGGGGAGGCACGCGGAACACAGGTATTCTACTCTACTGGTACGCATCACAGGGCTCGAAATTAGCGGGGGCCCGGGGCCAAAAACCCGCAAAGTTGATTTCGGGCTCGGAAAGTTGAAAAACGAAGGGCCCGCTTGGCCCGCAAAATAATTCGTCTGCTACAGCTAGCTCTACTCGGCAGTTTCGTATTTGGGCCAAGGGAAGCAACCCACACCGGTGCCCTAAATTTGGACAGAAATGTTTGCAACAGACTCACTCACAGTAATAGTATCGTGTTCTTTTTTTTTTTTTTTTTTTGTTATTGTATTTTTAGTTTACTTCTGTTAACTCAAGTGCACATAAGTGTAATATGAATAGATGATTGAAAAAAAAAAAAAAGGCAAAATCTGTTTGTTTAACTTTAGTTTATCAGGAAGAGTACTCAGTGTTAAGTTTAGTTCCCTTTCATGGTTTTGTTTTGAACTTTTGTGCATTGAGGTCAGATTTTTGGTTAGGTTACTCATATTAAAAATTTAATGATGTGTATTGTGCAATACTCAGTCACAAAACTGTAAAGTATTATACAAGAGACTCACTTGATTTTTTTCTATTTTGTTTAATGGCCATTTCAGGCTCACTAGTCACTGGAATATGTGTGTCACTGAATATGTGTGTATGTTTTTTCCCCTTTTTGTTGGTAATGTTTGAAAGTGAAAGAAAAGGCAAATAAAAATGACATCACTCAGCAAAATTGGAAATTCAATTGTTTTTATTTTAGATTATCAGACAAATTGTACTTTCTACTTATTATATTGTCAATAATTCTTGTTTTTTGTTTGCATTATTTTTCAAAGTTGGGCCCCGAAAGTTGCTTGTGGGCCCTCAAATTTTTCAATCAAAGGGCCCGGTGGCCCCCAAAGAAAAAAGTTAATTTCTAGCCCTGCATCAGGTGAACTCATGTGTGTACATAGGAGGAGAGCAAAACAGTCTTTCATACTGGAACATACAACTTCATAAGGCAGTTCTTTAGTGCAGCATTATTGTAAGACATACTAAAAAACATTTCGCTACTTTGATGGCACCCTTCCTGCGTACCTGTCCTTCTCACGCACCATGTATAAGCCCTCCAGAACCCTCAGGTCCAGTTCTGAAAAGCTGTTCCCCATGTGAAACTTTCTTTTGGTAAAAGGGTCTTTAAATAACAGGTACTTCATGTCTGGAATGCTCGACCTACCAGTTTTCAAGCAGCAGCTAAAGATGCATATTTTCTCTAGCACATTCTCTTAATTCAAATGCTGTTTTTTTGTTTTTGTGTGCGTGTGTGCATGTGTGTGTGTTCTTAGAAACTTCATGTTCTGTGTAACAGTGCTTTGAGCCTGACTGCGGTGATAATGTGTTTTATAGGTTGATTTTGAATAATTATTACTATAAAGGATATATATATATATATATATATATATATATATATATATATATATATATATATATATATATATATATATATATATATATATATATATATATATAATAAATACTGCACACTGTTAATCTTGTACTGCTTGGAGCAAGATGCTTTAATATACATTGCATAAGTACCATAAATGCCCCTATTTTTCAACCATCTCCACAACTATGACTTGATCACTCCCAGCACCATAAATCAAGAAATCTTGCTTGAAGATAATCTTTAAAGTTTAATTAACAGAACTTGAGCGAAGCGCAGAAAAAAATCATTGAGGCCCAACGAACTATAAATAAGAGATGGGCAGATATGACTGTTTAACGGTATGGCTGTCAGTAGCAGTTTTGGTCATGATGATTCCAAGGGTAAAGGGTAATGGATTCCAACAACAGTGTGGAGCTGTTTGAGGACATTCAAAATCTGGTATACTTCTGTATTGGGACTGAAAGAAAAGAAAAAGGCATACCTGGCATCAAATGTACAGAGCTGCAGAATGTCTTCTTTACTACTGTCACTATCCACCACTGGCACAAAGCGTACTTTGTATCGGTGAGGGGCCACAGGTGGAATGTACCGTGACATCAGGTCATCTAGGCTGCCCAGAAAATGCTCCTTCTGCACACATCAGTTATACAGCTCAGTTTGCATGCAATTTTACGCTTGTAGTTCCCTCACCCAGAGCTTACAATAAAGAAAATAGTCATGATTACAAATAACTTAATAAGCACAACTCTGTCAAATTCTGAGATTTTGTCGTGGACTTTTGGACAACAAGACTTTGCCTACAATCTTGTCATACAATTCCAAGACAAAACTGTAACCATTTGCAAGTCAGCAGCGATTTTAGTTACGATGATTCTTGTAGCAATCAGTATGACTAAAACCACTACTTTTCTGCAAAGGGTTTAAATTTGACAGAGATGTATTTATTTAAAATCATGACCATTTTCCAGGGTGGCCCTTAAATTATTGTCAGTGGTATACCTGTATGGTACATAAGCTAGTGTAACTACGTATTAGATGTAAAGATTGACAATAAAACAAATGTAAGGAATTACACCATTAGCTTTAACTCTCTGCCTACTATGCAACTATTCTGTAGTTATGTACTTTGCCAGTAAGTATTTTTGTTAAATCATTCAGCTTGACGCATGTATTTCCCAAATTTTGGAGGCGTTATCTAACGACTATGCATCAACAGGCGCCAAGCTAATCTGGCACTACCCTTGAATTATCATGGTCGACCCATCTCTGCTGTAGTGCGTCAGGGCTGAATGGGTTAAGAGTTCATTTCTGGAACCTGTGTGGCTGCCCAGTTACTGCTTGCAACAACACATTCAGCGCTAAAAATAGCCAAGCATATATGCACTGCAAGCCAACCTTGGCTGCTGATCTGGTGGCCCATATTGTGCTACTGAAAGTGGTGGCTGGAGCTGCCAGCCATAGGGAAAGAGCTAATTGGCATATAAGCACCAAAGTAAACAAGTGATATCCGTACACTATTGGTATTCTTAGTCTGCATAGATCTTTAAGATCACTCTGTTCGGCGAGCTCGCCACTGGACACCGAGACAGAGGGGCACCAAAGAAGAGATACAAAGACGGTCTCAAGAAGTCACTTAGTGCCTGCCAAATCGACCACCGCCAGTGGTCTTTGCTTGCTGCGGACCGTGACACCTGGCGCTCCACCATTCACAAGGCAGCCGTCTCCTTTGAGGACTCTCGCAGATCTAACCTCAAGGACAAGCGGCTCAGGAGAAAAAACAGAGTTGTCGTAACTCAGAACCCTGACCAGACCTTCCCCTGCAGCCACTGCGGTTGAACCTGCCTGTCCTGGATTGGCCTCCGCAGTCACGAAAATGCCTGCAGACGACGTGGGCAAGCCCAATAGAATCTTCGTTCGCGAAGTCAAGCCATGAATGAATGAGATCTTTGCACTATCTCAGTCAATATAACTTAGTAACCTGAACTTAGTAAGCTGTACTGTTACTCAGTACCCATACTGACATCTTAGTTCTCAATGCAGATCCATCTCACAGCATACATAAAAGTTAAATACCTGAAGCTGAGTCATTTTAAGTCCATGAACTCTGCCATTATCCACCACACCCAAGTACACAGTACCTCCTGATCCTAAATTCAGGAAAGCATTGAGATTTCTGCAAACAGAAAGACTTTTCTTGTGACTGCACAGAAAGAATACAAAGGGACTATGTATTATGTACTTTGTTCAATAGATGTTCAGAAATAAGAAGTTGGTCAAAATTGCACATTTTTGCACAAAAACAGTGGAATAAAAAGAAAGAACATCCCATCAAAGAAAGAAACGCCTTTAGAAAAGACAATCACAACACAATTTAGAACCCTTTTCAAAAAAAGACATGCTGCTTAACAAGTACACAATTTTCTATTTATCTTTTTATACAGTTTGCAGAGTCTTTCCTGGAGCAGATGTTACAGGTTTGCATAAGCCATAGGTCCTTCACCCATGATATGCCTGAGACCGAGAGGTCTGCTTGGTTAAAATGCCATACGACTGGTCTGCTACACTGGTATTTGACCAACCGCAACTGTTCCTTGATATGACCATCAATAGTATGGTTGGCCACATTTCCAAAAGGGGATGACAGAAATCATGTTGCTTGTCTGGAACATGAAATACCTGTCGTTCAATGTGTAGTATGGACCATTGCATGTTTTGCAATTTGGAACATGCAATTGCATGTTTGCCTGGGCTTTTCAAGTAACATCATGTGAAAATCTTATGACAAAATTTCAGCACCATTTGTGTTTCTTAAACATAATGAACTTCTACAGCAGTTTAGACATGCAGCAAATGCACAAGCATACGTGTTTTTTTCTGCACAGCCGTTAACGTAACGTTTCAATTTAATTTTAGCCAAACATTGCTTGTGAGCTGAGTCATTGTCAAATTACATAAGACAATAATAATATAATAATAATACAGCGCTTTTCTCTCCTTCCCCACTTACGCAGGCTCGGAACGCTTTACAAATAGTTATAAACACACACAATAAACTACAAATCACAACAACAAAAACAGTTCAGACATACTAACCACAGTCTTTCACACAATGAACACATTCTGTTTACAGTAACACCATCCCAAAATCACATGATGGGAAGCAAAGGAAAATTAACACAGACATGCCAAATTAAAAAGATACGTTTGCAGGTTGGTTTTGAAGACTGAGAGTTTCGGGGATTGACGTCACTCTGAACTCACGTCACTCTGAAGATGAACGTGTCTAAATAACCAAAGCTAGACCCATATGTAGCATTTCATGACCATCTGTTGCAGCTGTTTCTTGGAACTGTTATGGCAGTAGTGGGCTTTTAATTTTAATTTAATTGAAACACAGCAATTTTGACCTACTTTTATTAAATACAGCTTAATTGTTATAAAAGTTAGCATGTGTGTAGCATTAATAAAGAGCGTACATATGCTTACCTTGATATGGCCTTTCTGCTGGCCTTCTCCAACTTTGACTCTTGTGTCCATGATGGAAGTTCCTCTACACATAAATTGCGGTGTCCCTTGAATTCATGTGTCATGTCTTCTTCAATTGCAAGTGTTGAGCCTCTAATATAGTACTTTACAACTCTTGCCTTTTTTGGGGATGTCATGATTCTAAAACAGAAACACATGCATTAGACAAAGTATCAGATGATGAGAAATAAGGTCAAATTATGCCACATATGCTGCCTGGCATCATCAACTCATGCAGACTTGATTAGTTGATACCTATACATAGTTGACAAGCAAAACCTGCATGCACTTTGCAGTAAATCACATTACATCTGTATGTACTGGTATCACGGGGCCTACACTGATCAGAAAAAGGCCCAAACAAATGTACTACCAGTACCATGTGGCTCACTCTGATCAGAAAAAGGCCCAAACTTGTGCTTGTTTACCACAACAAACGTCCATTTATGATACAACAAAATGTTATTTGTAAGACTGTCTAGGTCTTGGATCAAGTATGGTGTATCCACAAGTTTGGGGTACAGTCAGACTAGATTTTATTTTTAGGATTTAGGATTTTAGTCATGTATTGCAAAAGTTCATTGTTGCAAAAAGTCATTCAATGGGGCTAATGCTTATAAGCACTAAAGTCATCCTTAATACACTGTAACATACTCTGCATTTCCTCAAGGGTGATGCACAGCTAGAGTTGAATCATGCTGTAGGTTCACTAATGCTGAAATGGTCAACTTTATTAATCTACCCTGGCCTGCATAAATCTACCCATGTGTGAATCCACCCAGATCAGACTTATGCTGCTGCTGTTCCACCCATATTTCTTACATGATCTCTATTGTGTCTACCAACCAACTTCAACAGACAACTTCAGTTCAACTTTATAAGGATCATACTGCCAGGATACAATTATATAGGGAATACATTCATGTATATGTATAATTAGCTACAGGAGAAGTGCCGCGAGCAGAACAAAGGGCTGTACGTAACATTTGTCGACCTAACAAAAGCGTTCGACACTGTGAGCAGGCAAGGCATGTGGCAGATCCTGGAGCAACTTGGCTGTCCCCCAAAGTTCCTCAACATGATTGTCCAGCTACATGAGGACCAGCAAGGCCAGGTCAGACTCAACAATGACCTCTCAGAACCATTCCCTATTCTCAATGGCGTAAAGCAGGGCTGCGTGCTGGCACCGACCCTCTTCACCATCTTTTTTAGCATGATGTTGAAGCAGGCCACAGTGGACCTCGATGATGATGATGCAGTGTACATCAGGTATCGTCTCGATGGCAGCCTGTTCAACCTCAGACGACTGCAGGCCCACACGAAAACCCTAGACCAACTGATTCGTGAGCTGCTTTTTGCTGATGATGCTGCCCTCGTTGCACACACAGAGAGAGCCCTGCAGCGCATCACGTCTTGCTTCGCAGATGCTGCCCAGCTCTTTGGACTCGAGGTCAGTCTGAAAAAGACAGAGGTCTTCCATCAGCCGGCACCCAAGACAGTGTATCGCCCTCCTCACATCACCATTGGCGAGTCTGAACTAAAGTCAGTGCACCAGTTTACTTACCTTGGCTGCATTATCACGTCGGACGCCAAGCTGGACAAGGAGCTTGACAGCAGGCTGGCAAAAGCGAACAGCGCTTTCGGGCGACTTTTCAAGCGGGTGTGGCACAATCAACAGCTGAAAACAGGCACCAAGATCAGCATGTACAGAGCTGTGGTCCTCACCACCCTGCTGTATGGTTCCGAGTCCTGGGCACTCTACCGCAGCCAACTACGACTCCTCGAACGCTTCCACCAGCGCTGCCTGCGTACCATCCTGGGCATTCACTGGAGTGACTATGTCACCAACGTCGAGGTCCTTGAACAGGCTGAAACTGTGAGCATCGAGGCTTTGCTGCTGCGGACACAGCTCCGCTGGGCGGGGCATGTCTCCAGGATGGAGGATCATCGCCTACCAAAGATCACCCTGTTCGGCAAGCTTGCTACTGGACACCGTGACAGAGGGGCACCAAAGAAGAGATACAAAGACTGTCTCAAGAAGTCACTTAGTGCCTGCCAAATCGACCACCACCAGTGGTCTTCGCTTGCTGCGGACCGTGACACCTGGCGCTCCACCATTTACAAGGCAGCTGTCTCCTTTGAGGACTCTCACAGAGCTAGCCTTAAGGACAAGCGGCTCAGGAGAAAAAACAGAGATGCCGCAGCTCAGAACCCTGGCCATACCTTCCCCTGCAGCCACTGCGGTCGAACCTGCCTGTCTCGGATTGGCCTCCGCAGCCACGAACAAGCCTGCAGACGTCGTGGGCAACTCCTATAAAATCTTCGTTCGCAAAGTCAAGCCAAGACAGACAGATAATTATGTTGTTTGTCACTATTTCAAGCCACCTGTTGGCCTTCCCTTTTCAAACAGCAGAGATAGGATTTTTAAGGTGCGCACTGATTTTTAAGGTGCGCTGTCTGCACCAAAGCACAAAGAATTACAGATGAGATGGATGGGTTCATGCCTGGGTGGTTAGGTAGATTTTGTAAACTCGTTTACTCTGCTCTCTAAAAGCACCACCAGCACATTATCTGTGGAGGTTGCTGCGTGATACAACTTGAAATGGACATGGAATGGAATTTGCACTTAAACCTGGCGAAGTTGACCCCACAGTAGCCAAACTCCAAACCAAAGAAAGCTAGCATTAAAATGTATTGCCTGCTGCACTAAATCCTACACTTTATGGTGATGATAATGATATTTCATGAGGCCTTCATAACGCCATTACTTGTCCCCTTTGTACTTACGCTTAAAAAAAAAAAAAGCGAAGTTAACCCAAACTGCCAAACAAACCAATCGACCTGTGCAGCACGGACAGTCTCTCTTTGCCTCGTGACCTTGTGAGGACTAGTAGTGTTTATTAGCGCTCTGTCGGCCGAGCGACAGCAAGACGAACATGGTGGAGCACATTCGCATGATATCGGCTCAGAAAATTTCAGAAATCCTCCAATACGATGACCTGATTCCAACCATAGAAGATGCATTTGCTAAATTTTCTAATCGCCCTGAATCGGGTGTAATACAACCAGTACGCTCAGTTCTCCATCTACCTGCAGTTGACGGGTAAGCGAACTTTGAATAGACTGCTCTCGTTGAAAGTCGGCGTACGCAATATTGTGTTGTTTGAATATGGACCAGGAGAGGGCAGCCACATAATTATCTTAGCAGCCAGCAGAGAGCAGCCAATAATCTCAGCAGCCACAATATGATATACCGATGCTGACAAAATGCAAACAACAAAAAAAGAGGCAATTTCGCCAAGGGACGTAATCCCAAGACACCGAGAAAAGGTTTCTGCAGGGGAGGTAAATCTGTAAATCTTCCAAAACCGCCCTCATAATTATCGGAGGAAAAAACAGCCAAGTGTGTTCTGCAGGGGAGGTAAATCTGTAAATCTTCCCAAAATAACTTTAAAAAAATTGGTGCTCTGAAATCTGAAACCATGCACTTTTATGTGCCAAGAGTGAGATCTAGTGCATTGCTTAATTAATTCGATAAGTACTTTACCTTTTTTTCGTAACTTGAAATAGCTCACATTTTTCACCGTCTGCTTGAGTGTAAGTATATATGTGTTTGAGTGAGTGTCAGTATGTGTGTACATGTGCGTGTGTGAGTCTGATTGTGTGCCTGTGTTATGCACGTGTGTTACTGCTTTTTCGCTTTTGCCCGACTACTTGTCAGTTTATTTATTCGTTTCCTTTTTTGTACAACCACAAATATTACTCTTATTTTCCTTTTTTCCTCCGTCTTTTCTCTCCTGCTGTTTTGATGGTGCTTACATTGGTAAGTGGTTGTACAATAAAGAAACAAACAAGTTGTCAGTTGCACTGATACTCAAACAAACATGAAGCAATAATATTAAAGCAGGAACACACATGACAACAATAGCACGCACGCACGCACACACACACACACACACACACACACACACACACACACACACACACACACACACACACACACACACAGGCATGCACACTCACACAGGCTCAAGGAGACAGTAAAAAATGTGTGCTATTTTAAGTTATGGTAAAAGTAAAAGTTTTTATATCATAAGCGATGCACCACATCTCTCCCTCAACACCCCTCCCCCCTTCCCCCCCCCTCCCCGTCCCCCCCCCCCCCCTCACCAACACCCATGCCTTACTACATATGTTGTGTAAAGAGCAATAGATGACTGGAGTTAAAACACCTCATGAAATGCTCCCTAAACCATCTGATGATTTGCGTTCCAAATTGTGTATGTCTTATTTAGATCATAACAGCAAAAATTGTGTGTGTGTGTGTGTGTGTGTGTGTGTGTGTGTGTGTGTTTCGCCAGCGCATTGAGTTATATTATAAATATGAGAAATGCGCCATATAAATAACATGTATTATTATTTATTATTATCAGTATTGCCGAACGATTGTATGTTGTGCGGGTTGTCAGGATAGGGGTGTTACAGTTTACACTTGTCTACTGCACAAACTGATGCGTTGTGCCCTCTAATGCTTATCATTGTGCAATGTGGAATTGCTTTCTGAACACATCGATAAGTATTTTATAGGGCCCTATCCCGTCCATCATATCTAAAAGACCCCCAAAAAAGTGTACTAATTAAGAAACGTTGGCCAGTTTGCGGGTTTTCAGGTCGGGGTGCTTTAGCCAATGTCTTCCCGGCAATCGCAAAACGATGCGTTGTGCCCTGAACTGCTTATCATTGTGGAAAGTGGAATTGCTTTTTGAACAAATTGATAGATATTTTATACCCCATCCATCATAGATTAAAAGACAAAAAATGTTTTAATTATTAAGAAAGGATTAGCCGCCATGCTTCAGCCAATACCGTCTGATGGCAAAACGATGCGTTGTGCTCTCTAATGCCTATTATTTGTGAATATAGAATTGCACCCTGAACATATTCGTAACTATTTTGTTATGGCCCTATCACGTCCAGCATAGGTAGAAAAACCAAAAATGTTGTTCGGACCTTCCTCAAAGCAGTTCTCAGACAGTGTATGGGGAGCTTCTGCCAATACAGTCTGATGGCAAAACGATGCATTGTGCCCTCTAATTCCTATCATTTTTTAATATGGAAATGCTTCCTGAACACATTTATAACTGTTTTATATGGCCCTATGCCGTCCATCATAAGTTAAGAGACCAAAAATGTCGTAATGACTGGCCCCCAAGCGGCTTCTCAGAGAGTGAAGGGATGCATGCCAATACCGTCTGATGGCAAAACGATGCGTTGTGCCCTCTAATGCCCATACTTTATTGAATAAAGAAATGCTTCCTAAACACATTCATAACTATTTTATATAGCCCTATCCCGTCCAGCATTGGTTAATAGACCAAAAATGTTGTTAGGACCGGCAGAAAAACACATTATCAGACAGAGTAGGAGGGCTTCAGCCAATACGGTCTGATGGCAAAACGATGCGTTGTGCCCTCTAATGCCCACCATTTTTGAATATGGAAATGATTCCTCAATACATTCAGAACTGTTTTATATGGCCCTATGCCGTCCATCATAGGTTCAGAGACCAAAAATGTCGTAAAAACTGGCCGCAAAGCGGATTTTCAGACAGTGTAGGGGTGCTTCAGCCAATACCGTCTTATGGCAAAACATCGCGTTGTGCCTTTTAATGCCTATCTGATATATGAACATGGAAATGCTCCCTGAACACACTCGTAACTGTTTATGTGGCCCTATGCCGTCCATCATAGTTTAAAATACCAAAAATGTCCCGCTTATTAAGGAAGGATTGGTTATCTAGGGCTTCTAAGTGTAGGGGTGCTTCAGCCAATACTGTGTCATGGCAAAACGATGCGTTGTGCCCTCTAATGCCCATAAAAAAATTTTAGTATGGAAATGATTCCTCAACACATTTATAACTGTTTTATATGGCCCTATGCCGTCCATCATAGGTTCAGAGACCAAAAATGTCGTAAAAACTGGCCGCCAAGTGGATTCGCAGACAGTGTAGGGGTGCTTCAGTCAATACCGTCTGATGTAAAAACGATGCGTTGTGCCCTCTCTTGCCCATCATTTTCGTATAAGGAAATGCTTCCTGTGGGTCAAATGTTTGTTGTGATTCGTCTAGTGTGGTAGTGTAGCGTCTGTGCTTGTCGCTCTCGCTTTCAGCTCCCACCGCTGGCTAGCAGTTTTGCGAAAAGGGGAGCAGAGTATGTCAGTCTCTCCTGCCAGTACACAGCCTCTCCAACAACAAGCCTCATGTAATGCCTCCTCGTGGCGACGTACGGTAACCGAGCACCTTACGGACTCCGGGGCTGAACTACAGAGGACTCGGAGGAGGTCTAGCCCCCAGACATGCGGCATGCAGGCCCATCGATGCGTGGACAAGCCCTGATGTCCATGAACCAGATCCCCAGCTATGGGTAAATAGCCCCACTGCCTTGTGGGTGCTTTTGGAGAGGCAAAGGCTAGGGGAGTAAACCCTATACACATCCGGGCAGGGATGCTCGATAGCCTTGGTTGGCAGATCTCCTTCGAGAAGGAAAACTCCGAGGAAAAACTTGAGTAGATGGGACTCATAAGCCTTGGTCGGCAACCCATCTAGGAGAAGGACACTCCAAAACTAAACCATCCTGTGCTCCAATGAAAGGCCTTTTGACCAGGAGTTAAGGGGGAGGTAACCCCGACAGAAATCCCGAGTGCTGAAGACGGAGGTACTGGGCTGCACAGCGCACTCTAATAAACCACAGTACCACGCGTATACAGCCACATGACACTTGGAGATGGATTCAACACAAATGGTGCTCGCCCTGTGGAGTCTCACCAGGCAGGTGCAGTACCGGGCTCTGCGCCTCTTCGGAGCCCACCGCCAGCGACTGGAGGACCTTCCCGACTGTCTCGAGGAGCCAGGGGACGGGGAAGTAGAGTGACTGGCCAGCGAAAATCAAGACCAGAGACAAAGAAAAAGCCAATGTGAACATCATGCACTGGAATGCAGAAGGGGTTACCAACAAGAAAACAGAACTAGAGCACTTTCTGCATGAAAACAGCATAAACATCTGCTGTATACAAGAGACACACCTGCAAGTAGGGAAACCTTTTAACGTCAGAGGATATCAGGTCTTCCGAAGTGATCGCCAAGTGAGGAAGAAAGGGGGAGTTATGACCCTAGTTAGAAACAACCTGAATGCAGCGAAACCAGAAGATTCATGGAAGAGGAGGAATACATCCAGGTCAAGGTAACCACCAGTCAACTACTACTGCCCTAATGATAAGCTGCTGTCCCTCCACACTATCCAGGTCCCGGACAGTGGATTCCTCATCACTGGTGACTTCAACAGCCAGTCCCAGAGTTGGGGATATGACACACTTGACAAGAGAGGAGAAGACATCGAGGAGTGGCAAGATGAAAACCACCTGAAACTTGCCAATGACCCTAAGGACCAACCTACCTTCTACTGTCGCCGCTGGCACACCACCACTACACCGGACCTGGCGCTTTGCACTGAAGATGTGCATAAGCGCCTCAGCAGAACAGTAGGACCACAGTTAGGAGGAAGTGACCACCGCCCTGTCCTCCTCTCCCTAAAAGGAAGCACAGCAGCTAGCTCGCCACACCGGCCAAGATGGAACTACCGAAGGGCAGACTGGCGCTTGTTCAGTATCCGAACAAACGAGCTAATGCAAGACCTCGCTGTGTCTGGAAGGAACATCAACAATGTGGTCAGAGAGTTTAACGACACTATCGGTAAGGCAGCCAAAGAAACCATACCTCGAGGGGTCCGGAAAAACTACACCCCATACTGGACCGCAGATCTTCAGAAAGCACATGACAACCTCACTAGGGCCAGAGAAGACGCTGAAACCAACCCCAGCCAAGAAAACAACATCAAGCTACAACACAGTAAGGCCCAGTATCTGAAGATGAAGTTGGAGTGCACAAGAAGAAGTTGGAGAGAGAAGACTGCAAGACTAAACATGGACAGGGACACCACCAAGTTGTGGAGACTGACAAAGGCGTTGAACGATGAGGGCACCAGGGAACAGAAGATCACCCTGGAAGAAGAAGGGAAAGCACTGACTGGTAGGAAAGCTGCAAACATGTTCGCACAGATCTATGCGAAAGAAGGTAACATCACTGTCCCACGAATGCTTGAGAAAAAAATCAGATAGGAAGAAAGAGAGAGAACAAGAGATGCAAACATCCATGATGCAATGAACAAGGACATCACCCTTCCAGAACTAAAGATGGCCATCAAACAGCTGGAGAAGAAAACAATCTCCAGGTAAACGAGATGCTACAACACCTTGGCAACACTGCCTTAACGAAGTTACTGGACATCTTTAACCACAGCTGGAGAGGAGGACAGGTACCCCAGTGCTGGAAGGAAGCCAGGATGATCCCAATTTTGAAGAAGGGAAAAATAAGTCCAAAGCCCTGAGTTATCGCCCCATCAGCCTGACAATATGGAGCGCATCATCAACAAGCGCCTGCAGTGGTACTCTGGACTCTGAGAGCATTATCGTGCCAGAGCAATCCGGCTTCAGAAGCTACAAGAGTACAGAAGACCAGACAACACACCTTGCACAGGTCATAGAAGATGCCTTTCAAGATCAGAAGGTGACATTAGCTGCCTTCATTGACCTACAGAAGGCTTTCGACAAGGTGTGGAAGGATGCTCTCCTTGTGAAACTCCTTCGCAGTGGCATCCAAGGGAAAATGTACCGGTGGACCAAGTTATACCTGCACAATCGCAGAGCCCGTGTGACAGTGGATAGGTACTGTGGCCAAAATGTGCTGATGCGTCAGGGGGTGCCAGAGGGGGGAGTCCTGTCACCGACCCTGAATTGGCTGTCTAGGGTTAATCAGTGTAGGGGTAGACTTACAATATGGTGAGGACTGGTCTCCAAGAGCTTCTCAGACAGTGTAGGGGTGCTTCAGCCAATACCGTTTGATGACAAAACGATGCGTTGTGCCCTCTATTGTCCATCACTTTTGAATAAGGAAATGCTTCCTGAACACATTTATAACTGTTTTATATGGCCCTATCCCGTCCAGCATAGGTGAAAAGACCAAAAACGTTGTTAGGACCGTCCGCCAAACAGCTAATGAGATAGTGTAGGGTGCTTCAGCCAATACTGTCTGATGGCAAAACGATGCGTTGTGCCTTCTAATGTTTATCATTTTTAATATGGAAATGCTTTCGGAACACATTCATAACTGTTTGCGTGTGTGTGTGTGTGTGTGTGTGTGTGTGTGTGTGTGTGTGTGTGTGTGTGTGTGTGTGTGTGTGTGTGTGTGTGTGTGTGTGTGTGTGTGTGTGTGTGTGTGTGTGTGTGTGTGTGTGTGTGTGTGTGTGTGTGTGTGTGTGTGTGTGTGTGTGTGTGTGTGTGTGTGTGTGTGTGTGTGTGTGTGTGTGTGTGTGTGTGTGTGTGTGTGTGTGTGTGTGTGTGTGTGTGTGTGTGTGTGTGGTGTGTGTGTGTGTGTGTGTGTGTGTGTGTGTGTGTGTGTGTGTGTGTGTGTGTGTGTGTGTGTGTGTGTGTGTGTGTGTGTGTGTGTGTGTGTGTGTGTGTGTGTGTGTGTGTGTGTGTGTGTGTGTGTGTGTGTGTGTGTGTGTGTGTGTGTGTGTGTGTGTGTGTGTGTGTGTGTGTGTGTGTGTGTGTGTGTGTGTGTGTGTGTGTGTGTGTGTGTGTGTGTGTGTGTGTGTGTGTGTGTGTGTGTGTGTGTGTGTGTGTGTGTGTGTGTGTGTGTGTGTGTGTGTGTGTGTGTGTGTGTGTGTGTGTGTGTGTGTGTGTGTGTGTGTGTGTGTGTGGCCCTATGCCGTCCATCAAATATTAAGAGACCAAAAATGTCGTAAGGACTGGCGCCCAAGTGGCTTCTCAGACAGTGTAGGGGGGCTTCAGCCAATACCGTCTTATTGCAAAACAATGCGTTGTACCTCTGATGCCTATCATTTATAAATGTGAAAATGCGTCCTGAACAAATTCGTAACTGTTTTATGTGACCCTATGCCGACCATCATAGTTTAAGAGACCAAACATGTTCCTTATTATTTTTTGGCCTCCTTGCCCCTTCTCAGTGTATGGGTGCTTCAGCTAATACTCTCTGATGGTAAAACGACGCGTTGTGCCCTCTAATGCCCATCCTTTTTTAATATGGAAATGATTCCTGCGCGCATTCATAACGGTTTTATATGGCCCTAAATCGTCCATCTTAGGTTAAAAGACCAACAATGTGGTGAGGACTGGTCTCCAAGATGCTTCTCAGACAGTGTAGAGGTGTTTCAGCCAATACTGTCTGATGACAAAACGATGCGTTGTGCCCTCTATTGCCCATCATTTTGGAATAAGGAAATGCTTCCTGAACACATTCGTACCTGTTTTATGTGGTCCTATGCCGTCCATCATAGTTTAAGAGACCAAACATGTTCCTCTTATTTAGGAAGGATTGGCCGCCTTGCGGCTTCTCAGAGTAGGGGTGCTTCAGCCAATACTGTGTGATGGCAAAACGATGCGTTGTGCCCTCTAATGCCTATCATTTTTTAATATAAAAATGATTCCTCAACACATTCATAACTTTTTGGTATGGCCCTATGCCGTTCATCATAGGTTAAGAGATTGGAAAAAAAAAGCGGATTCTCAGACAGTGTGGGGTTTTTCAGCCAATACCGTCTGATGGCAAAACGATGCGTTGTGCCCTCTAATGTTTATAATTTGTGAAAAAAAGAAATGCTTCCTGAACACATTTATAATTGTTTTATATGGCCCTATACCGTTCATCAAGTTTAAGAGACCAAAACCTTCGTAAAGACTGGCTTCAAAGCGGATTTGCAGACAGTGCTGGGTGTTTCAGCCAATACCGTCTGATGACAAAACCATGCGTTGTGCCCTGTAATACCCATCTTTTTTTTAATATAGAAATGCATCTTGAACACACACATAACTGTTTTATATGGCCCTATGGCGTCCATCATAGTTTTAAAAACCTAAGATGTCGTTATGTTTGGCCTCCAACTGGCGACTCAGACAGTGTAAGGGGGCTTCAGCCAATACTGTCTTATGGCAAAGCTATGCGTTGTGCCCTCTAATGTCTATCATTTATGAATATGGAAATGCTTTCTGAACACATTCGTAACTTCTTTATGTGGCCCTGTGCCGTCCTGCATAGTTTAAGAGACCAAAAATGCTCCACATATTAAGGAAGTATTGCTTGCGCCTTCTCAGTGTAGGGGTGCTTCAGCCAATACTGTGTGATTATAAAACGGTGCGTTGTGCCCTCTAATGCTTATAATTTGTGAATAAGGAAATGCTTCCTGAACACATTCATAACTCTTTTATGTGGCCCTATATCATAGTTTAATAGACCAAAACTTTCTTAAAGACTGGCCGCCAAGCGGATTCGCAGACAGTGTTGGGTGCTTCAGCCAATACCGTCAGATGACAAAACGATGCGTTGTGCCCTCTAATACCCATCCTTTTCTAATATAGAAATGCATCCTGAACACACACATAACTGTTTTATATGGCCCTATGCCGTCCATCGTAGTTTTAGAAACAAAAAATGTCGTTATGTCTGGCCTCCAACTGGCGTCTCAGACAGTGTAAGGGGGCTTCAGCCAATACTGTCTTATGGAAAAGCTATGCGTTGTGCCCTCAACTGAATGTCTATAATTTATGAATATGGAAATGATTTCTGAACACATTCGTAACTGTTTTATGTAGCCCTATGCCGTCCATCATATTCTAATGGCCAAAACTTAAGAGCCGCCCGACTTTTTTGTGTCATTGTTTATCTTCGGAAGTACGCTAATAAAATGCAATGTTCTTTCGATCCAAATGGGTTAAAAGTTGACCTTAGACAATCCACTGTACAGAGAACAATAGACAACAATTCATCAATTTCTACGAACGTGTCAAATGCACGTGAAACATCGTCAGTTTTTGTGAAAAGCTGTGCGATATTGGCAAGAGTACCTTAGGCAGGCAGGTGGAAAAACTCGGTAAAGTCGTGATGCACGTGCTAAAGGGGTCAGTCGTGAACACTGAGCACTTCTGTTTCGCTACAAATACCGGTACAATAAGGGCATAATTGTCACTTGCCTAACCATGCCACCACGACGAAGCCTAACGCCAGTAGATCAAGGCCGGGTTCTAGCATAGCTGCAGGATGGAATTTCCGGAAGTTGGGAGACGTCTTGGGGTGTCCCATTCAGTGATCCAGAGGCTGCTGACACGATTCCAAGAAACTGGAAGGGCAGAACGACGACCCTGCTCAGGACGCTCGCGCTGTACCAGCAGAAGGGAAGACAGATACCTCTGTGTGGCGGCTCTGTGCGACCGAACTGTCACGTCAACCACTCTGCGACGTCAACTGATGCAAGCTGCAAACGTTAACGTCAGCAGAAGCACAGACTCTGGGACGTGCTGGGGCAACGTGTAGTCAGCAACCACCCCCCATCCAAGGCGCCCCCCCCCCCCCCCCCAGCCGACTCAGTTCCCGCATCAAGAGTGGGAAGCGATCCCAAAATTTGTTCTCCGAACCCTGGTGAACTCTATGCGTCAACGCTGCATTTAATGCTTGGCTGCAAACGGTGGGTACACTCGCTACTGATTGGACTTTCAAATGAGGGGTGGGTGAACATTCTAACGTGCTGCTGTTGTTACAATTGCTTGATTTACTCAAAACTTAAATAAAATTGTTACTGAATAAATTAGCAAAGTACTGACTCCAAGTATTGCTACTGACATTATTTGTGTGGTGTTGTCGGTGCGTCTGCGATAAAAAGTGACCCTTAAGTTTTGACCATTAGTATAGTTTAAGAGACCAAAAATGTTCCGCGTATTAAGGAAGTATTGGCCGCCTTGTGGCTTGTCTGTGTAGGGGTGCTTCAGCCAATACTCTGTGATGTTAAAACGATGCGTTGTGCCCTCTAATCGTTATCATTTATGAATATGAAAATGCTTCCTGAACACATTCATAACTGTTGTATATGGTCCTATGCCGTCCGTCATAGTTTAAGACAGCAAAAATGTCGTAAAGCGGATTCTCAGTCAGTGTATGGTACTTCAGCAAATACCGTCTGATGGCAAAACGAATCGTTGTGCCCTCTAATGTCCATCATTTTTCAATATAGAAATGCATCCTGTACACATTCATAACTGTTTTATATTGCCCTATGCCGTCCATCATAAGTTTAGAGACCAAAAATGTATGGACTGGCCTCCAAGTGGCTTCTCAGACAGTGTAGGGGAGCTTCAGCCAATACCGTCTTATGGCAAAACTATGCGTTGTGCCCTCTAACGCCCTCTAATGCCTATTATTTATGAATATGGAAATGCTTCCTGAACACATTTGTAACTGTTTTATGTGACCCTGTGCCGTCCATCATAGTTTACGAGACCAAAAATGTTCCACATATTTAAGGAAGTATTGGCCGCCTTGCGGCTTCTCAGTGTTTGGGTACTTTAGCCAATACCGTGTGATGGTAAAACGATGCGTTGTGCCCTCTAATCCCTATCATTTTTGAATATGGAAATGCTTCCTGAACACATTCATAACTCCTTTATGTGGTCCATCATAGTTTAAGATGCCAAACTTTCGTATAGACTAGCCGCCAAGAGAATTCGCAGACATTGTTGGGTACTTCAGCCAATACCGTCTGATGACAAACGATGCGTTGTCCCCTCTAATACTCATCCTTTTTAAATATAGAAATGCATCCTGAACACACACATAACTGTTTTTTTATGGCACTATGCCGTCCATCATAGTTTTAGAGACCAAAAATGTCATAAGGTCTGGCCTCCAACGGGCTTCTCATACAGTGTAAGGGGGCTTCAGCCAATACTGTCTTATGGCAAAGCTATGCGTTGTGCCCTCAAATGTCTATCATTTATGAATATGGAAATGCTTCCTGACCACATTCGTAACTGTGTTATGTAGCCCTATGCCGTTCATCATAGTTTAAGAGACGAAAAATATTCCCGGCGCGTGTTAAGGAAGTATTGCGCTCCCTGCGGCTTGTCTGTGTAGGGGTGCTTCAGCCAATACTCTGTGATGTTGAAACGATGCGTTGTGCCCTCTAATCCCTATCAATTAGGAATATGGAAATGCTTCCTGAACACATTCATAACTGTTTTATATGGCCCTACACCGTCCATCATAGGTTATGAGACCAAAACTGTCGTAAAGACTGGCCGCCAAGCGGATTCTCAGACAGTGTAGGGGTGTTTCAGCCAATACCGTCTGATGACAAAACGATGCGTTGTGCCCTCTAATGCTTATTATATGTTAATGTAGAACTGCATCCTGAACACACACATAACTGTTTTATATGGCCATATGCCGTCCATCACAGTTTTAGAGACCAAAAATGTCGTAAGGTCTGGCCTCCAACCGGCTTCTCAGTCAGTGTAAGAGGCGTTCAACAAAGGCTGTCTTATGGCAAATCTGTACGTTGTGCCCTCTAATATCTATCATTTATGAATATGAAAATACTTCCTGACTACATTCGAAACTGTTTTATGTGGCCGTATGCCGTCCATCATAGTTTAAGAGACCAAACATTTTCCCCGTATCAAGGAAATGTATTGGCCGCCTTGCGGCTTGTCTGTGTAAGGGTGCTTCAGCCTGTGATGTTAAAACGATGCGTTGTGCCCTCTAATCCCTATCATTTATGTGAATATGGAAATGCTTTCTGAACACATTCAGAACTGTTTTATATGGCCCTATGCCTTCCGTCATAGTTTAAGAGACCAAAAATGTTCTGCGTATTAAGGAAGTATTGGCCGCCTTGCGGCTTGTCTTTGTAAGGGTGCTTCAGCCAATACTCTGTGATGTTAAAACGATGCGTTGTGCCCTCTAATCCTTATCATTTATGAATATGGAAAAGCTGCCTGAACACATTTATAACTGTTGTATATGGCCCTATGCCGTCCGTCATAGTTTAAGACAGCAAAAATATCGTAAGGACTGGCCGCCAAGCGGATTCTCAGACAGTGTAGGGTACTTCAGCCAATCAATACCTTCTGATGGCAAAACGATGCGTTGTGCCTTCTTATGTCCATCCTTTTTCAATATAGAATTGCATCCTGAATACATTCATAACTGTTTTATATGGCCCTATGCCGTCCATCATAGGTTTTAGAGACCAAAAATGTCGTAAGGACTGGCCTCCAAGCGGCTTCTAAGACAGTGTAGGGGGGGGGGGGTTCTGACAATACCGTCTTATGGCAAAACTTTGCGTTGTGCCCTCTAATGCTTATTATTTATGAATATGGAAATGCTTCCTGAACACATTCGTAACCGTTTTATGTAGCCCTGTGCTGTCTATCATAGTTTGAGAGACCAAAAATGTCATAAAGACTGGCCTCCAAGAAGATTATCAGTGTATGTTACTTTAGCAAATACCGTCTGATGGCAAAACGAATCGTTGTGCCCTCTAATGTCCATCTTTTTTCAATATAGAAATGCATCCTGAACACATTCATAACTGTTTTATATTGCCCTATGCCGTCCATCGTAAGTTTAGAGACCAAAAATGTCGTATGGACTGACCTCCAAGTGGCTTCTCAGACATTGTAGGGGAGCTTCAGGCAATACCGTCTTATGGCAAAACTATGCGTTGTGCCCTCTAATGCCTATCATTTATGAATATGGAAATGCTTCCTGAACATATATGTAACTGTTTTATGTGACCCTGTGCCGTCCATCATAGTTTACGAGACCAAAAATGTTCCACATATTAAAGAAGTATTGGCCGCCTTGCGGTTTCACACTGTATGGGTTCTTTAGCTAATACTGTGTGATGCCAAACGATGCGTTGTATCCTCTAATCCCTATCATTTTTTAATATGGCAATGCTTCCTGAACACATTCATAACTCTTTTATGTGGCCCTATGCCGTCCATCATAGTTTAAGAGACCAAACTTTCGTAAAGACTAGCCGCCAAGCGGATTCGCAGACAGTGTTGGGTGCTTCAGCCAATACCGTCTGATGACAAAACGATGCGTTGTGCCCTCTAATACTCCTTTTTTTTAAATATAGAAATGCATCCTGAACACACACATAACTGTTTTATATGGCACTATGCCGTCCATCATAGTTTTAGAGACCAAAAATGTCGTAAAGTCTGGCCTCCAACCGGCTTCTCAGACAGTGTAAGGGGGCTTCAGCCAATACTGTCTTATGGCAAAGCTATGCGTTGTGCCCTCAAATGTCTATCATTTATGAATATGGAAATGCTTCCTGAACACATTTGTAACTGTTTTATGTAGCCCTATGCCGTTCATCATAGTTTAAGAGACGAAAAATATTCCGCGTGTTAAGGAAGTATTGTGCTCCATAGGTTAAGAGACCAAAAATGTATAGACTGGCCGCCAAGCGGATTCTCAGACAGTGTAGGGGTGTTTCAGCCAATACGCCTGATGGCAAAACGATGCGTTGTGCCTTCTAATGCTTATTATTTTTTAATAAGGAAATGCTTCCTGAACACAATCAAAACTGTTTTATATGGCCCTGTGCCGTCCATCATAGGTTAAAAGACCAAAAATATGGTAAGGACTGGCCCGCGAAACGGCTACTCAGTGTGGGGGTGCTTCAGCCAATACCGTCTGATGACACAACGATGCGTTGTGCCCTCTATTGCCCATCGTTTTTGATAAGGAAATGTTTCCTGTACACATTCATAACTGTTTTTTTTTTTTATGGCGATATCCCATCTAGCATGGGTGAAAAGACCAAAAATGTTAGGACCGTCCGCCAAACAGGTTCCGAGACAGTGTAGGGTGCTTCAATCAGTACCGTCTGATGGCAAAATGATGCGTTGTGCCCTCTATTGCCCATCATTTCGGAATAAGAAAATGCTTCCTGCACACATTCATAATTGTTTTATGTGGTCCTATCATGTCCAGAATAGATTAAAAGACCACAAATATTGTTAGAAGTGGCCTCCAAGAGTCATCTCAGATAGTACTGGTGCTTCAGCCTATAATAATAATAATAATAATAATAATAATAACGGTATTTATAATGCGCTTATCTTATAATAATTATAACTCTAAGCGCGCACTCACAACTCGCACACGCATGCGCACGCTTTAGACAATGACTCACGTAACACAAAAAGTGGAAAAACATTACGACGGTCAGCATGGGGTGGGGAGTGCGGTTATATAGTGCTAGAACTGTTGAAAGAGGTGAGTTTTGAGGGCGGACTGGAAGGAGGAGAGCGAGTGTTTCTGACGGAGAGAGAGTGGGAGAGTGTTCCAGGTGGATGGACCGTATACTGAGAAGGAGCGGGGGCCGAAAGTGCTGAGTTTGGTGCGGGGGATGAGGAGGCGGAGAGGGTCGGAGGCGGAGCGGAGGGAGCGGGGAGGAGTGTAGGGGTGAAGTAAGTTGGAGAGATAGGCAGGAGCGTAGTTGTTCAGGGATTTGTAGCAGAGAGACAGAATCTTGTATTGGATGCGTTGGGGGATGGGGAGCCAGTGAAGGAGCTTGAGCAGGGGAGTGATGTGGTCGGATTTTTTCTTCAAGTTCTGAGAACGAGGCGGGCAGCATTGTTCTGGACGCACTGGAGAGTGAGAGTGGTGGAGTGAGGAAGGCCGGAAAGGAGAGAGTTGCAGTAGTCGATGCGAGATAAGATGAGAGAGACAGCGAGTTTGGTGGCAGCTTCGGTAGTGAGGTATTTTCTGATCTGACTGATGCGGCGTCTATACCGTCTGATGGCAAAACAATGCGTTGTGCCCTCTAATGACCAGCATTTTGTAATACGAAAATGCTTACTGAACACATTCATAAATGTTTTGTATGGCCCTATCCCGTCCAGCATAGGTTAAAACACCAAACATTTTGTAATGATTTGCCGCCAAGTGGTTCTTTACATGTGAAATTGCGAAAACAAAGTTCTTTTATTCTTCAGATTTAGGGGGGGGGGGGGGGGGGGTCATAGGGATTCTATATAACGTTATACAGTATCCCTGTAAGCAGTGCAGGCACGTCCTGAGAAAGTCTTTTTGCTGTCGGGACGTCAGTAAAGCAATGTACAACCAACCAGGCCCCCAACAACTCAGTGCCGCAGTGGTTCATGTGGATCTATCATGCAGATAATAATTAATTCTTCCGCGCATTAAATGTAATGTTTCCGCGCATTAAATTGAAATGAAACAGCTAATCATTAGTAGACGTTTTTTTTCAAGGATGTACTGCACAAACTTGTCTCGGGAAGAAAGAACTTACATCTGTGCTGGGCTGTTCAAGTTCATTTCGATACTATCAGTGATGCGCGGAAGACTGATAACTTCATTTAATCCTAAGAAAACTACAGTTTTGTTCTCGGAAAAAAAACTGACACCTTTTTACCTCGTATACTGAATTCAGTTATTTTGTCGGCCCCGCCGCGTACAAGTCACTTTGGATCGATTCCTGCTTTCTGACATTATTTGGACCAACATATTTCTTCACTGGCAGATAAATTCAGTGATAATTTTTCAACTAATTAATTATTATTAGTGCTAAAGTGGTCACTGTCGGTTCTTTTTTTTGTTTTGTTTTTTTTTTTTTTTGTTTGTTTGTTTGTTTTTGTTTTTGGTTTTATATAGGATGTCACGTAGTACAGTGTATGTGACCTTCAGTGTCTTGTGTTACACTGTAAATGACTTTCCTACTCTCGTCAATGAGTATAGGGGCTTCGCTAATAAGCCTCTATACCTCTTTGTTCTCATGCTGTTGCTTCGTGACTATGTCAACACGGATTGTTTTATGAAATCATAATCATTAACTCATTCGAGAATTGCCGCCTCCGGATACGCGGATTTAAGCCGCGTATCCGGAGGCGGCATGTCTCGAATGAGTTAACGATTATGATTTCATAAACTTGAATTCGTGTTGACTCCCAGTTACTGATGCATACTGGTGTGGTGGGTACCGAGACACTTTGAACATTCACAAGAGTTCATACACACTGTGCGACCCTCATGAGCGCCCTGAGAGATCTTCAAGAATCCATGTACTCTAAGTGTCTCAGTGACACTTAAAGAACTGTGAACAGTGGCGGATCTGATTGGGGGAGGGGTGCCAGGGATTCCGGACGCACCCCCTCCCCCCCCAACCCAAAATTCTTTAAAATGTTATAACAAAGTCCCTTTTTGGGGTGTTCGAACACCGCCACCCCTCTCCCACCCTCTCCCCAACCCCTGGCTTTTCGATTTTCGGCCCTTGAAAGCAAGGTCTAGCGTCGGGGAGGCCTTTTGTATCAGGTTGAAAGTCGCCGGCAAACAAAATGTTGGACCCCCACCCACCCCACCCCCACCCCCCACTCCACCCCCTCGAGGTAACTGATCCGCCCCTGGTGAAGATGAGGGTCTTGAGAAATTGTATACAGTGCTGCAGGGGATAATTTTTGGGGGCTGTTATAAGCCAAGTAATTTACATATAAACACAGTGCTGTCAGGACCTCTAAAACAGTGTTGTTATGTGTATACAGCCTCAACTTCGGATATATCAACATCGCCAGGAGACCCAATTGTTAACTCATTCAAGACTCGTGCCGCCTCCGGCGGAGGCGGCATGTCTCGAATGAGTAAGGTTGTTTATCAGAAAGTTGTTACTCATAAGCGAAGCCTGAAGTACAGTTGCACAAAAATAGTGCTGTCGGGACCTCTGAAAAAAATGTTGTTATAGATCCGATGTTTGTTATCAGACCTTGTTATAAGTGACGTAGACTGCATCGACACACATTCGAACACACTGTTCGAGTATATACTGGCATGTAAAATGAAAGATCATGCTTATGGGTCACACTGTGTTACGGCAACCACATTACAACTGTATATTATACTCAGTGACAAGCTCGAGAAATGCGATTTTTTAAAAAATCATCGGAAGATTTAAAAAAATGTCGCATTTCTCCAGCTCATCAGTATACCATAAAAGCCGTGTCATATGGCACATGTCAAAAATGTTGATGAAAGGTACGTTACTACATGTGTTGCTTACTTAATGTTTGGTACAGGCTGTTTGACATCGGAGCACACGTTTTTCCCAAATATATCCGCAGAGAAACACTTTTCTGTACCACTTTAAGAACAAATATCATTTGGTGCCAATGGACCTAATATGGAATATTTTTTTCTGAACTCCTATGATTTGTCGATTTTGCTGTACAGTCGTGAACATTCAATACCCTAAATAGAGCCCCGGCAGATTTCAATATCGAGGTCAAGCATGGAGACCTCATCTTTGCTCCTGCGCTGTTTCAGGTGTGAAAACTTGGCCAATTGGGGTGAAAATGGATCTTCTTATACTGGACTTAATATCTTTGGGGCGCATGAAAAAAATCCGAAAATTTACCACCGTACGGGAAAACTGACATTTTGTTCGATTTTCTTAAAAGTAAATCGCATTAGGTCAACTGTCACTGAATGATATTTGTTTTAAGATTGATATGGAAAAGTGGTTCTTTGTGGAGATATCTGCGAAAAACGTGCGCTCCAATGTCAAACGACCTAAGCCTTGTCTGCTTCTGCTGATAGTTATCGCTTTTTTCTTCCCGCTTGTAAGACTACATACACGCGTATGCCTATGATGCGGCAAAATACGAGTAAGTCTTGTAGTCATAGCGGTCACTGATATAAATAAATATATGTAAAAATAATACTGAATGTCGCAAGGTTCTTCGGCGTGATGCCTGCCTATAGCGAGACAGATGGCGTCCTGTGCACCAAGCTGCTGACGTTCTTTCCACAGAACAAGGACATCCCAACTCATAACGCTGTCCTTGTCCTCTTTCACTGTACCACTGGTATTCCACAAGCTGTAAGGGACTTACTATGTGTGTGCCTTAGCCCACTTTGTTCGCTTCGAAATAACCGTACCATTTACCGTACATTTCTCCGCTTACCATACGACAAATGACGTCGGTGGAAATTAACCTTTCACATAACCTCAGTGCAAAGTCAATGCGCAGCATTTTTTATTTTTAAACATGACTTGTTCATTAAGATATTTATAGTGAACGTTTGAAATATGATTACAATAACAATGAACCTTACCATATGAACAAAGTTTATATAAATAATATGGTAAACTTGTACCTGATGCAATTCCCACCGCGTCCGCTGATCGGCCTATCTTTTTCGTTTCGAAATAACGTGCCATTTCTCCGCTTAACCCTTATCATTCGGAATACACCAGTGTGTGAAATAACTTACTTACTTACGCCTGTCACCCCTACCCGGGTATAGGCCGTCGACGAGAGACCTCCAGCAACTCCTGTCCTGTGCTTCTCCTTCGATTCTACTCCAGGTGGTTCCCAGTCTCTTGATGTCTGCTTGGAGGTCTCGACGCCAGGAGTTTCTCGGCCTACCTCTTTTCCTCTTTCCCTGGGGGTTCCATGACAATGCCTGCCTAGTGATACTGGAAGCTGGCTTTCTCAGGCTGTGACCGATCCATCCCCATCTTCTTCGCCCAATTTCATTCTCTGCTGTTATCTGCTCTGTTCTATCCCAGAGTCTGACGTTGCTGATCTTCTCTGGCCAGTGGATTTTCAAAATTCTTCTAAGGCAACTGTTCATGAAGGTCTGCTCTGTTGACTGTGGTTTTTGTCAATCTCCAAGTCTCTGCTCCATATAGGAGAACTGCTTTTACATTGGAGTTGAAAATCCGGACTTTGGTGTGTTGTGACAGCTCTCTGGAACTCCACACTTTTTTTAACTGGAGAAAGGCTGCTCTGGCTTTACCTATTCGTGCTCTGACATCTGCATCAGTGCCGCCATTTTTGTCTATGATGCTCCCGAGATAGGTGAAGGACTCCACCTCCTCCAACGGGGTGCCAGCAAGCAAGATTGGTTCTTCCCTGGTTGTGTTCAGCCTCATTGTCTTTGTTTTCTGTTTGTGAATGGTGAGGCCCACTTGGGACGAGATGTCAGCAAGAATCGTGGTCTTGTCCTGCATTTGTTGACGAGTGTGGGACAGTAATGCCAAGTCGTCTGCAAAATCGAGGTCGTCAAGCTGTGTCCACAGTGTCTACTGTATTCCACTTCGTCTGTGCTCTGTGGTCATCTTCATGACCCAGTCTATGGCCAGTAGGAAGAGGAACGGAGACAGCAGACACCCCTGCCTGACACCAGTTCTGACCTGGAGCTCCCTGGTGAACTGCCCTTCGTGGATCACGCGACATGTCATGCCATCATAGCTGCTCTTGATCAGGCGGACGAGCTTTGTGGGTGCACCGTAGTGTCGTAGGAGTTTCCACAGAGTCTCTCGGTCCACGCTGTCAAATGCTTTCTCATAATCCACAAAGTTGACGTACAGCGGGGAGCTCCACTCCAGAGACTGTTCCACGATGATGCGGAGAGTGACGATCTGGTCTGTACATGATCGGTTCTTCCTGAATCCTGCTTGCTGGTCTCTCAGCTGGGGGTCAACGGAGCTCTTCATTCTCTCTAGGATAATCCTGTTGAAGACCTTTCCTGGTACTGACAGCAAGGTGATTCCTCTGTAGTTGGAACACTTGCTGAGGTCACCTTTCTTGGGAAGCTTGATTAGGTACCCCTCCTTCCAGTCAGCCGGCATCACCTCCTCTTCCCAGATCTTTCCAAACAGTGGGTACAGCATCTCCACTGTTGTCTCTAGGTCTGCTTTCAGAGACTCCGCTGGGATGCCATCTGGCCCTGCTGCTTTGCCATTCTTCAAAAATGCCACTGCTCTTCTGATCTCTTCCCGGTTGGGTCTGTCACAGCTGATGGGTAGGTCGGTCTCTGCCGGCTGGATGTCGGGGGGGGTCGGGTGGGCTAGGTCTGTTCAGTAATTCTTCAAAATACTCGGCCCATCTGTCGAGTTGGTCTGCTCTGTCTGCAATAGGCTTGCCTTCTTTGTCTTTTACTGGTCTTTCTGTATGGCCATACTTACCCGACAATCTTCTGGTAATGTCGTAGAGCCGTTTCATGTTGCCGCTGCCTGCTGCCTTTTCTGCCTCTGCTGCCAGGCTGTCTGTGTAGGCCCTCTTGTCTGCCCTGATACTCCTCTTCGCCTCGCGGTTGGCTTCCGAGTATTCCTCCTGTGCCCATACTTTGGCTGCTCTCGTGCGACTGTTGTTGACCGCTGCTTTCTTCTGCTTCCTCGCTTCTATCTTCTTCAAGGTCTGTGCCGACAGCCAGTCCTTGTGGTGGTGTTTCCTGAACCCTACAGTGTCTTTGCAGGTTGAGTTCAGCGCCTCTCTAACTGCCTTCCACTGCTGCTCTGTGGTGACCGCCTCCTCTTCATTTACTAGCTCCTGTAGCGCTTGGAACTGGTTGGACAGCACCAGTTTGAACTCTTCTCTAACTCCAGTTTCTCTCAGGAGGCCTACATTATAGCGCTGTCTTCTTGTTGTCTCTGTGCGGCTTTTCTTTAGCTTGAGCTTCATTCTTAAGGTAAGCAGATGGTGGTGTGAGGCGACATCTGCTCCCCTCCTCACTCGAACATCTTGAAGGGATCTTCTAAATTTCTTGCTAATGCAGATATGGTCTATTTGGTTCTCTGTTGTATGGTCAGGTGAGACCCAAATTGCTTTGTGTATTCTTCTGTGTGGGAAGATGCTGCCTCCAATGACAAGTCGGTTTAGAGCACAAAAGTCTACAAACCTCTCCCCGTTCTCACTCATCTCTGAGCCTAGTCCCTGTCTCCCCATCACCTCTTCGTATCCGGTGTTGTCCTCCCCTATTTTGGCATTAAAATCGCCCATGACGATGGTGATGTCTCGCTCCGCACATTTGTCCACGGCACTCTGGAGTCGGTCGTAGAACTCTTGTTTCTCTTCCTCGTCACTGTCATTGGTGGGCGCATAACACTGGATGACGTTCAGCTTGAGCTTTTTCTTGGTTCTAAAGGCTGCTGTGATAATTCTTGGCCCAAGAGGTTCCCAGCCCATCAGCGCTCTCTGTGCCACTGGTGACAGCATGAATGCTACTCCTTCTGTATGGGGGGCATTCTCCTCTTCATGACCTGAATACAGAATCATCTCCTCACTTAACAGCCTTTTCTGGCCAGACTGCGTCCATCTGGCTTCACTGATACCTAGCAGGGAAAGGTTGTACTTTTGCATTTCCGCTGCTATCTGGGCGGCCTTGCCGCTCTGGTACATGGTCTTGACATTCCATGTGCCCATGGTTGTGTCCCTGGATAGAGAGAGGCGGCTCGATCCTGTGGCTTCCGAAGACTTCCGGCTTTCACCACAGGACGTCATAAGTCTTCTAGTAGAAGAACCTTCCTCCTCCAGGAAAGGAATTACTGTTAGTCTTTTCGTCGGCGTTTTTGTAGCTATTTCCTTTTTTGCAGGGTGGGAAGCTACCCCCACGCCCAACCCCCTTACTAGGAGGACCAGGGGTTTTCTGTCGGGGTCACCTTCCCTTAGACCATGTTGGTTCACGGCACCTTATTTCATTCGGTGCACCCCTCTCACGAGGGACCCCCTATCCACCACCCAGGGGACGCGCCTCAACGCCATATGGTCCCAGCGCGAGGTGTGTGAAATAAGTTTGACTAAAATAGTTCAAGGGTAGTGCCAGAATAGCTTGGCACCTCTAGGCGCCAAGTTATTCTGGCACCACCCTTGAACTAAAGCCATTGGTCTATATCCTATCGGTAAGTACTATAGTGTAGCTTGCATATGGCAGTGTACAAATTGAAGCTTTTAGCCTCAGTATGATTTTGGTTAAGTGTACAATTGGCACGGTTATTTCGAAGCGGGAAAAAAAGGAGGCTAGAAAACTCTCTAGCATTCTGGCCAATTCTTTTGGAGTCACGTGTTTTCAAAGTCCTTAGACAGGTCTGTATGCAGACTATGTGTGCCTGAGTGTACCGTTTGCGGGAGTACTCCACAGACAACTCGGGCCGGAGTAAGCCACAAGTACACATCTATTCATAGGAGATGCTAAGCATCTCATTTAACTCATTTGCGGTAAGCCGCATCCGGATGCGCGGCTTATGCCGCGCATCCGGATGCGGCTGGCCGCGAATGAGTTAAATAGAAATGTACTTGTGGCGTACTCCTAAAAACGGTACTCGCCGGGAACACAAAAACGTTGTGTGTTGGGATTGAAATGGGGGTGGGGGAGGAGGGGTGGGGGTGGGAAGGTGGGCGGTGGTAAATAAAAGGACTGAAAGAGTCACAGAGAATGTGTGTATTATTTCAAGGGATGTTGTTTTAAATGACTATTACCTAGTAAACTTCCAGAACTAAATGACTTCCGCTACAGAATGGAGGTCGTTTTGTTTTTGGAGTTAAGACACGAGTGTTATTTAGATGTCAGTGATGTTATGGTTTAAATGTGACCCTTTGATGATGTATATATATGGAGTCATTATTTTTCTGTAAAAAATAGAAACAAAACAATTGTCTGTTGGTATGTTTCGCATGTTGTTTGTGTGTGTCACATCTAGATACTTGATGGGGATGTGATTACAATGCGGAGAACGGCGGCTGCGTCTGCTGTAGCAACTAAGGTTATCTGGACCCTCTAACACACCACAGACACTCTTACTGCCAGCGCCATCTGCAGTACACAGATGAGCCAGTGTCAAGTTTATGCGTGAAAGGCCACTTACAGAAACTGGGACTAGTCTTCTGGCACTGTCTTTACGTCAGATCAGTTCACCCACTTAACTCATTCGCGGCCAGCCGCATCCGGATGTGCGGCTTATGCCGCGCATCCGAATGCGGCTGACCGCGAATGAGTTAACCCCTTCACTGCCACCTGACGCAGATTATGTTTTCGAAATCATTATTAAGCAACGCCAAAGTTCCCAAGCCGTCAAAGGAACATGGATACAAAGTTGTTTCAGCAAGAGCTATAGATCCTCATGAGCCCCCGCAACTGCGGGGACTCATGAGGATCTATACCTCTTGCAGTTAGGTAATTTTTTACGGCAGCAAAGGGGTTGTCAATTTTCTCTATTGATTCACTGAGTGATTGATTGACAGCACCTGGTGTGGGGGGTGCCCCAGAAGCTGGCAATCCTTGGGGCTGGTGCTCAGGCCCGCTCACATTACTACGCTCTGTCGTCACTCTTCCAGTTTTCTAAGGTAGGTGCACACCCCAAGAGACCACAGTGCTGTACTACCGTCAACGTGACGGTCGCCTTTGCTGGCAATGAAAGTTAACTTTGCGGCTCTGACTCAAGACTGACGGAGCCTGAGCTGGACTATATTAGCGTGGTTGATTTCAGTACTGGTTGTACCATCTACGAATAAAAACAGTCATGACTTAAGAAAATTCATACTGATTATGTACTGATGTATAATTGTATACCTTATTACGTCTAAACGTGGCGAACGCCTTTGGTTACTAGGCGCCATGAGTGAGCTTAGTCCTGCGCCAGCCACTAAACACTGAAGGTGCTCTGCTATAGCTAGTCCTGTGTCAGTCACTAAACAAGTGCTCCGCAACAGCTAGTCCTGCGTCAGCCACTAAACAAGGTGCTCCGCTATGGCGGAGAACCTTGCTTAGTGGCCGGGGCAGGACTAAGCTCACTCGTGCAACGGACTCAGGTGACGATATGGAACCACCGGCCACAAAGGGCGCAGACGCTAGCGGCAGAGCTGGGTCAGCACGTGGAGGCCGTGACTGAGGTACAGGAAGCCGTTAGAGACGCAGACGTCATCGTCACTGTCACCAGCTCCAGCACCCCAGTCCTGCAGGCACAGTGGGTCAAACCTGGCGCTCACATCAACGGTACGTGTATTCCCGTCGTCGGCCCAATGATTGTTTGCTTACATTCCTACACTTTTTTTCTTGGGGAGGGGGAATTATTAAGATCTGATTTCTTTATGGGAAAAGGGACTTCGCGATTTTTTTCATACCCCTCTCTCCTCCCCCATACCCCTCCCCCCCCCCCCTTTTCTTCTTCACAGCCATTCAGCTATTCAAATGATTCCCCTTGGTTTGAGTACTAGTATTCAAATGGGGTATTGAAAATTCGAGGAGTACACCACAAGTACACTTTTTCACTGATCTCATTTGAATAGACGTGCACTTGTGGTGTACTCCCTGGGCCGCAGTACATCAGCAAACCGGCACAAGTTCTGTCAGTGTTTGAAGTGTTGTGACTGCTGTCAGGTGTTGGTGCCTGCCGGCCAGACTGGAGCGAGCTTGCACCAGAGCTGATGCAAAAAGCGGCCGTCTATGTTGACTCGCGGGAAGCAGCCGTCAAGGAGAGTGGAGACATCGTACAATCAGGGGTAAGCGCACCCTGGTTGTCTCCCTCAAATCGTTGTGCTGATCCGCGCAGCGAATCGAAGGAGACAACCAGTATGGGGTTTGCCGTTATTTGCAAAAAGCCAGTATGTGCAGTTTGGAGAAAAGCGAGATTTTCATCGTATAACAGTTAACATCTCGCTTTTCTTCGAAATAGAGAAATTTGTATTGAATAACTTTAAAGGGGCACGCCTGACCTTTTTTAATGCTTCATTTCGCAAAAGCTTTTACTGGGCTTCAGTATACACACCCACTTAGACAGTGACTACTCTATTGTCCCACCAAATGCTTTCTTTCGTCCGTTCAAAGCGAAAAGAGGCCGCCGGAATCTTGTGACTGAACGCCGTGAAAAGATTGCTTCTGATAGGCGATGGTAGCTGACGTCATAACTATTCTATACGACCTTAGGTCATCTGCATAATTATAACCAATCAGAGACAAGATGGCGGATGAACCAGCGAAGAACGCCGGGAAAGTATCAGTCGACTCGCGCCGACAACAATAATAATAATAATAATAATAATAATAATGAATATTTATAAGGCAGACTCGGAATTGAAGAGAAGAAAGCGGAAGAGAGACAAGATACCCCTAAGTAGAATTGACATCGGACAAGAGAATATGGAGCGGCTTGGCTTGACCGCCCATCCGGAATTTGTCGCTTTCCTGCTCTGTGAATCAGTAAGTAATCTACGGTCTTTGTCGATCTTCTTATAGTTCCGCGAGCGGTAGTCATTTTCAGAATTCATGATCTTCCGTAAAATTTATCTCTTACTGATTTCGCAAGATTTTAAACCCGTTTTATCATATAGTTACGAGCTAGTTATCAGATTTTATGCTGCGGCAAGGATCTGAAAACTACGGTGTGTGTCAAAGTCAGTTGCACATAGCTGGTCGTGACACGTTTTTGTCTGTCTGTGCGGGCTCTCATTCACTCGATTCACAGAGGTAGTGTTTCTGCTGCGATGGTGCATTTGTCTTTTCCAATGATGCTTTCAGTTACGTAGACTTCGATGTGTGAGATGTGAAATTGACTGCAGTGCCGAAACTAAAAGTGGGTATAAATACCAATGTTCTGTTTTGTGTTTCGGAGGGATAAAGGATCAAAGTTCAAACTAGGCACAGTGGACGCTGGCTCAGTCGGTTTGCGCGGTGAGTCGAACAAGCCACGCCCCGGCCGTGCACTGACGATGCAGCACGATCGTTACTAGTAAAAACTAGCAGGTCAGGCGGAACCCGCATTGTGATTTTGACAGCATAGCGAGTATGGAAGGTTTATTCTACATTCTCGTGGAAAATTACGTCAAAGGGATGCCGGAGAACATCAGCACACGTGTACACTTACACGTGTGTACACCATACCGATGACCTCGTGACCTGCAGTATTGCGATACACTGATAGTCGGCCGGGTTCTGCGGCATATGCATATTGATTCAAAACCAGGCCGATGCAGATGATAAATCCGCGACTCGGGTACAAAAACAATACACCCTGCAAACGATGAATTCGACATTTGGCATTGTACTTACATCATAAAGCTCTAAGATAGTACACAAAGGACCCATACACATATTGTCAGCAGTATCTGTTGCAGACAGTTTTCCCACTGTGTTGAGGTGATTGATCCTGGGGAAAATAACTTTAACTCATTCGAGACGTCTCGAATAAATTAATTGTATAACAATGAAATCCTGCTTTTCTCCAAAATAGCCGCGCAACTTTCTTTGCATAACATTTCTTGTGTAACAATGAACGTGGACATACTGTCACACTGTCACTTTGGTACCAGTTTCAGTCCACTTTTTACATTTTAAATACAAGCGATCAAAATTTCCGGAACCTCAGTAGCTGAGCTGTCCCTTCGCACCACGTGAATGTCCTGTGTTTGTCTTGTACTATGTTTGACTTCAGAGTGAATGCTTGCGTTTCACGTGAGCGTGCGTGTTGTCATCAGTTCGCGTCGCTTTGAGCCGAGTAATAATAATAATAATAATAATAATAATAACGGTAATTATAATGCGCTTATCTTATAATAATTATAACTCTAAGCGCGCACTCACAGGTCGCGCACGCCGGCATGCGCACGCTTTTGACAATTACTCACGTACAACGGATACACGATTCACAGGCAAAGCGCCTATGTAATAACCGGTATTATTATTATTATTATTTTATTATTATTATTATTATTACTCTTACGAGCAAAATGACGCTGGTGTAGAATCTGTGCAGTAGCTCAGTCAGTGCCTGATTTAATTAGCATGACGCTGAATTGCGGTTTGCGCTTAGCCGGCGTCAGTGCATGACCTTCACGTGCATGATGTGCAGCTGGTCTCCTAATTCCATTCACGTCTAACTCGCTAAGTTGATCTGGTACTGACTACCCTTCAGCTGTCATGGTCGATCCATCTCCCGCTGAGGTATCCCGTACCGTTTGTCAGAGTACTCCCCAGACATACCCACTCGGGGAGTACGCCACACTAAGAACACGTCTATTCAAATGAAATGCTAAGCATCTCTTTCGAATAGAAATGACCTTGTGTTATTCTGCAGAGTGGGTCTGTCTGGGAGGTACTTGCGAGGTTTCGTTTGCAACGAACGACTCCCTACAACGAACGAGAGGGCTCATGAGGATCTAAGCCTCTTGAAGATGTTGGAAGTGTAATCTATGCTTCTGGTACACGCCGTGATTTCGCTGTCAGTCTTTGTTGTAGTTGTTCATTGCAAACGAAACCTCACTTCTTCCCGCAAACGGCACGGGATCTGAAGGATGAATGTCTTACAGTTAACTCATTCAGCCCCGACGTTCTACAGCAGAAGATGGATCGACCATGATAATTCAAGGGTAGTGCCAGATTAGCTTAACGCCTGTCGGCGCCAAGCTAATCTGGCACTACCCTTGAATTATCATGGTCGATCCACCTCCTGCAACTGGTGCATAGTCGTTAGATGACGCCTCCAGAATTTGGGAAATACGGCCTTGGGGTTGAATGAGTTAAAAGAGCATTGTTGTCTTGCTCTGCCTTCAGTGCACTTGTTCTTTCCAGTTTCGACAGCAGCCGTTTGTTTTTTGACATGTCGTTGAGAGACAAAAGTGTAGCCTATCAAGATGACGGGCACACAATGCCCATAGAGAATGGAATGGGCGTGATCAGTAGTTGTACGGCAATGAAGAAGCTAACAGAATGGCAAAAGTGGGCGCAGAGGAAGAACAAGATGAAAATGGAGTCAGCTTCACAGAGATAAAGACCATCATTGTCTGTGTACAGACCACCACAACGGCCCCTAGACAGTTACCATCAGCTGTCCAGACAAGAGCAGGTGACCATCTTCCGTCTGAGGACCGGGCACAACCGACTCAATTTCCACCTGCACAGACGCTTCCACCTCGTGCCATCTCCCATGTGCCCTTGTGGAGAAGCAGAGCAGACCACAGAGCACATCCTCCAGGACTGTGGGAGCCACCAGCTGCTGAGGGAGGAGATATGGCCGAAGCCTGCCACTCTACAAGAGAAACTGTACGGGCCTGTGGAGGCGCTACAGAAGACCACAGATTTCATTTTGAGAGCCAAACTCCAAGTGTGACGGCGTTCGAGAAGAAGAAGAAGATCAGTAGTTGTACAAGCAACCAAGCTGACAAGGCCCCATGTGTGTACAGTCCGTCACAACAAATCTGTCCGAAATTCTTTGGCGCGAAACCAATGTCAGCGACGAGGCGGATTTTTGTTTGTTTGTCTTCAATTTAGTTAAGTTTTTCCAGCTGTTGACCACCGGTAACTGTTACTGACGGCATATTGATGCACCTTTATATCATATAAATAATATTTCTTTCCCTGTGTTTCCGTCCCAGGCGACGATTTTGGGTGAAATTGGCGAGGTGATCGAAGGCAAAGTAGTGGCGCGACGTTCCGAGACAACGATCTTCATCTCACTTGGTGAGTGTTTAGCAATCGTTTTAGTGTTTGCGTACAGCATTACTTCGGCCACATTAACCTTTAACTGCAGAAAAAAGGAGAACACCGTCGCAGTGCAAGAGGCATAGGACCCCATGAGCCTTTCCGGGGGCCATGAGCTTATGTGCCTCTTGCTGACATCCTTTGTATCCATGTTGCTTGAAAAGCTCTTCACTGCGTGGATGTAACAAACAAATCTCATCTTCAACTGAGACCGGCTGAGACACATTCTCCGACAGTCAGTATTCCGACAGTCAGTCACGAGACCCCGCAGACGGGGTATTCCAACAATCAACCAATAGACCGATTTAGCCAGCCAGTCAGTCAGCCAGCAACGTTCGACAGGCAAGATGTATGCCCAGAGGCGGATCTTGGGTAGGGGGGGGGGGGGGTTCCTAGTGTTTCCGGATCCCCCCTCCGACCCAAAACTGTTTAAAATGCTATAACAAAGTCCCTTTTTTGGGTGTTTTGAACACCCCCACCCCGACCTCCCGTTGTTTGATATTTTGGCGACGAGTGTGTTTGGCGAGAGTGTTCACACACACACACACACACACACACACACACACACACACACACACACACACACACACACACACACACACACACACACACACACACACACACACACACACACACACACACACACACACACACACACACACACACACACACACACACACACACACACACACACACACACACACACACACACACACACACACACACACACACACACACACACACACACACACACACACACACACACACACACACACACACACACACACACACACACACACACACACACACACACACACACACACACACACACACACACACACACACACACACACACACACACACACACACACACACACACACACACACACACACACACACACACACACACACACACACACACACACACACACACACACACACACACACACACACACACACACACACACACACACACACACACACACACACACACACACACACACACACACACACACACACACACACACACACACACACACACACACACACACACACACACACACACACACACACACACACACACACACACACACACACACACACACACACACACACACACACACACACACACACACACACACACACACACACACACACACACACACACACACACACACACACACACACACACACACACACACACACACCACACACACACACACACACACACACACACACACACACACACACACACACACACACACACACACACACACACACACACACACACACACACACACACACACACACACACACACACACACACACACACACACACACACACACACACACACACACACACACACACACACACACACACACACACACACACACACACACACACACACACACACACACACACACACACACACACACACACACACACACACACACACACACACACACACACACACACACACACACACACACACACACACACACACACACACACACACACACACACACACACACACACACACACACACACACACACACACCACCACCACCACCACCACCACCACCACCACCACTTCGGCCACTGGAAGAAGGTCTAGCGTCGAGGAGGCATTTTGTGACAGGTTAAAGGTCACTGTTACGTGGTTGAGTCGTATTCGTAGTATGATATCAAACCAGACGCACGCACTTAAGGTTCTTTTTAAATAAACTTCATTCAGCTGCAACCCGTCACACGTGGCTTTTTTTTTTTTTTTTTTTTTTTTACTTACTTACGCCTGTCACCCCTACCCGGGTATAGGCCGTCGACGAGAGACCTCCAGCAACTCCTGTCCTGTGCTTCTCCTTCGATTCTACTCCAGGTGGTTCCCAGTCTCTTGATGTCTGCTTGGAGGTCTCGACGCCAGGAGTTTCTCGGCCTACCTCTTTTCCTCTTTCCCTGGGGGTTCCATGACAATGCCTGCCTAGTGATACTGGAAGCTGGCTTTCTCAGATTGTGACCGATCCATCCCCATCTTCTTCGTCCAATTTCATTCTCTGCTGTTATCTGCTCTGTTCTCTCCCAGAGTCTGACGTTGCTGATCTTCTCTGGCCAGTGGATTTTCAAAATTCTTCTAAGGCAACTGTTCATGAAGGTCTGTACTCTGTTGACTGTGGTTTTTGTCAATCTCCAAGTCTCTGCTCCATATAGGAGAACTGCTTTTACATTGGAGTTGAAAATCCGGACTTTGGTGTGTTGTGACAGCTCTATGGAACTCCACATTTTTTTCAACTGGAGAAAGGCTGCTCTGGCTTTACCGATTCGTGCTCTGACATCTGCATCAGTGCCGCCATTTTTGTCTATGATGCTCCCGAGATAGGTGAAGGACTCCACCTCCTCCAACGGGGTGCCAGCAAGCAAGACTGGTTCTTCCCTGGTTGCGTTCAGCCTCATTGTCTTTGTTTTCTGTTTGTGGATGGTGAGGCCCACTAGGGACGATATGTCAGCAAGCCTCGTGGTCTTGTCCTGCATTTGTTGATGAGTGTGGGACAATAATGCCAAGTCGTCTGCAAAATCAAGGTCGTCAAGCTGTGTCCACAGTGTCCACTGTATTCCACTTCGTCTGTGCTCTGTGGTCATCTTCATGACCCAGTCTATGGCCAGTAGGAAGAGGAATGGAGACAGCAGACACCCCTGCCTGACACCAGTTCTGACCTGGAGCTCCCTGGTGAACTGCCCTTCGTGGATCACGCGACATGTCATGCCATCGTAGCTACTCTTGATCAGGCGGACGAGCTTTGTGGGTACACCGTAGTGTCGTAGGAGTTTCCACAGAGTCTCTCGGTCCACGCTGTCAAATGCTTTCTCATAATCCACAAAGTTGACATACAACGGGGAGCTCCACTCCAGAGACTGTTCCACGATGATGCGGAGAGTGGCGATCTGGTCTGTACATGATCGGTTCTTCCTGAATCCTGCTTGCTGGTCTCTCAGCTGGGGGTCAATGGAGCTCTTCATTCTCTCTAGGATGATCCTGTTGAAGACCTTTCCTGGTACTGACAGCAAGGTGATTCCTCTGTAGTTGGAACACTTGCTGAGGTCGCCTTTCTTGGGAAGCTTGATTAGGTACCCCTCCTTCCAGTCAGCCGGCATCACCTCCTCTTCCCAGATCTTTCCAAACAGTGGGTACAGCATCTCCACCGTTGTCTCTAGGTCTGCTTTCAGAGACTCCGCTGGGATGCCATCTGGCCCTGCTGCTTTGCCGTTCTTCAAAAATGCCACTGCTCTTCTGATCTCTTCCCGGCTGGGTCTGTCACAGCTGATGGGTAGGTCGGTCTCTGCCAGCTGGATGTCTGGGGGGTCGGGTGGGCTAGGTCTGTTCAGTAATTCTTCAAAATACTCGGCCCATCTGTCGAGTTGGTCTGCTCTGTCTGCAATAGGCTTGCCTTCTTTGTCTTTTACTGGTCTTTCTGTATGGCCATACTTGCCCGACAATCTTCTGGTAATGTCGTAGAGCTGTTTCATGTTGCCGCTGCCTGCTGCCTTTTCTGCCTCTGCTGCCAGGCTGTCTGTGTAGGCCCTCTTGTCTGCACACGTGGCTTAAGGTTGTAGACAATACTGGAGTAACAGTTCCAACAAAACTTTATTTCAGCGATGCCATCTCCACACAATGCATTCCCAAATGCACCACCACTGATACAATGTCTCCTCTTCGAAATGTCAACACTGGCGACACACTGTTTCTCATACAACGTACACCACCGTTACGCTGCGTCTCTCACAATGTATACCCTATACGGGCCACGTACCTACGATAAACTGTGTCCCTACAGCTGACAATGCATGACAATGTACAAACGCGCTTCCCAGCACAATCTTTTATAGTATAATAACTTTCCAGAATAATCTAGCAAATTTATACAACACAACCAATCAAAAAGGAACACGTAACCGAAACTCATAAATATTGATGAAAAAGAACTTTCTAGAATAGACTACAATAGTCTACAAAATTCGGCTGCTAATTTCACTCCCAATATTGGGAGATCCCGGTGTGTTATGACTTCACGCAAGAGTATGCTACACAGTTCACGACCTTGCCGGAATTCTGCAGAAGTTTCACACATATTGGCGGCTAATTTCACGCGCACAGAAAACAACAGAGATTATTCGAGCGGTTTTTAGACTCTTCGGGATTCAAATCTGTTATGTGTTGCAAAAAGTTACCAACACTTTGACTCACATGCGAGGTCACTAGACAGAGCGCGATTTTGCTTGAACGTTCTGGTTTATTCTCAGCGAATCTACGCTACACAAAAATCGACGGCTATTCTCCGTACGGTTTTTCTAGGATCTTCCGGTCTAATCCTAGCGTATCATAACAAAGTCAATTCCGCTCTACGCGCGAACGATAGCGAATCCCACCAAAATGGTACGTGATTCGTAACCATGATAGCTCAAATAAATATCGGATCGTTTCCTACGATCAACACACGCATGCTCTCACAGAACAACACAACCACAATCGTAACAGTCACAAAGTTGGAACTCACCCCCCAACCCCAAACCCCGCACACACCACCACCCACCACCCCCCTCGAGGTAACTGATCCGCCCCTGATGCCCACTCAGTGGTTGCGACTGACAAAATCTCCCACACGACCCCAACTTACACAGGCGGGTGTGACGCAAGTTAAGAATATAACAGAGCGTCCCAGTAAACAAATGATCTTCAGGCCGCCGACATTGGCCGCAGGTGGCCCGCGCACAACCGTGCGCGGGCCAACTGCGGCCGATGTAGGCCCAAGAACCTTTGCTTACTAGGATTTTGAAACGTTCAGGTTAAATTTGAGGGCAGTCGTAGGCTGGAAACAGAGATATGGGACAGTTTACACTCGTAACGGGAGATGCGTTGATCTTGAGGGGACTGGATCTGCCAGCGCCGAGAAAGGTACGCAAGACACTGGTTTGCTCTGGTCTCTTTCAGGTATGGCTATTGAAGATGCTGTGGCAGCGAAACTGGTCCTGAAGAAACTGGCCGAGGCAGAGGCGGGACCGAGGACATGAGTAAGCTGGGCAGAAAGGCGCGAGTCTTCCATCACACGTATTCCAGAACTGGACGTGCGCTGATCTGTGACTTTATACCTTACGGCTTAGGGCTTTCGTCGAAAGTGCTGGTCAGTGGTTTTGATCTTACTACCCACGGTCGTTAGGTCCAAAATCACAGATCAGCACGACAATTACGCATGCCATTCACGTTATTAATCAGTGGATAAAAATAATACCGGGACACAAATAATGATTGTGGCAATACGCGGAAGGTTAACACATCAACTGCCAAGAAAAATTGAGCACCACCCAACTGCAAGAGGCATAGATCCTCATGAGCCCCCGCAGTTGCGGGAGATCATGAGGATCTATGCCTCTTAACTGAAACCATTCTGTATCCACGTCTGAGAATCTTTGACAATAAATTGATAAGGATTTGCGCCCAATAGCAGTGAAGGCGGTAATTCGTGGCTTGCGCGTTTAGTGAGGGTTTTGTTTGATACAAACAACTCGCAGCAACGAACGAGAGCGAAATACGGAGGACAGACAACACTCCAATAATATCCAAGAGGCATAGAGAATCTATGCCTCTTGGATATGTTTGGATTGTTGTCTATGTTTACGGAACAAGCTGGTTATCCGCGGTGATTTCGCTCTTGGTTCAGGCGTTGTTGGCTGTCACGTCGTTTGTTTCAAACGAAACCTCCCTCCTGGCTAGCCGAGTCTAGTATAGTAACTGCCGATACAAGTGCGGAACACGATCCATCTGCAAGAGACATAGATCCTCATGAGCCCCCGCGATTGCGGGGGCTCATGAGGATCTATGTCTCTTGCTGAGGCCGATTTGCTGAGGCTGTTTTGTCTTTTGGTCGCTGAATGAACGAAGATTTCAGAAGAAAGAATGTACGTACAGTGGCAGGAAAGGGGTTAACCTGTACGTTAAAAATGTTATAAAAACAAAACACATTGCAAGAACATGTGAAACCACTGAAAACACTTGAAACATAGACATCTGAATTTCTGTCGACGATATCTTTCAAATGAGACCCTACATTATATGTTTATCTTGAAAACTGTAAGTTTTATTCACCTTACAGGTGAAACGGCTGAGGTGGGTAACACATCCCGTAGCAGGTGACACAAATCATACCGAACACACTAGAAACTTGTATACTGACGCGCAAAGAAACGCGACATTTTGTGAATCAAACACCTCAGTGTTTCGATGATTCTAAAAATGTCGCTTTTTTTTTTTTTTTTTTTTTTTGCTCGTCGGTATATATTCGAATTTGTCTCGTGGAATCGTCGAGATCATTTTTTTTTTTTTTTTTTTTTGGGGGGGGGGGGTGGAAGGGGGAGCGAGAGGTGGGGGGGGGGGGAGAGGGAAACGAAGCGTGGCCGTTTTATCATTGATTAAGTTGCTTACATAGCTTCTACAGTTCCTATGGTAAGTGTTGGGATTTCACAGATAGAGTGTAACTTAACGCGAGAAAAGAAAAGGAACTGCAGTCTTCCCTTTTTTTTTTTAAAGGTTTGAAGACAGTGAATTGGTTTCACTTTGTCCTCATCCATCAACAACGTGATTCTTTCTTTTTTGGTTGGTTATTTGTGAAGTTTTCTTCACACATTCGAGACGTGCCGTCTCCGGATACGTAGCCACGCATCCGGAGACGGCACGTCTCGAATGCGTTAACTCATTCTACCCCAGTCACACCACAGCAAGATATGGATCGACCTTGATAGTTCAAGGGCGATGCCAGAATAGCTTGGCGCCTATAGGCGCCAAGCTATTCTGGCATCACCCTTGAACTATCATGGTCGATCTGTGTCTTCAACTGCAATGCAGTCTACAGAGGACAACGGCAACATCTGGGGATTTCGGTGTTGGGGTAGAATGAGTTAACCCTTCAGCATTTTCACTGTTGATATCATATATTATCTGTTTACTTACACGTTCATTCACACATCCGCCCTTTTTTTCTTGCATTGGCAATAGACGATTTCAGAAGGAGTCGGAGGAAATCAGAAGAAGCTCACAATTCTACGTGTTTCAATGAAAACCGCGGACTAAAGGCCCCGCTACACGTGCCCGGTTTTGAGGCCGATTCCCGATCAGTTTCGAATCGGTAGGTGATCGGACCGGACTGCAAAAACGTGTGCACTGCCACACATTCCCCGACTTTATTTAGCCGACCGGTTTGAATCGAAGATCTAGGTCGTACCTGTTCAGCGAAATGGCTGCTAGTTTTGACAGTGATGATGATGTGCTTGCATTATCAGCAGTTTTGCATCATATTCGGGAAGAGGCGGGCGAAACATCGGCAACGGCGGTGTTACTGATCACAACAGGCGTGTTCGGCCATGATTTGCAAACTGAATTGACATGCTTTGCGAGACGCGCTCTGATTGGTTGAAGCTTACAACCGGGGCCGATTCGGATCGGGAAAATAGAGCAGGTTCTAGACACCCGATTCCCAGCCGATTGGGACCGGATCGCATAATTGACGTCATCCGATCGCAATCGGATCGGAATCGGCTTCAAAATCGGGGCACAACCGGCCCGTGTGGCGGGGCCTTAAAAGAGCGAAGAAACATGCGATGAGTGGGTGACAAGACCAGTTTAACCCTTTGGGTGTCTGTAAAGCGGTTTAGCCGCGATGATTCCTGCAGGAATCATCGCGGCTAAAACCGCTATCAAGACCCAAAGGGTTAATTTTTATGATTTCATAAAATAAAATAAAAAAATAACGAGAATCATTATAAAACAAAGCTACATGTATTGTTTGTGGCGTGTGTGTGTGTGTGTGTGTGTGTGTGTGTGTGTGGTGTGTGTGTGTGTGTGTGTGTGTGTGTGTGCACGTGCGTACGTGCGTGCAAGTCCTACATACCGTTTACCCATACATCGAAACTTGAACATGCTGTGGAAGTGGCAGAGCGAAACATGTTCGTGCTCGACGTCGATCGACTTACGGTAACAGCCGCAGTCTCCATTACGCTCGTATTTTAACCCCTTCACGGCCGAGAAACGTTCAACGCGATCCAAATGCTGGGGACATAGATGCTCATGAGCCCCCGCAAGTGCGAGGGCTCATGTTGCCCTATGCCTCTTTTTGGCTCCACTTTGTCTCGAAGTGCACTTTTAAAGTCATCTGCTCCAGGGCAGGTTTTCATTGCTAAAATTCTCCGATAACAACGGGCTATCACTGTTGTCTTCCTTAGTAGTCTAAGACTTTTGTACCATGCCTTCTTTTCGTAGTACACGTGAGCAGGCAAACGTCACAGACGTTCTCTTCAACCCATGTTACACGTCGGCGGATTTCTCCTTCGTACAAAGGAAAGGATGAGCAGAGAAGTCTTTCACTTTTTACAACATTCAAACTTCTTTCTTTGTGCAGCATTTTCGTAGGATATACTAAAGCATTTGTTAAGGAGATTTTGCGATCTATTAACCCTTTGTAGCCTGGGGCAGATCTCTTTAACCCTTTTAGCCCCAACACTGTGCCCTACAGCAGGAGATTGATTGACCATGATAATTCAAGGGTAGTACCAGATGAGCTTGGCGCCTGCAGGCGCCAAGCTAATCTGGCACTACCCTTGAATTATCATGGTCAATCCACCTCCTGCATCTGGTACACAGTCGTTAAGTAACACTTCCAAATTTGGAAAATGCACCTGTGGGGCTAAAAGGGTTAACAAAGATTTCAGAAACATCGTGGACGACTAATGAGCAGGGAAGTGCTTCTTGCACTTATAAGGTGACACGCCCATCTTCAGACTGACTCCGTCCGCAATGATGACAAGAAACAAATTACGACTGAACACAGCAAGATGTATAGATTCTCATGAGCCCCTGCGACTGCAGGGGCTCATGAGAATCTATGCATCTTGCAAACAGATGGTGTCTATAGTTGCAGAAGTCGCGAATGTCGTGAATTTGTCTGTCTCCAGGGTATGTAGACAGGACTACGGTGTGAAGGCGGGACTACGTCCCCAAAGACCCACTAGGCTGCAATTTATGCTTGTATCTGACAAAATATAAGTCGATGTTGTTCATTTCAAACATCTGCTAGCTACAAATAGATTGGCACATTTGCAGCTCTTTGCAGAATTTCGAAAGCTGGCGGAAAATTGCCATAATTTGAAGAAATCCCGGTGACCTTTCGGTGTGCAAAAATTTTTGGGACAGATTCTGCTGCAAAACAGCGTCCACACTACACTAAATACACTTGTCAACATTCTTGCGGGTAGTACAGGTGTATTCTGTGTTTAATTTAGGGAATTTTAGTCTCTTTCGAACTGAAAAGGGTACCTGATGTTGGGACTACGATGTGCAGGAATGGTCGCGGCTGCGCCGAGATGGCCTAGATGTGAGACTACACTGTGCAAAACTCGCTGGCCCTCAGCCTACGTTGAATTGTTACACTTATTCATTATGTAGCTGTCTGAATTTAATATACAGTAAAATACTGCCAATAAACTAGTTGGAATTCCATTATAAGGTATAATAAAGATACATGCCGGAAAAAAGAAGTATGATAGAGGTGAAGGAAAGTGTCTGTTATGACCGAATGCATTTGGCTTTGCTAAAATACCCCGGCTGGAATGTTGACTATTTTATATGAGGCTGATCAAAACGAACATTTGTGGGAACAACGAACACAACACATGTTACATCCAAGTCATGTCAGCTGCATGCAATGGCTTATGTTACTTAGGGATGTTCATTTACTAACCCTACAGTAACTACACCTATTTAGGCCCCTCTTGAACTATATGACTGGGTTTTTGTTGTTGTTTTGTTTTGTTTTAAATTTGCACGAAATTAAAGTTGACATAAAGTCAATCTGAAAACCAATTCATTCAAAATTTGTTGGAAACATTTTTATATGAATCCACACACTTATTGACATACCTATTTCTTGATCTCGTTTACCTTGACCTTTTCGATTGGTCGTCCACATGAGTATGCATAGGAAGGTCTTACCATCAGGTATCTTTGTAAAAAGTTTGGGCTTCGGATTGTGAATAGTATTTGAGAAGAAAAGGTCGTTTGTCAAAATATTGCTAGTTTTTACGTATTTCCTGATCCCCTGTGACCCTGACCTTTGAGAGAGGTCACTAAAATTGGTACATTTAGAAAGGTCTGACTTGGGCCGAGTTTGAAGTCTGTGGCTTGAGTGGAAAATACCATCGTTAAAGTTTACGACAGACAGATGACCACTGGCCCATTTTTCATAGACTTACTTTTTCTATCGCACATGAGCCAAGAAGTGCATGGTGGACCACTTCAATCCAGGCAGAATATTCCCACAAAAGGAAGACGAAGAATAAGAGGAAATACGGTTGGATTTACAAACCTTGCTTGCTGTGTTAGCTGTAAGTAACTATGGTAATATGATTAACAGCTGATATTAGTCGTGTTACCAAAGACATGAAGAGCTGAGTATGCTCATTCTGTGTTTTCAAATATCTCGTTGCAAGCTTTTTCTAAATATGATGTAAATTAAGCTGAACAGCATGCAAGCTGCGAAACAAGACATTCTGTATCTTTATTGCGATGTATTGAACCAGATGTAAATCGCAACATGACTGGCAAGATGACTGTCAGTCGTGTTATGAGACTGTCAGTTGTGTTACGAGACTGTCAGTCATGTTATGGACAGATCTTACCTTTTTATTGAAACGTAAAAACAATATATTCCCACCATATTTTGAGGCTTTGAATCGTCTTACATCAGGTCACCATTTTAAAAAATCCTGCAGAACAGCTGGTCACATCTTTTTGTTTTTACCGACTTTGCCGTTTTGCAAATATAATTTATTTTACATAATACACATTATACGCCTAAATATCACATTGCTTTAATTCAAATGTTAAATTCTGTTTTGCCGTTTGGAAATGTCATACCTACTAGTTGCACTGCAAGTACTTCAAGCAAGATATGTTTCCTGTTTCTGTCATGTGCACAGTGTAGTCCTAAAACTTCACACCATAGACCATTTCTGAACAACCGAGATCGTCTTTTGCACAGCGTAGTCCCAACATCAGATAACCTTTTTCAGTTCAAAGGACACTAAAATTCCCTAACCTAAACACTTATTGTCATTTGTACAACCTACAAGAATGTTGACACGTGTATTTAGTGTAGTGTAGACGCAGCTAAACAGCAGAATCCGGCCTGACGAATGGACACACGATCGATCAATTTTGCACACTTAAATCTCGCCAATTTCGTCAAATTATGACAGTTTGCGGCCGCACTTTTTACCTCTGCAACTAGCTACAGGTGCGCCCATCTATTTGCAGCTAGTGGATGCTTAACATAAACAATACTGACTTGCATTTTGTCTGATCCAAGCATACATTGCAGTCTAGTGTGTCGTACGGGACGTAGTCCTTAGTTCCGGCTACTTTCACATGCGTAGTCCTGTCTACATATCCTGGTCTCGTTTGGCTGACATACGCTACGCGGCACTCTTACTGATGGGTCATTCCTATCCGCGCTGTCGTCCTGATTGATACTTCTTCAGTGAGGACGGGTCAGGTACGGCCGCTCCTCCACAGTCAAGGCTGCTTCTCTTCTCTCTTTTTTTCCTGATGGTGCCAGGCTGTGCGGGATGGATCGACCGAGGTTAGGGCCAACGCTAGACTAAAAGTGACGGGTGTATCGTGCACTAAGCCAACGCAGACGGTCCATTCGAGGTGAGTATGACTGTGGCCCGCGGGAAGTGAATGCAGCACAGTGAGCAAAAGGTCCTCGGGCCACGGTACCTTCTGCTGACTGGAAGGCTGTTTTTTGCCTTTAGAAACAACGATATCTAAGGCCAGGGACTCAAGAATAACAAAACTGCGCACCCTCATAAACTTCTAAATCTGTGTTGGAAAAAAACATGTGTTGGTTCTGTCGCTGTACGAAGCTGTATAGACGCCGTATTAGTAGTAGTAGCGTGTCATCAAGTCGGTAAAGCTAGTAATGACTTTTTTAATGTTTTACACGTAGGGGTGGATGCTCCGCTTACAGCACATATGAAATCACCTCGGGTGTCTGTCCAAAGAGAGATAGATCAACCCGTCACTGGGATTTGATAAAGATTATATTGATGTTGATACGCCTTAGGACAATGCCGAATTTCAAAATTCGACTCGACGCAGACAGGGTTTCAGTTTGAAAAGAGGAAAACATTATTTCATATATGTGAAAATGAAACACGCATCTCGAATACTGCTCTTCATGACCAGAGTGTTTTGTTGGTTGTTGTTGTTTGTTGTTGTTTTGTTTGTTTTTTCAAATTCACAAAATTAAATGCTGACTTAGATATTTCGAATTGGCAAATATTATATATAGCAAGAAGAGGCAAAATTAAACTTGTCGTATTTTTATTTTCATCACGCCTGCCATTCTTGTACCGGACTAAAATTAGGCTCTGTCGCAGTGCGCAAAGCCCATCGGTCCGACGACGGCCTGATGGCATTTTGCGCATTGGGATATGACTGCAAAGCCAAAAAAAGTTATTCAGTCCATTTCGACGGAGCGGGGCGCTCTTTCATAATATCTCCAATATTATAGGAAATGCTGTTTTGATTCCCGACATGTCACCTTCATGGTGAAAAAGAAACATCTATGTTCACATTTAGTTGTGATGTAATCCTGACTCTAAGCGTACAGTGGAAGACATGTCTATTTGACAATTGAAATTCCGACAGCGAACATTACTACACCGATCGCGTGACAATCAGACCAATCAGACTGATCTTTTTGAGGATGCAGATGATCGTCTTGTTCTATACCTGCGTATTTCTCTGTGGGCTGGCGATTGGGTGCCTGATAGGCGGGGTCAGGGGATCTAACTGTTTGTCTGTCCAGCGCTGAGTGATTCCCCTTGGTTTGTGTACAATTCTGCCAGCGCTAGCCTCACCCATCTGGTTTGTGACTATCTATAACTCGGGGCAAATTTGTATCGTTACATTGTTGTGTAATGTTCTGTGCATCTACTGTGGGAAATCAGGGTATTTACCCGACCACATATAGTAGTGCACGTTCGTATATGTGTATGTATGTTTCTCCTGCCTACTTCCTAAGTTCCGGAGAAAGACATGGGTTATAAGCGAGACCTGATGCATCTTTTTGAGGACCCCCACCCGGGTCTGCCCTGGGGGACTTGGATGGGGTTAACTACTTTTTAGTTCCCAGGGTCACCCTGATCAGCCCCACAGGGTGGCTTTCCCTTCTACTCTGGGGCATGTGTTTTTGTCTACCCTTAGTCCATTCACCTGTATTTTCCTTTTTGAAACTCTCCCAACAGTGTGCGCTGCCTGTAGCTCTTGATATTGGATGTGTGTTGCTAAATGGTCTTAGCTTTATTTAGGCCCCATATTGTAGGTTTATTTTACGTATTGGACCGGCTGGCGACATACATTCAATATTCTGTTTAGTTGTTTTTTTCACAAGATGTGCAGGCACGTCCTGAGAAAGTCTTGTTGCTGTCGGGACGTTAAGCAATGTACAATCAATCAATCAATCTTTTTGAGGATGCAGATGATAGTCTTGTTCTATACCTGCGTATTTCTCTGTGGGCTGGCGATTGGGTGCCTAATAGGCGGGGGCAGGGGATCTAACTGTTCGTCTGTCCAGCGCTGAGTGATTCCCCTTGGTTTGTGTACAATTCTGCCAGCGCCAGCCTCACTTATCTGGTTTGTGAGAATCAGACCAGCGCTGCAACATGTTGTCTGCCTGTTGTTTCCACATTACCGCCGGGGTTGCCCTTGGACATTTATGGAGGACTGTCTTGCAATTCGAGTACTCTGTGATGTCAGAACTGACACAGTTCATGTGCCCCTTTTGACCTTGAAGAAAGTGCAACGACCGAAAAGCAGTCAAATTGAAGGAGTATTAACCCCTTCACTGCCGAGAAGAGTGAACACCACCCAACTGCAAGAGGCACATATCCTCATGAGGCTCCAGCAGTTGCGGGTGCTCAAGGATCTATGACTTTTGCTGACTCCGACCACTTTCTCAGTCTCCAAGTTTCTTTTGACGGCTAGGGATCTTTGACTTTGAATCAAAGGCGATGCACCATAATATAATAATATAATCTTTGGTTGAGTTCAAAAACACGATCTGTGTCCACTGGCAATGAAGGGGTTAACCTTCCAGAAAGGACAACGACGGAAAAGCAGTGATAAGGAGTGTTAACCCATTCAGCCCTGACGCACTACAGCAAGAGATGTTTCGACCATGATAATTGAAGGGTAGTGCCAGATTAGCTTGGCGCCTGTCGGCGCTAAGCTAATCTGGCACTACCCTTCAATTATCATGGTCGATCCATCTCCTGCAACAAGTGCATAGTCGTTAGATGAGGCCTCCGAAATTTGGGAAATACGTGCGTCGGGCTGAATGAGTTAAGTGCAATAGTCCGTGGGCCAGAGAGTGACCCCCCCCCCCCCCCGCGCCCCTTCCCGCGGGAATTTTTAAGACCATGGGTTTTTTTAGGCAGCCTGACACATATCTTTTTTGTGTTTGCTTGTCTGACAGTTGTATTCCTCTGGAATAAAGTAAAATACCACTATTACCAAAAAATAACGTACGCATGGTAGCGAACAAAACACATATGCATGGCATGACAAAATACAGGGTAGTAAGTCAAAGAAAATATCTCACAGTCGCTTAAATAAATGATTTCTAGTCGTGTAACGCTGACACTTTACACAGGATGAATTATGGGAAATTTCCACACATCTTCCAAAGAAAACAATGAACGAAACTTGCATTTTTTTTGCCCTTTAACATACATTTCTTTGATTTGTATCTCCAGAAGGACACATATGACAATCCAGCTAACAGTTCCTCAGAATGGTCTACATACGAATTAGGCAGTGAAATGTGTTACTATAAAGTTTAGGGTCACAAAACCATACTTAATTACGCCAAAAGGTCAAATACAAACACATTCTCTTTTGAAAGTGACTGCAAAAGTGTTTCAGTGTTATATTCAATCATTATTTGAGACAAACCTTTAAAACAGTCATATGTTTTAAGCAAAATGATGATAACAATGCCAACTGGCTGCAACCATCACTGGAACAGAACGATAAAAGTCCGAAATACTCTTTTACCACTGCAAGCTCAGGCTCTCTGTCATCACATATATCTAGAGGGAGCTGTCATGTAACCGTCACGATTGCAGCGACAGTGTTCACAGAGTTCTGTCATCAGTAAATACAAACTCTGTGAGATTAAGCGCTTCTGGAACTTCCTCTGAGAGTACCTCTTTTTGTGACCTATCCACTTCTGTTCCCTCTGGCATGTCCAGCAATACATCAGTAAGTTCCTGTGGCCATCTGGTAAGTTACCATCTGTAAATGCCCACCCATGTGTATCAGTTGAGAGACGCCAGTGGGTAGTTTTGTTCGCTTTGTTCCATTATGAGACTGTGATAGTTTACTTTCTTGATGTGCATCCTGAGGGAATTCCTGCTAGGAGGCAGCAAACTCATGTTGATCCCATTGTATTTTGTAAGCAACTGCCCCTGGTGGTGCTGAAGCTTTCCAGAAACTTCTCGTACCTAAAAGTTAATGTCCTTTTGCCATTCGTGAAGGTATTTTTTAAGACAAGAAAGCTTTCACGTTTCTTGGAATCTTTGTGGAGGTTTCTTTTAGCAAGCGAACGGAAATGAAACCCTTCCTCGCTCTCTCAACACCCTTCACCGAAAGGAAGTGGTAGGAACCTGCTACAAAGCCCACTCGTGGGTCCTGTGGAAGCTGTTCAAACAGGCTGTCAGCTTCAACAAGTTCTTTAAGTATGCTTGGGAGGGCTACTTTTTCGTGAAACAAAGCTTTGGCATCGGTGATGTCGTTGTTTTTGACTGGGTCTCTCTGTCGTCTGAAAATCGCATTCCAGATCGTGTAAAAGCTTGGACACGTCAGTCTTTGCGGATGCTCCATCTCCCGCAGCAAGTGGCCATGATACTGGACCTAGCTGGAAACTGAGTACTCTCTCCAGGCTGATGTGATGATTAAATGCAAGAAGAACAAACTGACCAAAAACATTTCTCACCGCCTTGACATGCTCGATTTCTTTGACCGCCCTGTGACAGTTACCGTCTTGATAGCTTTGGAGGTTCAGCCTGTTGATTGAGGTTCAGTTTCCTGATTGTTTTATTGAAGCTTTTTTTCGCCCAATCGTTCCTGCATTAAAGTACCCATAGATTCCTCTCCAACATCATCTTCGCGCAGATATTCTATGTCCTGTGATGCTGGTACACCAGGACGGGCAGTACAGGACATCCATGTTCTCAGCTTCAAATGGGTTAATAAAGTTGCCAATAGCCTGGATGACTTTCTGAGTGTCCTCCTCACTTTGTGCAACCTGTGAAGCTTTGAGGGCCTTGTACGTACTACTGTCTTGGCTGTCCATATCCGTCACTGCTAAGGTCGCCTGGTGACAGCTGTCTCTGGCATGCCTCGTGGTGCACGATCTATGGTAGGCTGCATAACTTCTGCTGAATCCAACTATGCCGCCCTCAGATTTTGCATGGCGGCCACGGCGCTTCTTGAGGGGACGTCTGACTGTTGACACCGAGTCGGTTCTGTCACAAGAGTTCTTCCGCACTGGGGTAACTTTTTTTCTCCAGGGGCAGGGAGGGTAGGGGGTGGCTCACGGACTACAAAGTGTCGAACCACTTAATTCCTTTTACCCCCGTAATGTACTTGTGCGTCTTCAACTGAGACCATCGCGTCAGCATAAATCTCATTGGAAGAAGGACGACAAGTATCTTCAGAGGTCGCACAGTAACCCCGGAGGTGTGCCGTGTGCGTGGGGGGAGGGGGTGGGTGGGGGTGGGGGTGGAGATGTAGTTCAACTGAAGTAGATCAACTGAAAACAGTGAGTTAAAAGCCCGGACAAACATGTTATATCGCATGTTTGTCCGGGCTTTTAACACATTCTGCTCCAGGACCGAATTCCGCAAATTTTGAAGTTGCCCCCCTGAAGACTGTTTTACATTTCTGGAAACAGATCGAGCGTGATAGTTCAAGGGTTGTGCCAGAATAGCTTGGCGCCTATGGGCGCCAAGCTATTCTGGCACAACCCTTGAACTATCACGCTCGATCCATGTCTTGCCGTGGCGTGTCGGAGTGGTCTGTTTTCGTCGAAACGCGTGCATTTTTCACCTACACCTGATTTCCGGAAATCGTCCGTTATTGTTTTGCGACATTTTTTAACTGTGTAGTTTATGGTTGTATGAAGCTGAGTGTCATTGGGAACTCTGCATTGAAGTGCGGGTTGCTGTTCACCCAAATGTTTAGATCACGGGTCGCGGGCCTATACTGAATAAAGCCTGTGTCCCTTGCGACATCTGAATATATCGGAACGACGGAGAAACGGGTGGCGGGTGGGAAGGGAGCGGAGTAGAGAGGATACCTGGCCACTGGCCACAAAATAATAAATAGAGGGGGTGGGAACGGGGGGTTGTTATGACCATAGGACCTTTCCATTGCCAGGGTAAGGGGGGGGGGGGGGGTCCACACGCCCCATAGAGGTTTTCACAATTTCCAAGTTTCAATCTCCCAAAAAAGGGGATTTTTTTTTTTTTGTCTTCTTCTTGTTCTTTTTCTTCTTCTTTTTTTTTTTTTTTTTGGGGGGGGGGGTTGGGGGGGGGCTCTCCCCCACACCTGTCTCCCCTCCCCCCCCTCCTCCGCCACCTTAAAGCCACCTCTAATCATGGGGCTTTAACCCCTTCCCTGCCACTGTACGTTTCTAAAATCTTGGTTCATTCAACGACCAAAAGCCAACATGGTCCAAGAAACATTTACGCAAAGTGGTCTCAGCATGAGGCATAGATCCTCATGAGACCCCGCAGGCGCGGGGGCACATGAGGATCTATGTCTTCTGCAGTTGGCTCGTGTTCACTTTTCTCTCGGCAGTGAAGGGGTTAACACCATGAGCTACAACTAGTTCTGATCTGAGGTCCCCAAGGTCCTGCCTTGTGTCTGTTGAGTTGCCATGGTTGCAGTGACAGTGTTGACAAGAAAAGAAGTACCCAACGGAGAAAGAAACACGCTTAGAAAAGACGGGTACAACACAATTTATTAATATTTCGGGTAAATACCCTTTGTCAAAATAGACAAACAAAAACAGAGAGATTAGCCGCTACTTATCTTCATTGGCAGAAGGAATGTGACATCACATGTTGACAAGAGATATCTGAGCGCGCCATACATCTGTGCTTATCTTTCAAGTTTGCGCAATAGAGCGCATGCGGCTGTGCATACAGATCGAGGTGTGAGCTAACACCGGCAGACACCAGCCAAGGTGCCCGCCACGTTCACGTAATATAAGTCAGGCTCAGCATAGCACGTTATAGTCCCCGATCACATTGTGTGCTAGTGGGACATTAAAATGAAGAAAACAACAACAGCACGTTACCGGGGTCATTTATAAAGTCCGGCGGCGTTATTCGCGATCGCGTTACTTGTGGTGCTGAATTTACATAGACTTTGACTTGGCAAGAAGAAGGTCCCTGGGCCGACGTCAGCCTCAGCTGGCTCACGCCGGCCGTGCGCGGGCCAGCTAAGTCTGACGTCGGCCCGAGGACCTTTTGCTCACCGGGCACTCCATGGCCGGCATCGTTGGCTGTAACTAAAAGGAGTTAGTTATTTGGTTTAACGCGAACAGGCGACTAAGGCCGTCTCACGGCGTTGTAATTAAAAGAAGTAACTCGATAGTACGTGTATTGTCAATAGTACATGTACTATATCAGCCAATCAGAGTCCAGACATCGACCCACGTGACCGACTTAATACATGTATTATATATAGATGCTATAAGTCATTTTACTCAGTCAGCTAATCAGAGCAGTGCCGCTTACAAGGCGACCTCTCCCGCCGTAGAGCCCTGGCTTATGAGGATCTGTGCATACTTTGGAAGTATTTATCCCTGCAGAAATGACAGGCGATATAGAACTGAGAGTTATAGATCCTCATGGCGCACTGCAGAACTTGTGACTCGCATCAGCCTCCAATAGTTAAAGGTTATGCTATCCTTGAATAGATGCGTAGCATTTATATATGTGTTAATTGGGAAACGATTCTCGTGAGCCCGTACAAGGCTCATTAGGCCTACATCTGTGTTGCTTGCTTACGTATCATTAGATACTCATGAGCCCCTGCAGGTCAATAAATCGTTAAGATATTTTATTTAATCTATGTTCCCCCAGACCGCTGCGAGGTTAGTTGTATTACTATAAGTTTTTGGTCGGAGGGGTTCGCTACACGGACCTTTTTAGGCCTGAGGGAGGTCAAAGGAATCATTGTACCCCGAAGGCCGAGGGGTACAATGATTCCTTTGACCTCCCTCAGGCCTACAAAGGTCCGTGTAGCGAACCCCTCCGATCAATGACGTATTTGTTTTCCTTCCTCCGTTTATTGTTTAGAAAAAATCCGGTTTATGAAGACGGCCGCTTCTGTGGTGGATAGGTGACACCATTGAATATACATGTTCTGCTGGGGATTCCCAGTCTTTACGAGACAGAGTGTGACGTAGCATGATTCCGTGTGAAGCGCAAGTTTCGCGAGTAAAAAGCTAATCTTGGCTTGTGTACAGAATGATTCAAGCTGCAATGTCTACAAAAGGTCGTTAAAGTATGACAGTGACAGTGCTTCTTGACTGCTGTGTGATTCAGAAAAATTAAGAACTTTTTGATGAAGCGATCGGCATTTGACCACTGATGTGACAGCTTGTGCAAGTCTGCATGGTGCCTCGTGCTTTTAGATTCAAGATGACTGAAGGGGATGCTTCGAGTGTGCAGCAGATTGTCGTTGTTATATCCTAAAGTGTCATGTGTGTTGGGATATTTGGAAAAAAGAATACCCAAAAAACGCTCGTTGTTAACAGCAGGACTAGTGCTGAGATGGATTTTAAGGTAAGATTTTATTTTACAGCGTTGACATGATGTCAGATAGTCTTCGAAAATTCGTGAGATGTTTTTCTTCAGATAGTGCCGCATTGAGTGACGTGAAGAGAGAACTTTGACAATAGCGTGCTTTGTCTGGGTGTGTATTTTACTATTAGTTCTTGAATTTGTTGCTCTGTGCTTTGGTGAAATTGTGGCATGTTGGTGGCTGAGCAGACGACAGTGTGTTACCGGTTTGCAAGGATTGCTGTATCTGATTGGTTAAAAGAAAAAAAACAAAAAAAACTCGTAGCTATTTTGGTTCCGTGGTTTCCCGAACTTTGAAAATGTCTCGGTGCATGGCGATGAGATGGATTTGGCGAAGGTTTTTGCTGTTTGCGCTGTGTAATTAGTGGTGAAATATTACGGTTTAACGGTTAGCTCCTCACGTCGTAAAAAATAAGGCAGATGATGTGTATTACGTCAAATAGGACTACTTTAGTACGGTTTTTTCTGCTATTTTGTCGAACCCAGTTGCTGTCAAGACTCGAAAACGAGGTCCTAACGCGTCATCGAGAGGGCTATAAAACGTCCGCCATTTTTCGTTACAGTGGTTTTTATATCTCGGTCACATGGTACAGTTTGCGCTAAAGTGACTGGTCGTGTGACGTAGGGAGGAAAACAATAATAATATATAACTCTTCTATAGCGCAATATCCCCACAAAGAAAGGTTCAGAGCGCTTTACATCTAGATAATCTAACTAATTGAAATTAACTAACTAAAGTACTGACAACGTACAAAAACACAATCATTCATGCACACTGACACAATACTAAAATAATAAACATAATATGTCAAGAGCCTGATAAGATATATACATGTTGATGGGAAAACGTAGGTTTGATCAATCCCAATATCAGGTCAGTTCCCACGTCAGTCGAGGCGAAGTGGTTACGCAATCAGGATATTGGACACTGGACAAGACCCTCCCTCCCCCTCCCTCTTCCACAACCCACCCCGATGACACCCCCCACCCACCCACCCGCCCACCCTAATCCCTCCCCACCCCCCCACCCCACCCCTCGCGACCCCCATCTAATGTCCAATATCCCGGTCATTGCGTAACCACCTGGCCTGGCGGCGTGTAATCAGGTATTGTATACCAGTAATCTCAGTCGTCTGGGGGAACATAGATGATAAATTAAGTAGTATGTCTACGATCTACTGCCTTGCACGGAATCATGGTTATATACCAGCTGCAGAGCTTAATGATCAAGCAGAAAGTTGTATTGAGGCTGTTCAACATGTTAGGAGGTCTCGAAGACTTTGCTTACCAACACTGACATAAATTTAAAAGGAAATCATGCCACAGAGGGGCATAAAGAACAGTGGCTATAAAACTCTATTCCAGGCCAGCAAGATGCATAGACAATCATAATCCCATGTATTCTTTGGATGATGATGAGATGTGATACTGGTCACTGTTGCTGCACTGCGTCATGAGGATCTATGACTTTCTAGCTCGTCTGTCATTTCATCAAGGATACACACTTGCAAAGTGTGCACAGATTCTCATAAGCCGGCGCTCTAATGTGGCTCTTCATGCTCTGCCTCAGTCTTTAGTGTTTATCTGATTACTCAGTCTATGTGGTTCCTAAAGGCTTTCAGAACACTTAAGACTTGGTAAGTGTTTGTTGTACCCCGTAATCTCCACAGTAAAATGACTCTAGATGTATTATAATAAAGAGCTAGTCATTAGCTAGCCTATGATAAGGGAATGTTTAGCTCTGTGGCAATACTTTTATTCTACGAACACCTGTCTGTAGTCTCCTCGCCCAATATCCTGATTACATAATCACTTTGGGTAAAGACGGGATCGCTTTATAGCCCTTTCCCATTTGTAATAAGGAAGTTAAGCACGAGTATCCTCCCTTTGCTACACCGAGTTCCGGCAAGATGGAAGCAGACATAGAACGCATGAACGTGAAACAATTAAAAGATTTTCTTCGAAAACATGGACAACTTGTCAGTGGAAAAAAAGAAGAATTAGTGCGCAGAGCAAGAGGCACATTTCTGCTGCGAAAAGATGTTGAGGATGCTGTCGATGATGCTGTGGAAAGAAATGATGCAGGTCAGTAAACAGTTGACTCCACTGACCACTGCCATATGATATATTATAAATATTTCATATTTGTCAGCATGTGCTTCTTGTGCTTTGGACTCTGATTATAAATTACATTATTGTCATATGTGTGTGTGTGTGTAAAATTTGATCTGCGAGTTAGTAGTTTTGTAATATAAGTAAAATCAATTATCCCTGATTTCTTATATAAATAAAGTATTCTACATGGCATAAAGTACATGAAATTGTTAATATTTAAAAAAAATTCATAAACTTTATTTAAAAAAAATCAATGTCTGTTTACTTGAGTACCTATGCATTTTTGTAGCGCTATCAAACGTACTTCGAGCAGTCTCCTTTATTATTATTTAATTTAATTTTTTTTTTTTACAAAATGCTGAGTGCTAACTACTAGCATCTATTTCATTGTCATAGTCAGAGTTCCTTTCAAATAATGAGTATGAAGTTAAAAATGATGTAACATGAGATGATATGATTTAACAAAAAATAAAAAAATATATATAAAAATAAAAAAAAGAGAGAGCTATAGGCAACAAGTAGAGGTTTCTAGTAGTTGTTGCATTTTTTTAATCGCATATTCACATTAAACTAATGCAGGCTGTAAAATAGATACCAACATAATCAATATTATATAATATAATATTACTAATTATTTATTTGTTATAAGACTTCTAAAATTACAACTGAGTGTCATTATTATTAGTAATAACACCACAGATGTGTTGTTTAACAAATTTACTGTCAATTTTCATTCATACAGTATTTTTGCTTATTTTACGGATTGGCCACTATTTATCTTGAAAATGAAGTGGTGGTGTGGGTGACACCTTCTTTGTCCTGTTGCATCGGGGCGATGGCATTGCTGGACTACTACAGTACTAGTACTACTAATACTAATACTATAGACTAGAGGAAATCTCAAAGTGTGATTAATAAATAAAGCTTCATTAAAGAAGACTAAATAAAGCTTCAGTAAATAAAAACACAAGTAATAATTCAAATAATTTACTAACCGTAGAGAGTTTAAAAGTTCGATTCGGGAAAACAACAAAATGTTCCGAGCAAACAAGTGGATATTTGACCGTGTTATAATCTTGTCGGATCAAACGTAAGCGCTGCTCCCAAGCTCTTTTAAGTTGCTTGTTTGCTGGACAGCTATGTAGCTTGACAACTCTTCCGTCAATAATTTTTCCTCGGTGGTTATGGCAAATAACACAGTAATGTTTTCCACCTCCACATACTTTTGCCGATCTAGCCTTTAATGCTGACGCCATTGTCGAAACAGCAGCCGGAACTCAGTGAGCGTTCTCCTACGCTAAAGAGCAGCGAAAGATAACCCGTACTTGATGAGAAGTGAGACTGTCCTATACTGTGATCGGTTGACCGAGTAGGTGCAAAAACACCTACTTAGGCTGAGTTGGTATACATCGCCCTCAAAACATTGGGGGGGGGGGGGGGGGGGGTTATTGCACACACGGCAATTGTACACGGTTTTTGTACACTACCCATTCGTGACGAGGTGCATAAGTGTACACAAACCAAATAGGTACGGGTAGAAATGTACACAAAAATACGATCACGGAGAAATCGTCACGTGACTTCGCTAGTCGCATCAGTTCAATGCCTAAACACAACAGTTGCAGTCTGTGATACTGATAGTTTCAAAATGGTTACATTTTTGCAGTCACGTTTGTTTAATTGTTCAGTCGTAGCGGCATGTTTGTAGTCTGATCACGAAGTAGTCACAGCATCAATGTTTTCAGTTTAGGACATACATCCAATTTTTAACTTTGACCACAGCTATTGTATTTCATTTGGCATGGAACTGGTTCAGCAGTACTGTAAAGGGGAAGAAAACGCAGTCGAAACTTAGACGTTTCCAGCTGGAGGCCGTGCCCGCTTAGTTTCTTTCACGAAAATTTGGCTGAGGGGGAAAGCGATCCTCTAATAAATGTAATCTCTGACAAGCACAAAAAAAGGACTCACACTTCATTTCACTGCCAGATGCCAAGGTGAACCAATTTCCACATATTAAAGCATATACTAAAGTCTGCTACCATTGAAAAATGAAACTGCTTGTTTGAGTGCTGCGGCACATGTGCTGTCGATCTTTCACAAGTTTATACGAGTGATGTGTGCGTGTGTGCATGTGTGTGTGTGTGTGTGTATCAGTGATTGCAGTTGCCAAATCCACAATATGTTTTAGTATTATCTTAGTTTAAGTCATTATGTCATGCTTGTGTGTTTTATGTTCCTGTGAGCTCAAGAAAATTTTCCATTTTATGCTTGTCGTTTAATGGACAATAAAGTTTATTCAATTTAATTCAATTCACATGTGCAGCAAACATTAAAATGAAACATGAGCAATATGGCATGGCTGGGTTTTATTGGGTCGCTGGAGACTGTAATTGTGTAACTTGCAGAGTCTTTTTTCCCTCTCAGGCCTTGAAGATATTACAACTTTGAGGATGTTGTCTTCTATGATCCACAAAATTGTTTCTACCATTCTTTCTATGTGTGTCTGTGTTTGTGTGTGCAGTGTGTGTGTCTGTGTGTGCCCACTCTTGCTTGCAAGCAGACGACGTAACTGCTCCTTCTCGTCAAACGGTCAAAAACAGATTGGACAGAGCTTGGGACAGTTTCAAGTTTGAGTTCAATTAACACTGTTTTTACAATGCTAAACCCATGCATGCAAGAAGCTCAACTTACATCACGAGACCAACTATTTACACAACACATTAGACAATCTAAAAAGAGTTGAGAGGATTCTGGCCTGTCCACAGCCACCACTGTGTAGTAATGTAAAAAAAAAAAAAAAAAAAAAAAAAAAAAAAAAAAAAAAAAAAAAAAGCCAACAATTCAGTGGAACTGTCATGATGTTTATTCAGTTGAGTTCAGTTTCACACATTACTTTTTTTTTCCTCTCACTATGAGCAGATTTGATACTTTGGAACTAGTTGTTTGTCTGTTGGAAGAAAATGTTAACTTCTGCTTCATCAAATGCACCATCCCAGCGCTGTGTTCCCATATAGCTACATCAAAGCAGCACTATTCGACATGGCAAAAATGTAACTAAGAAGAAGGCAGAAAATTGATTTGTGTGTGTCCATATAGCGGCACGACAGGTAGCATTACACCCCTATTTAAGTTGTTTAGAATTGTTGCGAGTTATGTCCACGTACTGGCAGCCATGCTACCTTCAAGGTGGAGTCGCTCCATATGTCACACCACTATTACTTATTGCATTGCAATCATGCCACTGTTGTGTTGTGCATATGGAAACATGTGTTCTTTATGTTCATGTACTTGATTTGTGTCACCTTTGCCACTGCTTTATTGCTGTGTCATGCTGATGTATGGAAACAACCCTTAATAATTTATTTTAAGACATGTTTGAAATAGGTGTATGAGGCTTCATACATTGTGTAACATTGTATGTGGTGTAACTGTTGAAGCAAAGTAAGTTTCCTTAAGTTAAAAGGAACAAACGAGAAACAACTCATTGATTAAATGTGGGTTTTTTTTTAGCACTTCCTTTGCATAAACATGTCGTTTGTGACTAAAACTGAGCATTCCGCTATGTGCAACATTATGCATACACTTTATGATGTCACATCAAATGCACGTCTGTGAAATTTAATCAAATTGCACTGTTTACAGGTGGAAACCAAATTGAATGGTCCTGGAAAATAAGTAAATTTGTTGCTGACTATTTGAAATATTTGCAAGAGTAAGACCATATTCAATAATTGTTATTTTTCAATAATTTTGTACTTGTTTGTTTTTCTGACTAAACTAAATTAAGATATGATTCATTGGTTGTTGAGCATAACAAATCATACAAATAAAATAAATCTATTTTTCTTGGTTGTTTCCATAAGAAAATTGTACACAGTCTATTTCGCTTATTACAAGGTCGCATATAACTAAAGTCGGATGTAACAATAGTTTTCAGAGGTCTCTACACCACTCTTTCTATGTAATTACTTCTCTTATAACCAACTTCGGATATAACAGCAAGAAAAGCTGTGTCCCCTGGCAGTTTGTCATATCTGAAGTTTACTGTAGCTAGAAAATCATTGTGATGAAATATCTAAAGATGAAAAGTTTGGTAAGTTTGATCCTGCATATTCTAACAGTGGCTTTTCCTCCTCATAAAACTGTCATAGTTATTCTAGGCGGAGCAACTTAAGTAGAACATCTGACCCTTCACACCATGGGTGTTTGGGTGCGAGTCAATGAGTGTTTCAAGTGCAAATGTGAGTTCAATTCTCTTTATAGTACTTTGAACCAATTCCAAAACGTTGTGTAAGTGCATCATTTGATAATGGGATCCAACAGTTGGCTTTTCCCCCTCATAAAACTGTCATAGTAATTTCAAGTGGACCAACTTAAATAGCTAAGCAGATCCTTCACAACATGTTATATACTGTGCTTTGGGATGTACATTTTGTCTGATCATGACTGTCCAGAAAACCTGTCATTAGATATACAGCATATGTTTGAAATAGTTGCACATAGCTTATCACATTCTAAAAGCATGCACATGTATGTCTGAGCTAGTTATATGCACGTGTTGTGTGATAAATTCTAAGATTAAAGTGAAGAAATATTTAAACTGCAGCACTTAACTAAATGCACCACATACATAGCAGACTGAATTTATGCTTAGACATGCAAGCACACGCGCACACAACACACACACATGCGCATGCATGCATTCTCACACGCCCGCACACAAAGATACACTTGCATGTAGCAAATACTCCATACACTTAATTTACAAAATATGTTATGGAACATAGAATACAACATAAATACACATCTAAAACAAAATAGTATGACGCAACACCCTAAAGCTCCACCTTTCTAATGACCTCAAAGCACTGAGACTAGTGAGAGGCACCAAACAAAACAAAAATAAAATCTTTCATAATTTGCAGTCAATTGTGCAAGTTACACAGTTTCACAGTCCCCAGCAACCAAAAAATAATAATATAAAAAAAATGGGCATGCTAGTGCTCATGCTTCATTACACTGCTAGCTGTCCATGTAAACTGATTGCCAGCACATATAATAAAATTATTATTATTATTATTATAACAAAGGTAGTAGACACTGCAATATATGGAGTGGTCCAGTCATCTCAGCGGCCGTCAGTGAAAGGAAGTGTCGGCACTGGCATGTGCTGGATTTTACTGGGTTGCTGGGGACTGTTAAACTGTTTTACTTGCAGAGTTTACTATGTAAACTCTGCAAAATCTTTTTCTTCTCAACCCTTCAAGTTATTAGAAGAGCAGACCTTTAAATGCATGTCGGTACAAGTGTTCAGTTTCCGATAAATCGTTTGGAATAAGAACCTGCCGACTAAACCGCAATTTGAAGGTTGAGACACACACACTGACACGCGATTTACGTGACATCGAACGATTTACGTGACATCGAATGATCACCGAGCATCGTGCAGACGACGAGAGCCATACCGGCTGAGTTCGGGCACGCGTTGTAACATGTGAGCGCTCGAAGAAAGCGAGGTTCTACTTCAATTAAATGTAACGTCCCCTGGCACGGACTGCATGGCAATTGGAGAGAGACGAAGCGACGGAGTTTACAGATCGGGGTTTTATTGCGCGCGCTAGCGCTTTATTCGTTGGCAAGCATTTTGTCACAGTAACGCCGAGGCGCCTGGAGTGACAGTCTGCTTAACGGCAATCGTCTTAGATCACGCGCGACTTAAAACTGTGTACATTTAAAGCTGAGGTGCAATGAGAAAAATCCGCCCATCGCGTGTTTTAAAAAGACTACAGGACCCAGCTTGGGCCCTGCCCCTAAGTGGGTCAAATCGGTTCGTAACTCAGTTGACGGAGTTGGCAACTGCGTATCCCGAGCTTGCAAAACTCTCGGAAAACGACAGACCACTTCCTGTTGCACGGAAATCATCGCGATTAGCAGCTCGGACAACAGCAGACGATTCTGTGACACTTTGAAACTGACCGACAGCCACGGATTTTACGCGCTGGGGACTATGATGGCAGAATGTACGGCTGTACATGCTGTAAGTATGACTCCTGACACTTTGTAGTTGTGAACGAATTTTTTCAACACGTACCTCCAGTCCAATATAGGCTAATATAAATAAATAAAGAAGCATTGTGATGTACAACCAACACAGTAAATTGGATGAGAGAGAGAGAGAGAGAGAGAGAGAGAGAGAGAGAGAGAGAGAGAGAGAGAGAGATTGATTGATTGTACATTGATTGTACATTGCTTAACGTCCCGACAGCAACAAGGCTTTCTCAGGACGTGCCTGCACTGCTTGTGAAAAAAAAAACTAAACAGAACATTGAATGTATGTCACCAGCCGGTCAAATACGTTAAATAAACCTAACACATAGGGCCTAAATAAAGCTAAGACCATTTAGCAACACACATCCAATATCAAGCGCTACAGGCAGTGCAGACAGTAGGGAGAGTTTTAAAAAGGCAAATACAGGTGAATGGACAAAGGGTAGACAGAAACACATGCCCCAGAATAGAGAGAAAAACCCACCCTGTGGGGCTGACCAGGGTGACCCTGGGAACTAAAAAATACCTAACCCCACCCAAGTCTAGAGAGAGAGAGAGAGAATCGACTGTTTACATAGATGCCAAAAGATACAAGGTCGCCATGGGTCAAGCTGATTTTTAGTAGCTGCCCTTTCGTATGGAGAAAAAATTTGCTGTAGGCCACTCCAGATGAAAAGATATAACAACAAACACTAAACGACAAATAACCCCTCCTTCCTCACCCTTCCAATATCAAATAAGCTTCAGGCTGTACTGTGTAACTTACGGATAGCTCGGCCTGGTCCATATCCAGTGTGCGTACAGGCAAGGCACAAATGGCCTGCTCTGTCCGTCGGGTGGTCGAGTGTCGTCTGCTATTGTTGATATCAGTAAAATTATCGCTGGTTTAGATCAGTGATCGCGGTGCCCACTCGCTGCAAACAGGAAGTGGCCTGTCTTTTTCACGGGAGTTTTGCCAGCACGACAAACGCAGTTGAAAACTCAGTCAACTGAGTCAGTTGCAAACCGGTTTGCCGAAGTTAGCCGAACGTTCACGAAGACAGGGCCCTCGCTGGGTCCTGCAATGTTTTTTTAAAACACGTGCGGGGCGGAGTTTTTTGACTGTTTCTCAGCTTTAAAATACACCAGCTGATAACGCGTTCAAACGTTTCCATACTTTTTCATACACGTCACACTAATAGCGTTTTTCACCTGTGTGTTTTGCTCCACGTGTCTTAGCCGAAGACCTGACAAACCATTTCACCATCGACCTTTTTCTATTTTCTTTCCTTGTGTGCCTATAGTAGAGCTTTTGGTTCGTTGACTACATGCAGCTGGTGAATTCAATAGCAGCTGCACTCCAGAAGGACTGGGAAAGTGCATTTCGTGATGACGCTGCTGTGCGTCTAAGTAACTTTAATAACAACCAATCCAGCAGCCATGAAAGGTATTACACTGCCGATCACGGTCAAACTGCAAAAGACATAGATCCTCATGAGCCCCCACATTGCGGGGGCTCATGAGGATCTATGCCTCTTGATGGCCCTGCTTTATATCCATGTTCCTTGGATGGATGGGGTTATTTCGCTTTGAATGAACAGAGATTGCAGAAACACGATCTGCCGCGTCCACTGGCAGAGAAGAGGTTAAAAAACAGATTGCTTGTTCACGTTCTGCTGTCATATTAAAAAGTATCATCCATCCGTTGGAGACGAGACATCAGTCAACAACGCTCCATCTGTGCTATGTCCGCTTTCCAAACGGTAACACATATCACCTGATAAGAGGATGAGAACATTGACTTGTATAAACATTGTGTACTGAAGTGTTGAAGCGCTAAAAGAATAATAACAATTGAAAAATAATAAAATCATCACAAAATGGCGGAATCCAGTGGTCCCGGCTACAGCTTTCAGACCGGCCACCGCAACTCGTTCGGCGTTGTGGACTATGTGATTTTCGTGGCCACGCTGCTGGTGTCGGCCGGCATCGGGGTGTTCTACGCCATCAAGGACCGCCATCGGAACAACGCGAAGGACTTCCTGCTGGCGGGGGGCGACATGCACCTGGTGCCCGTGGCCATGTCCCTGCTGGCCACCTTCATGTCGGCCATCACGCTGCTGGGCACGCCGGCCGAGATGTACAACTACACCACCATGTATCTGTGGATCGGCATAGGATACTTTTTCTGCATATTCCTTTCGGCCCACGTCTTCGTGCCGGTCTTCTATAACCTCAAGCTCACCAGTGCTTACGAGGTAAGAATGAGTGTTTTCTGCATGTGATTATACACTACTCATCAACAGAAACTTTACTACGTTTTTGCAGACAAGATTTCTCCAGTGCCTGAAGATTTTTAAACTGTGATTTCACCAACGAAACGCTTGAGCATTTGTCTTTACAGTGCAGCAAACAGCATTCTTCCCTGTTAAGTTTCCTGAACGTTACAACCCTGTGAAAGCGACACCCCCGAAATTAAAAGTTGCAAGGTAACATTTTCATGTGCGGCACGTTCTTTTGTGTGTACCTCTACCGTTCTTAACTTGAATCTGATTTCGCAGCTTATGCAGCGTATCCGAATGCGGTACGTCTCCAATGAATTCGCCCACCCCTTCATGCACACTACGCAGTTACTAGGCAGCTAAAGACCACTTGGTTATCCCGCTCTAACTAACTATAAAGTGTAACGTCCTTTGTACACTAGGCAGTTCACTCATCTGGTCAGTTATCCCGTCCCGAGCACGCGAGGCAGCTCAATCTCACCCGAGGCCAGTTGCATCATAGGCAGTTCAACTCATTCGGTTATCCCACCTCCAGCACACGAGCTCATCACCCAGTTTTTTTCCCCGTCCCGAGCACACGAGGCAGCACACGATATTAGAACAAGGCCGGTGAGGTCACTTTTGCTTGCGATAGACGACTCCCAAAAACGAACGAGAGAGAAATCACCATGCATACCCAGCGTGTATCATAGTAAGCACAGACAACACCCCAAACATCTCCAAGAGGCACAGATCCTCAGCACAGACAACACCCCAAACATCTCCAAGAGGCACAGATCCTCATGAGCCCGAGGGCTCATGAGGATCTGTGCCTCTTGGAGATGTTTGGGGTGTTGTCTGTGCTTATGGTACAAATTGTTTGACCGCTGTGATTGTGCTCTCCTTCGTTTTTGGGAACCGGTCGTTCGTCAGTTGCAAAAACTGAAATCTCACTGGTAATGAACGCCGCTAACTTTGGCTAACCGGACTTACTCGCCCTTTCTTTCACGGATTACAGTTTAAGGGCTAGCCACAGTTGCAGCCCCAAACGATCAACAGGCTGGTGTTACTCATTTATTCTGTTTGAAAATCGAGTGTGGGCCTATTGAAAACCGGCATTATCACGCCTTCTTCACGGATCTGCCAGAGAAATTCCCGGCATATTCCTGCCCATGTTAACTCATTTAGCCTCGAGGCCACATTTCCTATGTTTAGGAGGTGTCACTTAACGATTATGTGCCAGTTGCAGGAGATGGATGGATCATGATAATTCAAGGGTAGTGCCAGATTAGCTCGGCGCCTTCAGGCGCCGAGCTAATCTGACACTATTCATGAATTATCATGGTCCATCCATCTCCTGCTGTAGGGCGTTGCGGCTAAATGGGTTAACACAGGTTCGGCGGCGTTTTGTACTGTAATTTAAACCCATCTTTGTTAACGGAATGCCATTCAAGTTTACACAAGAAACTCTGGCTCTGCGTGTGTGTGTGTGTGTGTGTGTGTGTGTGTGTGTGTGCGTGTGCGTGTGCGTGTGCGTGTGCGTGTGCGTGTGCGTGTGCGTGTGCGTGCGCGTGCGCGTGCGCGTGCGTGCGTGCGTGTGCGTGCGTGCGTGCGTGCGTGCGTGCGTGCACACGTGCGTGTTTAGTACCTAGAAAAAAGATTCAGCCGAGGAGTCCGAACGCTGGGAACCTGCGTCTTCTCACTGCAGATGGTGAGTATGTTTTCGGATCCACTGACTTATTCAGTTGAAATACCGGAATCACAGTCAGCGTAACATAGAAATCCCAAAAAAGAAAACAAACACGCTTAGAAAAGACACGAACAACATTTATTAACATCTGGCTGTCAGTAGTTATTTTTGTCGCGATGATTCCTGCAGGAATCATCGCGACAAAATCATCTACCGGCAGCTATAGGGTTAAAATTTCGGGTTAATCTTTTTTAACATCTTTTTTTAGCGGCACTTTGAGCCGATTTTCAATTGGGATAAAGCGCCTATTTAATGCGCTTATTATTATTACATACAGATAAGAATGCACTACTTATCTTTCTTAGGTCGGCCTATGCTGGGATTGTCTTTGCATTTTACAGAGTTTGCAATCACCTAATGATGTGGTTTGGATAGCAAAACCAAGAAATACTGAGGTGAAAATGGTAATCATTTATGACCCCTTTGCTGCCGGTACCTAGCGCACACCATCCCGATGCAAGAGGAATAGATCCTTATGAGCCCCGGCAGTTGCAGGTCTCGGTGAGGATTTAATCATCTTGCTCGCCTCAGTCTTTTCCGTATACCTAATGCAGACAGTCTTGCGGGGCAATGAATCTTGCAGGCATGACTTACACAGGTAGTTTCAGACGGACGTTATTTTTAGACGCCGGGAGTGGAGGGGTTAACACTAGGGAACAGTTTTTGTCGCGATGATTCTTCAGGAACCATCGCAACAAAATAAAACCGCTACAGAAAGGCAAAGGGTTAATTATTTGTATGTTACTGACTAATGCTGACACAGTTCTGGCAGGAACATTTACAGCTGAACTGTGCCTTTACTGCAGATCATCTACATGGCCATCGTTCTCTACGGACCGTCCCTCGCTCTCAACGCCGGTAAGACCTATGATGAAGTTTATACGCAGTGTAGCTATACACGTATGCACTTTTAGAACGCGACAAAACTAATGCAACTCAATAATTCACAGAACTGTCGACCCTTTCACTGACAGCAGATAGTCCCCGATCACCCCGCTGCCAGGGGACTTTCGAACTCATTCAGCCCGACGCACTTATTTCCCAAATTTTGGAGGCGTCGTCTAACGACTATTCTCCAGTTGCAGGAGATGGATCGAGCATGATAATTCAAGGGCAGTGCAGATTAGCTTGGCGCAGACAGGCGCCAAGCTAATCTGGCACTGCCCTTGAATTTTATGGTCGCTGTCGGCGCCAAGCTAATCTGGCACTGCCCTTGAATTATCATGGTCGCTGTCGGCGCCAAGCTAATCTGGCACTGCCCTTAAATTATCATGGTCGACCCATCATCTCCTGCTGTAGTGCGCCAGGGCTCAGTGAGTTAAAGAAATATTTTGGCAAGCGTACCAAAGGCAGGCAGGTGGAAAAACTCGTTAGAGTCGTGATGCACGTGCTAAAGGGGTCAGAAAGTGAAATTGGAAATTAGTACTGCCACGCTGACGCGGATTTTTTTTTTTTAATCATTGTAAAATCAGCGCAAACCTGACATGGTTTCAGCGAGAGGCATAGATTCTCAAGAGCCCCCGCAGCTGCCGGGGCGCACTGTGAGGATCTATACCTCCCGCAGTAGGGCGGTGTTCACATTTTCACGGCAGTGACGGGATTGATTCCATCTGAAGAAAAATTTATTTTCTTCCAAGTCAGTTAAACAAAGGCAAACAGCAACTTTTCCTCAACTGACTTCACTGTTCACAAATAAATGTGTAGGCCTTTTGTCGCGTTGTAGAGTGCTTAACTGTGCCCGCATAATATGTATGGAGATCTCTGATACAGCCATAATACAACCAATACAGCCAAAAATTATCACAATTAGGGGATCTAACTGTTGTCCAGCGCTGAGTAATTCCCCTTGGTTTGTTGTACAATTCTGCCAGCGCTAGCCTCACCTATCTGGTTTGTGAGTATCTCAGTATAACTCGAGGCAAATTTGTATCGTTACATTGTTGTGTAATGTTCTGTGCATCTACCGTGGGAATACAGGGTATTTACCCGACCACATATAGTAATGCACCTTCGTGTTTGTGTATGTATGTTTCCCCTGCCTACTTCCTAAGTTCCGGAGAAAGACATGGGTTATATAAGAGACCTGATGCATCTTATTTGAAGATGCAAATGATCGTCTTATTCTAACCTGCGTATTTCTCTGTGGGCTGGCGATTGGGTGCCTGATAGGCGGGGGCAGGGGATCTAACTGTTGTCCAGCGCTGAGTAATTCCCCTTGGTTTGTTGTACAATTCTGCCAGCGCTAGCCTCACCTATCTGGTTTGTGAGTATCTCAGTATAACTCGAGGCAAATTTGTATCGTTACATTGTTGTGTAATGTTCTGTGCATCTACTGTGGGAATACAGGGTATTTACCCGACCACATATAGTAATGTACCTTCGTGTTTGTGTATGTATGTTTCCCCTGCCTACTTCCTAAGTTCCGGATAAAGACATGGGTTATATAAGAGACCTGATGCATCTTATTTGAAGATGCAAATGATCGTCTTATTCTATACCTGCGTATTTCTCTGTGGGCTGGCGATTGGGTGCCTGATGGGCAGGGGATCTAACTGTTGTCCAGCGCTGAGTAATTCCCCTTGGTTTGTTGTACAATTCTGCCAGCGCTAGCCTCACCTATCTGGTTTGTGAGTAGCCATAATACAGCGGTAAGTACTGCATTGTTTCCGAGTCGTCTGATTGTTGTAGTCGGTGGATACAGTGGACTGTCTGTGTTGCAGTAACGGGCCTGTCACTGTGGGGAGCCGTGGCGGCTATGGGCGTGGTCTGCACGTTCTACACCACCCTGGTATGCAGTGACTTGTCGATTTATAAACAAAGACATCTCTACGGGTTTTGTTGGTGGTGGTAGTGGCGTCGTCGTTTTGGTGTGTGTGTGTGTGTGTGTGTGTGTGTGTGTGTGTGTGTGTGTGTGTGTGTGTGTGTGTGTGTGTGTGTGCCGCGTGCATGCGTGTGCATGTGTGTGTGCGTTCGTGCGTACGGACATACGCGTGTGTGTGTGTGCGCGCGCGCGCGCGTGTGTGTCATAATTATGGGGGCGTGCGCTCGTGTAGGAGTCTTACAATCACGCCGCCTTTCGAGGAAACAGCACATCGGGGAAAGGGGAGGGGGGGGGGGGGGCGGGTGTAACGCACGCAGACTTTCCCCCAGTCGCACGTACAGACTCTCGCACAACAGACGCATACACCGCCACTGACTCGGACGGGCGCATTCACGCGGTAAAACTCAACACACGGTTTTTTTTTTTTTTTTTTACCAACGACGACGTTTATAACGAATAATAGAAGAAACGCTCAAAAAATTATCACAACCATGTACACCACACCTTCCTCACTACCAGCATCTCAACATCACATCCACATACACAATATCAATCCCAGGCTAGGTAGTAGTCTCTCACACTCCAACCTGTTTGGTGTTCTCGCCCGGTTACGTTCAGTCCTTTTCACGTCTAGGCGTGCAAGTCCTTTGTTGTACGCTCCCGAGTCGTCCCGTCTCTCGTACCGTGGACGTCCTCGTAGCTCGCTCTGTAGCGCAGTCCTTACTGTGACCCGGGTGTCTCGGCACCGGTCGCTCACTCCCTGAGTGATGAGATGGAGAGATGACCTCCCAATAGGTCCCTGGTGACTGACGTCTCGGCGTCCGTCGCTCTACTCTCCGACAAGCACTCTGAACAATAATAAAGTCCTAAATCGTAATACTTGCTAAACACACACACATATATTGGATAATATGAGATACATTACGTAACCTGGCTGATACAACCAACTCACACGTTCATTCACACACGTGCCTCATAACCCGAACTACTTTCGTAACACCCCCATATCTCTGTCACTACCTTGAACCAGATTATAACCTAACACTCTCGCTCAACGTTCGCCTATACACTGGAAAAGACTATACTTAACCACGTACTACCTTCATAACGACTTAGGCATACACCCCTCACATTCCTTAGTTATCCATCTCGGTAAATAACTGTATACGAAAAACATCGGTTACCTCAATGAATTCCAAACCACCATAACTGAACCAAACCGGTCAAATCCTATAACGCATACTATCTTTAACGCAGTAACCATCAATAATACATATAGAAACATACCTGAATTCTAGGTTTCAGAGTCTTGGAATACGGGCTAAGGTATCTCACACACGTCTGTCCTCACTGACAGTAAATCCCCGTACTGACGTTCCTACAGCTCTGTTAGCCTGAACTCACTAAAAACTCCCCGTGCCAAACATTTCGTTAAGATTTCACGTGGATCTCGTGCCACACAGAATAGTTGTCACAAGATAAACCGCTAACAAAACTGTACCGTATTAAACCTAATGTGTGAACCCTATGCGTGAGCATAGAGTTTCATCACAATTCCCCCTTCCTCGGGGGGAAAAAAAAGAAACGACCGAGTTTCTTTTAAGACAACTGGACGCAATACACTATCCTATCACAACAACAACAAAAAACTAACCACAGCCTTAAACCCCAACGTACACCCTCGAATCGCACAGCGAACGCGAAAACAGAACTAACGCGTTAATACCACCAGAAAATGAAAACGATCCAACGCCGGCCCACACTATCGCAAAACTCAACAGTCTCCGACCTACCCAAAGACGGGGTACTGAGCGGCATCTGTCCGCAACAGAACTATGCCGTCTCTGGCCAACCCGACCGGTGGGCCAAACCCGCGGACCGATCCCCTGACTCCGGACGGCAATAACACAGTCCCTCTGATCACAATTTCGCTTGCTTCGAGCTCTCGTCGCGCTTGATATGACTGAACCGCGAGGAACGTGAGCTCGCTTAATCGCGCCGACCCTACCAATGACTGGCTGCACACCCTTCATGTTACCGAGAACTAAATCAACTACTGGCTCGTCGATGACACAAGAAATCAGATCACCTGAGAAAAATTCCGTGTCAACCTCTATCTTGGCCAAAGGAGAAACTTCTACCTTCCCTCCGAACGAAATGACTTTCTGCGTCTCCCCTGTGAACTGATCGTTCCTAACGAGGCTCCGTCTGACCCCTGCGGTCGTCGTACCCGAGTCACGGAAAATAGAAGCGAGACATCCGTTTACAACACCGTCCTCCAGAGGTAGGCAACCACCTCCGTCAGCTGAACACACTCCGCCCAGCTGTGGTTCCTCCCCGACTGGGACTGCAAAATTGGCCATGTGAGTGGGCTGCTCCGCCCCCTCCACCATACCAGTATCGCTAGGACATTGATGAACCAGATGGCCGTACCCTTGACAGGTGAAACACTGAGCCCCTGAACTACTGTTAGGACAGTTACGACTAAAATGCCCGTACTCATGACACGCAAAACACCGAGTGTCCGAATTAGCCATACGACCACGTCCGTACCCACGCCCAGATTTCTCGCCCCGTGCCTAGGACCCAACAGCTATGGACGGCTGACTGACTCAGCGCGCTAAATAAGTTCACTGACAGCCTCGTTTTCAGCTGCAATCTGTTTTCACTTCCGGTTGCTAACGTTTCAATGACCGATGTCTTTGCTAGTGTTACGCGTCGTTTGAAAATCACGATTTTTGTGTCTTTATTTAGCAATCTGAATTTTTTTCTACGCATACGTCGATAGGAAAATCAGTCGAGTTTATAACCCTGTGTTTAGATTTTTTGTCAGCCATTTCTGAAACCCCTAATTAATACCAGAGTCAACCACAGTGTGTTCCAAAATGAGTGACATTGACACTAGTAGTGACAGTCCCAGAGCTTCGGTAGTTCCTAAATCAAGAGCAAGGAGGGCGCACAGTACAGGAGATTATTATTATCATATTATTTTCATATTTGTTTTGTAGTATAGGAGCGAAACACACACACACAAAGACAAATTGTAGTACAGTGAAATTTTTTTGGACAGATTATTTAGTTTTGGTACAAAAAAAAGCTTTTCTTTTGGAATTCTGTTTTGAAAACAGCCTGGGTTTGAGAAGGTTATGCTGATTCTGTAACCAGTGTGGTTGTTCATGTAAAGGCCTAATGTCAAACTGGAGATTTCGTTTTGGGATAGGTGTTTGTGTTATATTTCAAAATATGTGTAGGTAACGAGTATTACAAGTTGTTCTTTCGTAAAGTGTGTGTGTTATATTGTGTGTGTGTGTATGTGCGTGTGTGTTGTATTGTGTGTGTGTGTGTTGTATTGTGTGTGTGTGTATTTAATCAGTGTTAGGGTATTTTTTTTTACCTTTATTTATTGTTTTGCTTGGCACTGTATGGTTTTTGAATTGTTTTATTAGAGATATTATTAAGTATAGGTAAACATTGTTTTTATTACCAACATATTACTTTTTATATGTGTGTTAGTACTTAGAACTTTTAACGTTAAGCTACTTTTAAACATTGTTTGTTTATATTTTAGGTTTATATATAGGTTATTTCTTAATTATGCGTGTGAGTGTGTGTGCTTGTCTGTATTTGTATTTCTTTTAAAACATGTCTTTTCATATATATATATAGACTATTTTTTTATGATGTTTAACGTATTTTATCTCATAATGTTATCATATTGTTTAAATATTTTATCCTTGTGTGTGTATGCGTACGAGCGCTTAGAGAAAGCTATAAGTTTGGTTTTGCGCTTTATAAAATATATTATTATTATTATTATTATTATTATTATTATTATTATTATTATTATTATTTCCAACTCCAAGTCCAGCAGTTCATCTTCAACCTGAAAATCAAAACAAATGGAAGTCATTTGAACTTCAACACAGCAAATAACACAGCAAAAGCATCGACACTGCTAATGCATCAACACAGCAAATACATCAACACAGCAAACACATCAACACAGCAAATACATCAACACCGCAAATGCATCAACACAGCATAACATAGCAAAAGCATCAACACAGCAAATGCATCAACACAGCAAATAACATAAAAGCATCAAAACACAGAAAAAGCAAATACCATCAACACAATAAGAGCAGATAACACAGAAGCAAATAACACAGCAAAAGCATCAAAACAGCAAGGTGAATAGCATCAACAATGCAAGGTTAATAGCATCAACACAGCACACAGTGCTTCGTTTTCTGTCTGAAGTGGAATGAATATTTTTCAGTTTTTTTTTAATGCTGTGTCTGGGATACCTGCAAATGTACTTAAGTTCTCACTTGATGGAATAAATCATAACTGTTTGAACAGAACATTACTGTTTTACTTACCATGAGAATTCGCTCAACTGTAGCGTCCATTGCGGTAGCAGACGTACCGGAAGTAACTACAGCGGTCAATCGCTTCGGTCAGGCTTCGGTAGACTCTGTTAGTGGCACAACGCGTGCGCGCTGAGTCAGTCAGCCGTCCATAGCTGTTGGGTCCTAGCCCGTGCGTAAGGATCGCGACCGCCACCGTTGTTACCTCTATCCCCACGTCGAAACCGGGAAGTACCTCTACCGTTAAACAGCTGGGCCCCACGCAAGGTATTGACGCCCCGATATCCCCAAGTCGTGTTAGCGGCCACCAACCCGACTGGCGGCTCGGTCCTACGCGCTAGGTTTTTCGTCGGGTGCGCCAGCCGAAAAGCCTCCGCGTTCTGAACTAACTCATCTGTACTCTTGAGGCTACGCTCCCTCAAGAACACCGCTAGATCCTTGGAAACGCTACCAAAGAACTGTTTCGCCAACACGAGATCAAATAATGCCTCGTACGTGTGGTCGATCTTGGACAGTTCGACCCAACGTACGAGCAAGTGGGACAACCGTTTGCCAAACGACACAAACGATTCTCCTGTCTCTGGCCGACAAGCTGTCAAGCTTTCCCTGAATCCCTCCGCACTACACTGGAACTTCTGCAAGAGACACTCCTTCAAAGTATCGTAATATCTACGTTCCCCGAAACGTTCAAACTATGGAAAAGACTCAAGGCTTGACCTTCTAACACCGACGAAAGCAAAACGGGCCAGTTGGCAGAAGGCCAACTCAATGCCTGCGCATGAGCCTCGAAACGACACACAAAAAAAGCGTCAATGAAGTCATCATTCAGTCCTCTCTGCGCCGTCTGGTGCTTGAGGCGACGGCAAGGGAGCGCCACTTTTGTCTGTCAGCTGCTATTTTGGGTGCTGTTTGCAGAGTAAGGCCTCTGTTCTTGAGCTCTCGCTCCACGGTTCGGCGCCACGTCTCCTTTGGTCGCCCACGGTTTCTCTTCCCCTGTGGTGTCCATCTCAGTGCCACCCTTGGTAATGAGTCAGGTGACATTCTGCAAACGTGGCCTAGCCATCTCCATCTCCGTGTGGCGATGGTTTCAGCGATGCTGTCTGCGCCTGCTCTCTTCCGTAGTTCCTCGTTTGTAATCATGTTTGGCCAGAAGACCTTCATGATCCGTCGCAGGCACTTGTTCTGGAAGACATCCAGCTTGCGTTCCGTAGCGGTAGTGGATTTCCAGCATTCTGACCCATATAGAAGGACACTCAGCACGTTGCTCTTAAAAATACGGAGCTTGGTGTGGATGCTCAGGCTTGTGGTCCTCCAGATGGGTTTCAGCATTGCGAAGGCTTGGTTGGCTTTGCTGATTCTTGTGGTGATCTCCCTTGTGCAGTCTCCATCTGTGGTAACCTTGCTGCCCAGGTACGTGAACTCGTCCACCTCTTGCAGAGGTTGGTCATTGATGGTGATTGGGTCGCCCACTATGGTGTTCTTCCTCATGACTTGAGTCTTCCTAATGTTGACCCCGAGACCTATGGAGCTTGCTGACTGTGTCAACTGTTGTGTCTTCTGTTGCATGTCCTGGTTTCTGCTTGCCAGCAGCCCGATATCATCGGCGTAGTCGAGGTCATCCAGCATTGAGGTCAGCGTCCACTGAATTCCCTGCCTCCTTCCCTCTGTGGTGCGGCGCATGATCCAATCAATTGCCATTGAGAATAGGATTGGCGAAAGAATACATCCTTGTTTCACTCCGGTTTCCACCTTAAACGGTTCGGTGAGCTGGTTGTTGTGGACGACTCTGCACTCAAAATTCTTGTACAGGGACCTGATGACGTTGACAAGTTTCTGGGGGATTCCATAGTATCGCAGGATTTTCCAAAGGGAGTCTCGATGCAGACTGTCGAAGGCCTTCTCAAAGTCTACAAAGACCACATAGAGGGATCCATTCCATTCGTTAGACTGCTCAAGGATCTGTCTCAGTACGAAAATATGGTCAATGCAGGACTTGCCTTTCCTAAAACCTGCCTGCTCCCGGCGAAGGATGCCATTCACTGCTGTCGTAATGCGTTCAAGGAGAATGCGGCTGAAGATCTTGCTGGTGAGGGATAGTAAGGTGATGCCTCGCCAGTTGTTACAGTTCCCCAGGTCTCCTTTCTTCGGAAGTTTGACGATGGTGCCGGTCTTCCAATCGCTCGGCGCTTCCTCAGTGTCCCAGATCTTTTGAAAAATCTGACAAAGAAGCTGCGGCGTTACCGTATCTTCTACTTTCAGCATCTCGGGGCACACTCCGTCATCGCCAGGTGCCTTCCCGTTCTTCAGCTTTTGAATGGCCTGCTTGACTTCCGCAATAGTAATGTTGCCGAGGTTAATGTCCAGGTCCTCCTCCGCTTCGGGAATGTCAGTGAGGGTTGGTGGGTCTGAGCGGTTCAGGATGGACTCGAAGTGTTGCTTCCATCTCTTCAGCTTCTCTTCCTCTACTGTGACATGAGTTCCATCTTCAGCTGTCACTGGAAGTTCGTGGTGTTGCCCGTAATCGCCCTTCAGCTTCTTGGTGTTCTGGTACACTGTCTTCATGTCTCTCTGTTTTGCAGCTGCCTCCGCTTCTTCTGCCAGCCTTTCTGTGTACATTCTCTTGTCTCTTCTCGCTGATGTCTTCACCGCTTGATCTTTCTCTCTGTATTCTCTTGATATTCTTTCCTTCAGTCTTGGTGATTTGGTATCCAAAAGTTTCTTCTTGATCTGTCTTCTCTCTTCTATGCGAGCCCACGTGTCTTCCGAGATCCACTCTGTCTTCCTGCTCTTTCTGTATCCTAAAACTTCCCCTCCTGTTTCCTTCATGGCTCTGTTGAAATCTTCAATAGTCAGCGCTGTCTCATCTTCCAAAACACTAAATCTATTCCTGAGGGCCAACCTAAACTCTTCTTTCACTTTTGGGTCTTTCAACTTGGCCACGTCGTAGCGCCGATTTCTGGTGTCTCCTATCTTTACTTTCCTAAGCTTCAATGTCACCTTCCCCACCAGAAGACTATGGTCGCTGCCAATGTCAGCATGTCGCATCACTCGCACATCCTGCAGAGAGTGCCTCCAGCGACCATTAATGATGATGTGGTCGATCTGGTTCTGGGTCTTGCCGTCTGGTGATTTCCATGTGAGTTTGTGGATCTCCCTATGCGCAAACAGGGTCCCTCCTATTACCAAGTCATTCTCCTCGCAGAAATTGACCAGCCTCTCCCCGTTGTCGTTGATCACACCCGCTCCATGTCGTCCCATGGTCCTCTTTCTGTCTTCATTGTCGCAGCCGACCTTAGCGTTGAAGTCACCGATCAGCATCAGCACGTCATGTCGAGGGATGTCTTCCAAAACAGCTTGGAGGGCGTCGTAGAATGCATCCTTATCCTCTTCTTCCGCGTCGTCTATCGGTGCGTAGCCCACAACAATAGACAGCTTTGCGTATTTGGAATTCATCCTGACGTACAGCAGGCGCTCGTTCACAGGTTTCCACTGTAGAACGGTGTTGGCCTTGCTCTTATTGATGATGACAGCAACTCCTTCTCGGTGTTCGTTGTCTGTTCTTCCAGACCAGATGATGACTTCTCCGGAGCTCAACCTCTGTCTGCCAGCACCAGTCCATCTTGCTTCTGTTACTCCCATGAGGGTTAGTTTGTTGCGGTTCAGTTCACTTACTGCTTGCGCCAGCTTTCCAGTCTGGTAGAGCGTTCGCACGTTCCAGCATCCAATTCTGATCCATCGTTTTGGCGTCAGGAGTTCCGCTATCGGGGTGGAGACGTCCTTGCGGCTTTGGTCCCCATCCGTCATAAGTCCAGTTTCCTGGTCTGCTTCGCTCCCAGCGTCGGTTGTCGCTTTTTCCCTTGTTGTCGTTTCCGTAGCAAGTTTCTTTTTACAGGGTGGAGTCGCTAGCCCCACGCCTAACCCTCCTCCTTTATCCTGACTTGGGACAGGCAGTTAAGCCCCCAAAGGGGCCTCCCTGGTGGAGTTTCAATGAAGTCAACAGACTCCTTAAACATCGGTAATCTAGGGAAATTACCGTCGTATGCCCCGGCCTACTGAATCACTATCTGGAGCTGCTCTAGACCCCGCATCTCGAGCTAATTGTAGCTGCACCGCCCTATCTCTCTTCTTTCTCTCTCTGATACTCTAGTTTTTTCTCTCTCAAGGCTAGCTCCTTCTCGTCTTTCTCTCTCTGAAACGCTAGTGACTTCTCGTCTTTCTCTCTGAAACGCTAGTTCTTTCTCCTTAAGTAATCTTTCTCTCTCTTCTTCTCTCTCTCTCTGAGCTTCTAATTCCTCTTTCTTAAGTACTCTCTCCCTCTCTTCTCTCTCTCTCTCTCTCTCTCTCTCTCTCTCTCTCTCTCTCTCTCTCTCTCTCTCTCTCTCTCTCTCTCTCTCTCTCTCTCTTTCTCTCTGAGCTTCTAACTTCTTCTCCTTTAAGGCTTTCTGAACTTCTCTTTTTCTCGCCCTATCCTCCCTATCCTTACATTTCTCAACGTAATCAAAAAGTTTATCGTTCTTAAGCCCTAGACCTTGCTTAATATACACCTCTACCTGGTCCGACTCCATATTTACTACACAACTTCCAAAAATTTGAAAAAGTAAAAAATGCAAAAACACAAACAAATCAACGGCAAAACTTAAAACGAAAACCCACAAAAATATCAACTACCTACGCAGAAGAATAGGGACCTACTTTGACGTCCAGATGGCACGAAAAAAAAACGATAGACCGCAGAGCAAGGAAAAAGAATACCACAAGCTATACAACAGGAAGAAACAAGAACTAGCTCCTCGTAAGATCCAGAAAACTACCGAAACGACGGATACTACCCCCTAGAATGGGAGAGGGGAATCTAACACAGACAACTAAACACGCACATAGCAATCCAACCTTATTCTAAAATCGCTACTCACTAGCACCCGTAGCTACTCTACTGAACCTACCGCTAAAACAGGGTCACCACTGTAACGCTCGCAGACTTTCCCCCAGTCGCAGGTACAGATTCTCGCACAACAGACGCATATACCGTCACTGACTCAGACGGGAGCATTCACGCGGTAAAACTCAAAACACGGGCTTTCTTACCAACGACGACGTTTATAACAAAAAATAGAAGAAACGCTCAAAAGATTATCACAACTATGTACACCACAACTTCTCCACTACCAGCATCTCAACATCACATCCACATACACAATATCAATCCCAGGCTAGGTAGTAGTCTCTCACACTCCAACCTGTTTGGTGTTCTCACCCGGTTACGTTCAGTCCTTTTCACGTCTAGGCGTGCAAGTCCTTTGTTGTACGCTCCCGAGTCGTCCCGTCTCTCGTACCATGGACGTCCTCGTAGCTCGCTCTGTAGCTCAGTCCTTACTATGACCCGGGTGTCTCGGCACCGGTCGCTCACTCCCTGAGTGAAGAGATGGAGAGATGACCTCCTAATAGGTCCCTGGTGACTGACGTCTCGGCGTCCGTCGCTCCACTCTCCGACAAGCACTCTGAACAATAATAAAGTCCTAAATCGTAGCACTTGCTAAACACACACACACATATTGGATAATATGATATACATTACGTAACCTGGCTGATACAACCAACTCACACGTTCATTCACACACGTGCCTCATAACCCGAACTACTTTCGTAACACCCCCATATCTCTGTCACTACCTTGAACCAGATTATAACCTAACACTCTCGCTCAACGTTCGCCTATACACTGGAAAAGACTATACTTAACCACGTACTACCTTCATAACGACTTAGGCATACACCCCTCACATTCCTTAGTTATCCATCTCGGTAAATAACTGTATACGAAAAACATCGGTTACCTCAATGAATTCCAAACCATCATAACTGAACCAAACCGGTCAAATCCTATAACGCATACTATCTTTAACGCAGTAACCATCAATAATACATATAGAAACATACCTGAATTCTAGGTTTCCGAGTCTTGGAATACGGGCTAAGGTATCTCACACACGTCTGTCCTCACTGACAGTTAAGCCCCGTACTTACGTTCCTACAGCTCTGTTAGCCTGAACTAACTAAAAACTCCCCGTGCCAAACGTTACGTTAAGATTTCACGTGGGTCTCGTGCCACACAGAATAGTTGTCACAAGACAAACCGCTAAAGGGCTGGCTTAACTGGGCGAGACAAACCCGAACCATGTCTCGGCGAGACACCCGAGACAGTCAATGCGAGATACCCGTTCCACCCGTTTATTAGGTTCGGCACGTCTTATCTTGTCTCGGAGAATTCGCCGAACCTAATAAACGGGTGGAACGGGTATCTCGCATTGACTGTCTCGGGTGTCTCGCCGAGACATGGTTCGGGTTTGTTTCGCCCAGTTAAGCCAGTCCTTAACAAAACTGTACCGTATTAAATCTACTGTGTGAACCCTATGCGTGCGCATAGAGTTTCATCACAGGGTGGCGGCTTTGGGTATTGCAGTAGGGGAGAGGCTGGGCTATTGGACCAGAATGGTGTCAGGTTTCACTTGGTGACTGCCATGTCAGTACAGCGTAATGACCCTCATGTAGTTCGTTCATCGTGGTGTGGCACTGTAATCTGAGGAAAACGTTATTACTCCAAGAGTTAAAGTAGTGATGTGCTGGTGGTATATCCGGCTGAGTTTGGTGTTTTCAGGGTGGCCGAATGAAACCGTGGCGTGGCGGACCGACACATTCCACATCAGTGATGCAGTGCGGGTAGCTGGCAAAATGGCCGCGTACCTTGCATGTACCCGTTCCGGCGCTGCCGAGAAAAGGCGAACACGATCCAACCGCGAGACATAGATCCTCACGAGTCCTCGTGATAGCGGGGGATCATGAGGATCTATGTCTCTTGCCGAGATTAATCTATGTCTCTTGGGCCGATACCAATTTGCATCCGTATTCCTTAGACGATTGCGGCTTTTAGTCGTTGAACGGACAAAGAGGGGGGGGGGGGGGTCAAAGGCGAACTGAAGGAGTAATGCTTGCTGGCTTGATGTCTTTTTCAGGGCGGAATGAAGGCCGTGCTGTGGACTGACACGTTCCAAGTGGTGATGATGGTGACCGGCGTGATGGCGGCGCTCATCCAGGGCTGTGTGGAGCTGGGAGGGTTCTCACGAGCCTGGGAGATCGCCGCAGAGAACCACAGGGTCGATTTCACTGAGTAGGCCGGATACACCGTTCCCCTGCGCGCAAGAGGTCATCTGGCCGACGTCAGCCGCAGTCGGCCCAATGACCTTTAGCGTGCTGTGTTGTCATTCAATCACCTATTGCTGCAAGACTGATATGCGTCAGGAAAACAGAAAATAGAGGTTGAAAACCCTTAGGTTCATTGGAAACATGAAACAACTCGTTTCGGCTCAAAAATCCTTCTTCACGGTGATAAACGTTTTTTTTTCCATATCACTGTGAAGAAGGGTCTTTGATCCGAAACGTTTCTAACTTAAGGGGTTTTCAACCTCTATTTTCTGTTTTCCTTTCACATGAAACCATTGCGGCAACAGTTTTATGCAGGAATCATCGCGACTGAAACCGCCACCGACACCCAAAGGGTTAATGTAGTCTTCACAAATTTGAGGGTTTTGTCTTTGATCTTAGAGCCCACGACAACCCTGTTGCTTCTGGTGATATTTGTTTGGAGGAATGCTCGGTGAACCTCATATTTCAACTCTTAACTAGTATACCGTCTGACGAGCGAAAGAAATGCGACATTTTTAGAATCATCGGAACACGAAAGTGTTTCCGATGATTCCAAAAATGTCGCATTTCTTTCGTTCGTCAGTATACCACCGCTCGCTGCAACAACAAAAAAACAGTCGTCGATATCCCGCTCGACCCTGATTGTCCAAGCACTATTTATTTGTAAAGCACGATTTCCTTCGTTTGTCACCCAGCTTCCGTCTTTCCCCGAACGTGCGCCACAGCTTCTGGTCGCTGACGATAGGTGGCGCCGTGCTGTGGACGTCAGTGTACGGCACTAACCAGGCGCAGGTCCAGAGAGCGCTGACGTGCGGACGTCTCCGTGACGCGCAGATGTAAGCCACAGGCGCCCACAGCCCAGTGCGCAAAGGCTATCGGGTCGACATCTGCCCGATGGCCTTTTGCGCACTGGGAGATGCGAGGTCTGACTGAAAAGTTCGTAGCCCCTACATACAAGAGTTGAGCTACATCCGTGAAGACTGGCACGCTGTCTGACTCACATTCTGAAAGGTGACCAGCAGAAACAAAATCTTGTCTGCAGTCTCATTTTTATGACATGAATCCGATATGAAATACCAACAGAAAGCTTCAAAATGGACTCAACGCAAACTTTTTGGTCGAAAATGGACAAAATAGACAATGCACATAACCCAAGGCCGAACGTAAGAGATCGTGGGGTTTGTCCATTTGGCATGCAACGTCTGGGTCCTTACTTTTGACGTTCATTGCGTGGTAAACGATGGGACGACAGACAGTATTTATTTTTATTTTTATTTATTTATTTATTTATTTATTTATTTAGTGATTGGGGGGGGCGGGGGGAGGGAGACTAGACAGTTCGATGGATTGTAATTTTTCATGGATGTAGGTCAACCCCTTCATATGGGAAGCACGAACTATTAAATCAGCCCTCATACATTTGCTTTTAAATACTAAGTACTGCACAAAGAACCCAGTCAGCAATAGGTCCTCGGGTCCGCACAGACGTGCGCTGACCGACAGCCGCCCAGACATAGGCCTGATGACCTTTTGCTTGCTGGGAATACGCCTGTGTGAATAGTCATATAGGCCTTCCACATTTAGTTTAATCTAATCGAATCTTTGCCAGTCTAATCTAATCAAATATGAACAAAGATGATTCGATCTGATCTGATGTGGTTTTTTACGTTTTTTTTGTCCTGTCTTGCCTTGACTTGACTTGGCTTGGCTTGCCTTCCTGCCTCGTCCTGCCCTGCCCTGCCCTGCCCTGCCCTGCCTTGCCTTGTCTAACCAGACCTAACCGTGTGTGCAGTGCGCTGTGGCTGAACGTGCCCGGACTGTGGATCATCCTGGGCCTGTGTGCGCTGTGTGGTATCGTCATGTACGCATTCTACAGCACGTGCGACCCATTACAGTTCGGGCTTGTCTTTGCCTCGGACCAGGTCCTGCAGAATATGTTTGCGTTTCTTTCAAGCGTTATTTTATAAGTACATGAGCACGAAGTTTGACAAGCCTCACAGCAGACAAACAAATACCAGGAACAAAGTAGCCCGTTGGCTGTCGGTAGCGCTTTTTGTCAAGGTGATTCCTACAGTAGATTGTTCAGTATTATGACCGTGTATGAAAGCAAGGTTACTTGAGGGTGTGCGTTGCGGGCACTACTGACACTGATTTAACACATTCAGCCCGAGGGCCGTATTTCCCAAATTTTGGAGGCGTCATCTGATGACTATGCACCAGTTGCAAGAGATGGATCGACCATGATAATTCAAGGGCAGTGCCAGATTGGCTTGGCGCCGACAGGCGCCAAGCTAATCTGGCACTACCCTTGAATTATCATGGTCGACCCATCTCCTGCTGTAGTGCGTCAGGGCTGAATGGGTTAATTGGGAACTTTAGGACAGTACAAAAATCTCAAAATATAGTATAGTATGTATCCGCAGTTAACCATGTAGGGCGTTAACTTCAATCAGGAAGTTTAAAAGCATCAGTAGGTATTAGTCACTGCTAAGATCTGATTGATGTACCCCAATGTTTCTACGTGCTATTCGCGTGTGCGTGCGTGCGTGCGTGCACGTGCTCGCGCGCGTGTGTGTGTGTGTGTGTGGGTGGGTGGATGGGTGTGAGCGTGTGCGTGTGTGCAGTTGTTCCCGCTGTTCGTGATGGACGTGCTTGGTCACATACCCGGACTGCCAGGTCTCTTTGTCGCCGGCATCTTCTCAGGATCTCTCAGGTAGACCGTCACATTCTTCACTGCAAACACTACCAGAAGTCAACACGGATGATCCCTTGGACTCTTGACGCCAGAATGATCTTTGTTGTTGCTAGGGAAGGTTCACGGTCTAATTATAATTAACCCGTTCAGTGCCGAGCAAATCTGAACACCACCAACTACCTCTAATAGATCTTCATGAGCCCCAGCAGTTACGGGGGCTCATGAGGGTCTATGCCTCCTGCTGACACAACTTTGAATCCATGTTTCTAGGGCTGACGGCCAAGGTTCTTTGGCGCTGAAGTAACACAGATTTCCAAAACTCAGTCTGCGTCTACTGGCAGTAAAGGGGTTAACTGTGAGCCTTAACTCATTCGCGGCCAGCCGCATCCGGATGCGCGGCTTATGCCGCGCATCCGGATGCGGCTGGCCGCGAATGAGTTAAGGTCTAAATTCCCAGGGCTTGGCGATGCCCTCTGAAGACTACTATCAGTTCATGGGATTTAGTGATCTTGATAGTTCAAAGATGGTTCCAGAATAGCTTGGCGCACAAGGCGCTACTCTGACACAACCCAAGAACTATCATGGTCGATTTGACTCCTGTTGTATTGTGTGTGTGCTGGATGGGTTAATTTTGTCGCTGGAAGTTGAAAGGGTTACAGACAACACGCATTGTTTCTTTCTCAAGGAAATGATATGCAGAGTATTGTCAACTTGCCTGTGTGAAACTTTAGTCAACTGTGTTGTAATTATCCATTCCAAGCCCTCTTTCTTCCATTTTAAATGTTATGTTATTTCTTTCGTATTCCAGCACGATGTCCTCGGGCTTGAACTCGCTGGCGGCGGTGATTCTTCAGGACATCCTGCGCCCCTACTGTCTTCCCGGCATGTCCGAGTCACGGGCCAGGCTGTGGTCGCGCCTTCTCGGTACGATCGCTCACGTCTTTGTTGGTCACAGCTTCCACGCCACGCAGTCTCATCTGTCTGCAAGAGGCATATATATATAGTTCCTACAGTCCATGAAACAATTTGTAAGTGGAAAAACAGGTTTGACTTTCTCAAACTTTGTCATCCTTTGAACCCAATGCCCAAAAGGCGGCCGACGTCGGCCCGATGGCCTTTGCGCGCTGGGAAGGCTGCACCGGAAAATAAACTATACGAATAACCGTGTTGTTTTCCAGCCAAAGAACGTTAAGGTAATTTGGCAAACGAGAGACATGTGTCTAAATCATCCCCCGCATGAGGATCCATGCGGTCTCTTGCCATTTCACGCCCCGCGTGTTATTTACAGGTCAGCCTCAGTATTACGCGGTCCAGCTTAGTCTGGGGTTTTCAGTAACGTCCGCGGCACCGAAGTGATAGCGGACGGCCCTGACGGGCGGGTTATTGGGACAGGGATATCTATTGCCTATGGAGTACGACTTAAACATTGATCAATTCAGGCGCACTGCAGCTGTGCCACTTTGATTTACAAGGACCTTTCAACGGACATGCTATGGAACAAGCCCGTTGTTTTTCAATGGATTGCGTTACAGTATACTGCGTTGTCTGATGTAACGCGCTTAGGGGATGCACGGTAAAGCAAAAGGTCCTCGTGCCGACGTCAGCCTTAGCTGGACCGTGGCCAGCTAAGACTGACATCGGCCCGAGGATGTTTTACTTACAAAGTGGCTTCACAAGTCAATGTAAATTTTGCACTACAATATCGCGAATAAAGCGGTCTGACTTTATGGCTCCCGGGTACCTGAGGTTGACCTGAATGTGTGTTACTGGGTCAGTATATATTAGTACTTATGCAGATGGTAAATTGTTTCTTCTCTCTTTTTTGTCCAAAGCCATCATCTTTGGAGTTATATGTTTGGGTCTCACCTGGGTGGCGTCAAAACTAGGTGGAATTCTGCAGGTAAGAGTCCGAAATTGGTTATTTCTATAACTAATAGAAAGTTGAATGTCAACGCATATCAGTAGCTCTTTAAAACCCATTTACTGCCACTGAAGGGGTCAACTTCGCTGTAGTTATTGCAGAAATCTACGAATCGCGGCAGTGCAAAATTACACTAGGTAAATTCACGCCTGTGTGGCCGGATTCAGTCACGCTGCGTAGATCTCCTCCTGAATATAGCGAAGTTGACTGCGTCAGCGTTATTGCTAGTGCATTGGCATGGGATAATTATAAGACATTGTTGACTTGGGTCGATTTCAATGCAAACAGTACAGTTTCGTTTGTTTATGAGCTGCTTTTCAGTCACAGAAAGTATTCACAAACCAGATAGGTGAGGCTAGCGCCGGCAGAAATGTACACAAACCAAGGGGAATCACTCAGCGCTGGACAGACAAACAGTTAGTTCCCCTGCCCCCGCCGCTATCAGGCACCCATTCGCCAGCCAACAGAGAAATACGCAGGTATAGAACAAGACGATCATCTACATCCGTTACAATACAGAAAGTATATTAGCTGGGGTAAGGGGAGGTTTGACCCATGTCAAAAAAGGAGGTACGGCCAAAAGATATTTGATTTTTATTTTACTTAGGAAGGTGGCGCCATCTGACTTGTCTTGTAAAATAGTAGAAATGAATTTGAACAGTGCCTGTGACTGCATACACAATGAGATTTATCAACGCGTATTGTGTGTGTGTTGACTGCAGGCAGCACTGTCTCTGTTCGGCATGCTGGGCTGCCCGATGCTGGGGCTGTTTACTCTCGGCATCCTCTTCCCCTGGGCCAATAAGTGGGCAAGTAGGATTCCTTTTCTCTTGCAAAGCTATAATATTGTCAGAGTCTATCTATTTATTAACCCCTTCGCTGCCAGTGGACGCAGATTGTTTTTGTTAATTCAACGCCAAAGGGCCCAAGGCGTCCAAGAAACACGGATGCAAGGTGGTGTCAGGAAGAGGCATAGATTCTCATGAGCCCCCGCAACCGCGGGGGCTCATGAGAATCTATGTCTCGTGCTGCTGGATCGTGTTCACTTTTCTCGGCAGTGAAGGGATTAAATGAATCTATGCTGTTCGTGTTTTGGTTTTTAGCAACATTCACATGAACGTGTGACTATATTTCTCGGCGATGGCTGCCGTCAGGGTTTGGACTGATAAAACCCTGATTCAGTCACTACAACAGGCGGTGCCAGATTAATAGTTTGGTGTCTAGAACACCACCCTTGAACTATCATGGTCAACGGATAGGCCTAACTGGCGTTGTCCCAAATTTGGAAATTTCGACTTTAGGTCTCGGCGTGTTAACCCGTTGGGTGTCGGTAGCGCTTTTATCGCGATGATTCCTACAGGAATCATCACGACAAAAAGCGTTACCGACCATCAAAGCGGGTTAATATGTCAATGTTTTTTTCGTCAGTAGAAAAATGTAGGTTGCTTGTGTATTAGCGTGTTTATTTCTTACATCTGTGTAACTTCAGGGTGCCTATGCGGGGTTGTTGAGCAGTCTTGCTGTCATGTTCTGGATCTGCATTGGTACGCACATCGCTGACCTACCCCCAAAACTTAGTCCCCGCCGCACGGATGGCTGCAACTGGGCCCTTAAAAGCCACATGAATTCGGCTGTTGACGGAGTTGCAGCCAACTTTACTTCCGCGGCCCCTGGGGATTGGATCAGCTTCAATGTGACAGAGATGAGATCCAGTGCGTCAACCGCAGTCGAGGGCTTCATGGCGTCTACAGAACACAGCACGTTCAATACGACTATTCCTGCTGTGTCGGTCGCTCACGAAGTGTGGGTATTGATCACGCATTTATTTTTATTTTCAATAATATACCGACGTAGTTCCTGCAAAATTGTTTTGTCTTTGTCTGGTATTTCGTGCAGTCCAACCTTCGTTGTGTAATAACCGTCTGGATGTTTAAACCGTTCAGTGCCAGACTGACGCAGACTGTATTTCTCAAATCTTCGTTAACTCATTCAGCCCGACGCACGTATTTCCCAAATTTTGGAGGCGTCATCTAACGACTATGCACCTGTTGCAGGAGATGGGTCGACCATGATAATTCAAGGGTAGTGCCAGATTAGCTTGGCGCCTGGCGGCGCCAAGCTAATCTGGCACTACCCTTGAATTATCATGGTCGACCCATCACCTGCCGTAGGTGCGCAGGGCTCAATGGGTTAATTCAGCAAGGCAAACCCTATCTGTCCGGCCCAGCAACATGGACTGAAAATTTCAGCAAGAGGTATAGATCCTCATGTGCCCCCGCAACTGCGGGGGCTCATACGGATTTATACCTCTTGCAGGTGGGTGGTGTTCAATTTTCTCGGCTCTAAAGGGATTAAAGTTTTGCTGACCTGTGATTTTAGACCCTACAACTATTTGTTTTAAGGTTAAAAAAAATTACAGACCAGCACACAAGTACAAAAAATCCAAACAACAAAGATGTCATTGTTTTCATTTCCAAGGCTCCGAATTCGTGTTGAAATTTATGAACATTAGAAGAGGTAAAACTGTATGTATTTTATATATATTATAATTACTTTCACGCTGAAACTCAATGATGAAGTCCACGTTTCAGAAAGTACCGGCATTTTTTTTAAAGACTGAACGTGCTATTTTTAGTTGATTCGATATTATGTCCAACAGATCACAAGTGTTTAGTTAGATGGAGAAGGAAATGGTTCTAAAGCAGGGGCGGATCAAATACCTCCAGGAAGAGTGGGGGGGGGGGGGTGATGGTATTCCAACTGTTTGTTTGGGACCTTCAGCCTGACACACTAGGCCTTCCAGAAGTAGCTTCCCAGTGGCCTAAAAATAAAAATTATAAAAGCGAAGAAGTACCCAACGGAGAAAGAAACACGCTTAGAAAAGACGGGTACAACACAATTTATTAATATTTCGGGTAAATACCCTTTGTCAAAATAGACAAACAAACAAACATAAACATAAAAAGATAAGTAGCGGCTAATCTCTATGTTTGTTTGTTTGTTTTGACAAAGGGTATTTACCCGAAATATTAATAAATTGTGTTGTACCCGTCTTTTCTAAGCGTGTTTCTTTCTCCGTTGGGTACTTCTTTGCATATTACACGCTTGGCAGTCACCTTTTTGGTCTGGATTGATTTATAAAAGCGAAGGGCGGGGGGGGGGGGGGGGAGTGGCCCAAACACTAGAAAAAGGACTTCTCGATATAACATTTTAAAGAAATGTTGGCCTGTTGGGAAGGGGGGGGGGTCTGGACCATTCCTGGAGGCCCCCCCCCCCCCCCCCCAGATCCGGCCCTCGAATGGACTGCCATTATGTTCAGTATGACAAGTGTGTAAACGCTGACGAGCTCTTTTTCTCTTTATTCAGGGCAGGGATAGACAGCATCTATGAGTTGTCCTACCTTTGGTACAGTATCGTCGCTGTTTTCATCGTCGTTTTTGTCGGCCTCATCGTTAGTCTGATCACAGGTAAAACATTACGGTAACGTTTTATTGTACAATGAATCCCCACGTCAAATATATGCTTTTACCACAGAAAGCAATGTCATCTAGCCCTGGACAAATCGGTACCTAGTAGGCAAAAGATCCTCGGGCTGACGTCGACCGCAGGTGGCCCGCTGTGCGCGGCGTCAAATTGCAGCTGACGTCTGCCCGAGGACCTTTGCGTACTGTGGAGATAGCCCGTGTATATCATAGTGGTTGAAAGGTTGTGTCAGATTTTTGTTGGCACCTGCAAAGCCGCCGAGCTATTCTGGCACTACCGATGAACAAATCATCATCTCGCTGTGTTAGGAACAGCTTCTTGATTCTGGAATTGAATGAATGCAAATTCTTCCTCAAGACAAAATACGTGTAAGTTTTTTTAGAGGTATCAAGCTCTCGACTGCCAGTGTATGCAAATTGTGTTTTTGAAATCATAACCCCAACCGTCCAAGGAACGGGGATACACATGAGCAAGAGGCATAGATCCTCATGAGCCCCGCAACTGTTGGATCGTGCTCACATTTTCTCTGCAGTGAAGGGGTTAAGTTGTAAATTTTGTACCACCACACAAATTCACTAGTACATTCCTGGCTGATTTGTACCACCATACCCTCTACAGGACAACCTCAGTACTACGTGCACCGGGAAAACACGAAGTCGGTTATAACTCTGACTGGTTTCCCAGAGCCATATGCCCGAAAAGGAAAAGGTCCTTCAGCTGACGTCAGCCTTAGTTATCCACGTGCACCGTCGTGCCAGCGGGCCAAGTAAGGCTTGTGTCGGCCTGAGGTCCGTTACCTTACTTTTTTTTCACAAGCCTGTAAAGTATTCATCTCTTTAACTCGTTCTGCCTGTGACACACCACAGCAAGATATGGCTCGACCATGATAGTTCAAGAATGGTGACAGAACAGCTTGGCGCCAAGCTATTCTGCCACCACCCTTGCACTACCATGGTCGATCTGTCTCCTGAAATGTAATGCAGTCCTCAGAAGAACTAAAAAATGTGGGTATTTCGCACCTCGGGCACAATGAGTTAATGCAAATGCAAATATCGCGATCTGACATTATCTCACATAGCGCGATATACTTAGGTTGAAGTGTATTTGTGTGTGTCGTAGGTTGCCAGGATCCTCGAGAGCTGGACCCGCGGCTGGTGCAGCCTGTGTGTAGCATCATCTGCCCCTACTGCCCGCAGGCCTGGCTCAAGTACCTTCACTGTGGGGTACAGCACCATAATGTACGTTGTATTAGTTCCACAGTGTGTCCCGCGTGTACTCCCCAGATAGATCCGCTCGGGGAGTACACCACATGCACATTTCTATTCAAATGGGATGCGACAACATTTGATTTGAATAGAAGTGTACTTGTGGTGTACTCCCCGAGTGGGTCTGTCCGGGGAGTACACCCGCAAAAGGTACAGGCTATTGCTGTATCTGTTGAGTCACACAGTTTGTTCGTTTGTTTGTTTTCTTTCTTTCTTTTTCCGGCTTAAGCTTCTTTGACCCCTGGCGTTTTGTCCCCAAGCTGTTGAACTCGGTGCCTAATAGTACTAGTGTTCTAGGGGAAGTAATTTCCTGGCGTCTGAACGGAGTCGACATCCGTAGGCAAAGAGCTACTGTCAGGACTTGGCCATATCCAACCCAGTCTGTCAAACACTTGGATAAGAAATGAAGTTCTCGTGAACATTTTCGTCGGGGACATTTACACCCTGCATGAGGCGAGATACACCAAGTGAGCCCAAACAGCCCATCTCTCCCTGGTTTATAACGTCGTGCCACATTCTGTGTGAACCTACTCTTCAGTTGGCAATATTTAGTGCAGTGTAGTAACACACACTTCTCCCATACCATTTGCGGGTGTACTCCCCAGATATATCCACTCAGGAAGTACACCACATGTACATTTCTATTCAAACGGGATGCGACAACATTTGATTTGAATAGAAGTGTACTTGTGGTGTACTCCCCGAGTGAGTCTGCCTGGGGAGTACACCCGCAAAAAGGTACAGGCTATTGCTGTATCTGTTGACTCACACAGTTTGTTTGTTTGTTTGTTTGTTTGTTTGTTTGTTTGTTTGTCTTTTTCCGACTTAAGCTTCTTTGGTCCCCGGCGTTTTGTCCCCAAGCTGTTGAACTCTCTGCCTACTAGTACTAAGTACTTTTCCCGTATTATGTACTCTGTCACTAAGTATTCATTTGTTAACCCATTCAGCCCTGACGCACTACAGCAGGAGATGGGTCGACCATGTCGGCGCCAAGCTAATCTGGCACTACCCTTGAATTATCATGGTCGATCCATCTCCAGCAACAGGTGCATAGTCGTTAGATGACGCCTCCAAAATTGGGGAAATACGTGCGTCGGGCTAAATGAGTTAAGAGTTCATTTCTGGATTAGGTGCGCATGCCAGGCACATTCAGCAATAAAAACAACCAAGCACACGCACTGCAAGCCAACCTTGGCTGGGTGGATCTCGCCGCCGATAGTGTTCTAGGGGAAGTAATTTCGTGGCGTCTGAAGTCGACATCCGTAGGCAAAGAGCTACTGTCAGGACTTGGCCATAACCAACCCACTCTGTCAAACACTTGAGTTGGATAAGAAATGAAGTTTTCCTGAACATTTTCGTCGGGGACATTTACACCCTGCATGAGGCGAGATACACCAAGTGAGCCCAAACAGCCCATCTCTCCCTGGTTCCAAACGTCGTGCCACATTCTGTGTGAACCTACTCTTCAGTTGGCAATATTTAGTGTAGTGTAGTAACACACACGTTTCTTTTTCCCCAGCGTGAACAATGGGAGGAGCGGGAGAACCAGCCAGTCCTGGACCATCTTCACAACGACGTCAAGCCCAAAGGTCAAAGGCTGGAGGCCGAGGTCAAGGTTCACGTGTTCCGTAAAGACGACGTCCTGTATGAGACAGAGACGATACAACTACACCCCGTAGTACGAGGCTGATCGTCTCAGTGTAGTGTCAAGTTGTAGGCCACAGTTAACCCGGGATAATTCGTCAGTGCAGGTCAGCCTCAATATTACGCGCTTCAGTGTATAGTGGTGTGTCTGGCTCCCACGAGGATGACCGGTGAGCAAATGGTCCCCGGACCGACGTCAGCCTTAGTTGGCCGTGCGCGGGCCAACTAAGGCTGACGTCGGCCCGGGAACCTTTTGACTACCATGGGCTTCTTTTTCACAAGTTTATGTAAATTCAGTACCACAATGACGTGATCGTGAATAGCGCGGTATGACATTTGGGCTCCCGGGTACCGCGATATACTGAGGTTGATCTGTGGTGGGATGAAAATGCGGTTTATCTGTCACAGCAAGAGGCACAAAGACTGAATAGATCCTCGTAACGCAGCAAGAGACATAGATTATCATGTGCCCCTAAAGCCTGCGGCTGCATGGACTTATGATGATCTATGTCTGTCTCCTGCAGAGGAAAAGAGCGGACCGAGATTGAATTTGCCCACTACAGCCCACCATGATCTTTCAAGGGTAGTGCCAGATTAGCTTGGCGCCATCATGCGCCAAGGTAATCTGGCGCTACCCTTGAATTATTATGGTCGATCCATCTCCTGGAACTTGTACACAGTTGTAAAATGACACTTATAAAATTTGGGACATGCGGCCTCTGGGTTCGGTTGGTTATCTGGCCTGCCACGTAAAACGTACAGTGTTAAAACTGGTGAAAAACAATGTAATCACAGATTGAAATGCTCAGGATGTACTAGTCACATCTTGTTTTTATGTGGGTGTATATTCAGTATGAGTATGATAGTCAGATGGTGTATGCAAGAATTTGTCGCACAAAATAAAAGATATTAACCCGTAGGGCCTACCTTAAATGACATGCGTCGCATTTTCCTGCCCGCCAGCTAAGTGGCACATCTCTCTGTCCACTCCCAGTAGGCAAAGGCTCGGACTCGGGCCCATGACGGCTGCACGGCCGTGTTGTGGGCCCGAACACGTTTTGCTGCTGGGTCTCTCTCTCTCTCTCTCTCTCTCTCTCTCTCTCTCTCTCTCTCTCTCTCTCTCTCTCTCTCTCTCTCTCTCTCTCTCTCTCTCTCTCCCCCAGGGGTCTATTTTAGGCCCTCTCTTGTGTTTAATCTTTATTAATGACTTTCCTTTGTGTATCTCACAATCAAATGTGCGATGCAGTTTGTTTGCAGACGACGCTACTCTCAACGTGTCGTCGGCAAAAAATATCAACAATTAATTCTTCTTTGCAACATAGTCTATTAGACGTCTCAAATTAGTGCCGAAACAACTACATGATACCTAACCCATATTAAACAGAGTGCATGTGAATCACTACACGTCAAAAGCACCAGCTAAACCCACCGCCACTTAGCCTTTCCCTTAACTGTGAGCCGATTAAACAAGTTAAGGAGCGCCGGCTGTTAGGCGTCATTATAGACGATCAATTGACGTGGCATGCGCATGTAAACAGTGTGTGCAAAATTGTGTCCAAAAATCTATTTCTCCTTTCAAAACTTATTTCCTTTACGAATTCACCAACTAGAAAACTCTTCTTCAGCGCTCACATCCAGTCCCACATTGACTACGCATCTACAGTCTTCGGACGGGTGTAGTGATGCGTGCTTAAAGAGGCTTAATTCCCTCCACCGGAGGGTAGCCAAGCTAATCCTTCCTAATAGCAGAGACAGCACTGACGAGCGACTCGGGGCCATTGACATGCTTCCGTTACGTAACCTCTTTCTGTTCAATAAGGGCGTGTTAATGTTTAAAGTCCGCATATCCAAAACCCCGCGGTACGTCTCGGATTTGTTTAAGTATGCTAACACACCATACAAGACGTCAAGGAACAAAGTGTCAGTACCTAGGCCACGACTTGATATATTCAAAACTAGTCTGTCTTACTCAGGGGCCAAACTTTGGAATTCGTTTCCGGCCAATATTACCGAGGCATCTTCATTGTCCACCTCATCAAGGCAAGACTATTCCGGCACTTACTTGAGCCGCCGAACAATGCGCACGCGACTACTGCGTTCTGATTAATGACTGTTATCAAACATGTAAGTGTGTGGGCGCGTTTGTATGTGTGTGCGTGCGTGCATGTATACGGAACAGTGTGTTTTGTGCATCATGTTTGTTTATGCTGGTGTGTACATGAGTGTGTGTGTGTGCGCGCGCGTGTGTGTGTGTGTATGTGTGTGTGTGTGTGTGTGTGTGTGTGTGTGTGTGTGTGTGTGTGTGTGTGTGTGTGTGTGTGTGTGTGTGTGTGTATGTGTTCTTGCGTGCATGTATTTGTGTTTTTGGTTAGTCAGAAGAAAGTAAAACGTCTAGATAATCTTGACGTTTATGCTTACAGTTTTGAGTTCAGTTTTTGAGTTCAATGTACCAGATGTGGTCTTAACAGTGTGCAATGTATATGTATGTGTTTATTATGTAGTTGTATTTCATGTACCGCGTGTAATGCATATTAGCCAGACGTGGGTCGGGAATGTGCTTCCGTCTGACGCGGGCATTGGTTGAAGGCCCTGGACATATATCACGATATCACGTTTGTCCCGGCTTTTAATCCAATGTTTGAGCCGTAGCGGTGTGTGACCTAACTCTGATTTACGTACTTCCATGTGCGCGCGTGTGTGTGTGTGTGTGTGTGTGTGTGTGTGTGTGTGTGTGTGTGTGTGTGTGTGTGTGTGTGTGTGTGTGTGCAAGCGCGTGTGCGTGCCGGCGTGTGTGTGTGTGTGTGTGTGTGTGTGCGTGCGTGCGTGCGTGTGTGTTATCATGTAGTTTGTAACAAGGACAAGAATGAAAAAAGGTCTGTGCACCTATTCTTTTATCCTTGGAAAATAAAGTTTCATTTTATTTCATTTCCTTTCTTACGGGGAGCTGGATTGCTCGGTGGTAGAGCATTCGTCTCTCGTCCGAAAGGTCACGGAATCGAATCCAGTTTTGCGTCAAAATTTGTGTACACCTTATTCGGTGCCCCGTCTTTGAAATCACCCTCGTGGTGGACAGAAACGCTAAGCCTTAACCATTTAACTTTTTATGGTGTTTCAATAGCTAAACTTCCCCCACCCGGGTCTGCCCTGGGGGACTTGGGTGGGGTTAGGTATTTTTTAGTTCCCAGGGTCACCCTGGTCAGCCCCACAGGGTGGGTTTTTCTCTCTATTCTGGGGCATGTGTTTCTGTCTACCCTTTGTCCATTCACCTGTATTTGCCTTTTTAAAACTCTCCCTACTGTCTGCACTGCCTGTAGCTCTTGATATTGGATGTGTGTTGCTAAATGGTCTTAGCTTTATTTAGCCCCTTGTGTTAGGTTTATTTAACGTATTTGACCGGCTGGCGACATACATTCAATGTTCTGTTTATTATTTTTTTTTTTTCACAACCAGTGCAGGCACGTCCTGAGAAAGCCTTGTTGCTGTCGGGACGTTAAGCAATGTACAATCAATCAATCAATAGCTAAACTTGACCTAATATTTGAGAAAGATCGACAGACTGAGGACTACCATAACGTGATGATCTCAACAAGGACGTAAACCGCGCGCGGCATTTTATCACATCCCGGCAACGCCATTCGGCTTTTCTTAGTGTACACTGTTGAACATTTAAGTTCAGTCATAATTTAACCCATTCAGTGCCAGCTGACGCAGATTGTGTTTCTGCAATCTTCGTTGATTCAACACCCAAAAAAACCCTCAGGAACATACATTCAAAGTGGTGTCAGCAAGAGGCATAGGTCCTCATGAGCCCCCGCAACTGCGGAGGCTCATGAGGAACTATACCTCTTGCAATTGGGTGGTGTTCAGCTTTTCTCGGCACTGAACGGGTTAAATCCTATCACCCAACATAATTCTTCTCGTGTGAAAATGCCCTCGGTGTGATAATTATGTCGGTCTAGACTTCATATTGTATGCAAACCAAGGGGAATCACAGCGCTGGACAGACAACAGTTAGATCCCATGCAGGGGATCTAACTGTTGTCTGTCCAGCGCTGTGATTCCCCTTGGTTTGCATACAATTCTGCCAGCGCTAGCCTCACCTATCTGGTTTGTGAGGGTCTACACTTCAGTCACAAAAGAGCGCCTGATAGATGGTAACCAGGCAACTATATACCGTTCACAAGTTATTGACATTGGCAGATAACTGAGTGTGTGTGTGTGTGCGTGTGTGTGTGTGCGTGTGTGCGTGTGTGTGTGTGTGTGTGTGTGTGTGTGTGTGTGTGTGTGTGTGTGTGTGTGTGTGTGTGTGTGTGTGTGTGCGCGCGCAGAAAGAAAACGCATATTAATGTAGTGTCCTATCTTGAAAACTGACTAACGACTTCTCAGATCTAGTCATTGTAGTGAAATGTCCCCACCCTCGTAACATCTACATCTCTGTACGGTATAAGTGGCAAATCCCCAACCAAAGTCACTTGGAATCGCACATCGCCCATAATACCCGGAGCTGCTTACCCGCACTTAGATTGCGTACACACGAAGCTCCAAAAGCATCCGACCTCGCCGGGATACATTGAAGACAGAGGAAGACAGCAATACCCGGCCAAAATGTTGAGTACCCTGGACAATGCACTTCTGCTGCTTCCGTTACTGGGGTGCGTTCAGTGCCTGGCGGAGCGCGAGAAGCGTGCAGACGACGTGCCGGCGCTGGTGTGGTCAACCATCTCGCACAGCAACTCGCCCAAATGGAGGCCAGGCTCACCGCCCTCGGCAACCAACACACCCAGCTACAGTCGCGATTTGGTGAGTTACGCTCCGAATATGATAACGACTATGACAGTTATGACAATGTTGATGATTACCATAATTAGCAGCAACATCAGTATCATTACGCCCCTCTTACGCGACAGGTGGGCTCTGGATAGAAATGTTCAATGGCGATGTCCGTGGCCAGATATTTTCGGAATGGCTAAAGGCTTTTTTGTTCAAGTTGTTTTAGGACGACTGACAATAAGTTTGTTGTTGCAAACCACCGTGAGATGGCCTTAGTCGCCTGCTCGGCGTTAAACCTCAATAACTAACTTGTTGCAAAAGATCCTGCTCCATTGATTGAAATTATCACTTTCAAGGCAGGGATGAGTATTTACAGATTTTTCGCGTCTGTTCGCCCCTAAGTCCAATTTTGATAGTGTTCGAACACGCAGGTCAATGGCATAAATTATGTAATCTACATCGCGTTTAACGCCTTCCCTACCACAATAGTAAACTGTACGTTCATTTTTGTTTCTGAAATCTTGGTTCATTCAATGACCAAAAGCCAAAACCCTCCAAGAAACATGGATACAAATTGGTCTTCGCAAGAGGCATAGATCTACATGAACTCACGCTATTGCGAGGATCATGAGGATCTATGTCTCTTGCAGTTGGATCGTGGTCACTTATTTCTCGGCAGTGATGGGGTTAATCTCTGGTGCTGACTCAATTACTGGTTATATGCGGAAAACTACAGAAGACGTTCCAGTTGACTGTCCAAACATCCCCAAGAGGCATACATCCTCATGAGCCCCGAGGGCTCATGAGGATGTATGCCTCTTGGGGATGTTTGATATATATATGCGGAAAACTACAGAAGACGTTCCAGTTGACTGTCCAAACATCACCAAGAGGCATACATCCTCATGAGCCCCGAGGGCTCATGAGGATGTATGCCTCTTGGGGATGTTTGATATATATATTATGTGGAAAACTACAGAAGACGTTCCAGTTGACTGTCCAAACATCCCCAAGAGGCATACATCCTCATGAGCCCGGAGGGCTCATGAGGATGTATGCCTCTTGGGGATGTTTGATATATATATATGCGGAAAACTACAGAAGACGTTCCAGTTGACTGTCCAAACATCCCCAAGAGGCATACATCCTCATGAGCGCGGAGGGCTCATGAGGATGTATGCCTCTTGGGGATGTTTGATATATATATGCGGAAAACTACAGAAGACGTTCCAGTTGACTGTCCAAACATCACCAAGAGGCATACATCCTCATGAGCCCCGAGGGCTCATGAGGATGTATGCCTCTTGGGGATGTTTGATATATATATTATGTGGAAAACTACAGAAGACGTTCCAGTTGACTGTCCAAACATCCCCAAGAGGCATACATCCTCATGAGCCCGGAGGGCTCATGAGGATGTATGCCTCTTGGGGATGTTTGATATATATATATGCGGAAAACTACAGAAGACGTTCCAGTTGACTGTCCAAACATCCCCAAGAGGCATACATCCTCATGAGCGCGGAGGGCTCATGAGGATGTATGCCTCTTGGGGATGTTTGATATATATATGCGGAAAACTACAGAAGACGTTCCAGTTGACTGTCCAAACATCCCCAAGAGGCATACATCCTCATGAGCCCCGAGGGCTCATGAGGATGTATGCCTCTTGGGGATGTTTGATATATATGTGCGGAAAACTACAGAAGACGTTCCAGTTGACTGTCCAAACATCCCCAAGAGGCATACATCCTCATGAGCCCCGAGGGCTCATGAGGATGTATGCCTCTTGGGGATGTTTGATATATATATATATGCGGAAAACTACAGAAGACGTTCCAGTTGACTGTCCAAACATCCCCAAGAGGCATACATCCTCATGAGCCCGGAGGGCTCATGAGGATGTATGCCTCTTGGGGATGTTTGATATATATATATGCGGAAAACTACAGAAGACGTTCCAGTTGACTGTCCAAACATCCCCAAGAGGCATACATCCTCATGTGCCCGGAGGGCTCATGAGGATGTATGCCTCTTGGGGATGTTTGATATATATATGCGGAAAACTACAGAAGACGTTCCAGTTGCGGAACTCGGTATGTGTAGCTATGGCAAGAGCGCATGCAAGACGCCCTCTCCCCCCCCCCCTCCCCCTCGCACCCCCCATCCACACAATAACGCCCGTCATGTTGATGTGACACAGTGTATAATGTTACGGTTTCTTCAAGCGAACACTCGCGCGTCCAGTGCAAGCTCTTTGTAATGGGCCTGGTGCTTCGCCTGCGACGAGCCGTTTTTGGTGAAGCACTTCTTGACATCATGTACTGACGTAATCGATAGAAAGCGGAAACACTATGCAGCAAACTCTTTGGAGGTTTTGTTTGGGGACGTTCCCCCCGGACAAAAGCTTCAGCTTTGTGAGGGAAGCCAATTTGTTTTACAAAATGTGATTCTCTGTAGTCTGTATAAATCTGACAGTTCTTATGCACTTCCCGAAAGTCTGTAGACATGTACGATTGACCTGTGCGACATTTTAGCCAAGAATACTTTTAACCTGTATTTTTACATCATGTTTTAAGACCTTTCTCCTAGTCTGGCTAACCAGACTTTTACACTTCCCGCCGTGAGATGGCTTTAGTCGCCTGCTCGGCGTTAAACCCTAATAACTAACTGTACCATGCGCGAGAGGGTTCGTGCAAATAAACCGTTTCAGCGAGAAGCTCGCCTTTACGTGCAATGATATTCCCAGCTATGTGGTGTTGACAACTGTGTGCAGAAACGTCCCAGAAGCAGGTGGCTTTCCTCGCGCACCACCAATCAGACCCCTTTAACGTGGCAGCCGCCGGTACGCTGGTCTACAACAGGGCGGAGGTGAACGAGGGCAATGGCTTTGACCCCGTGACTGGCGTGTTTACCGCCCCATTAACTGGACTCTACGTCTTCTTCGTCAGCTGCAAGTCCCAACCCAAGTCAGTAGGACAATAAAACGTTCTTTTTCTTTTGCTCCACAGGCTGCTGTTGTAGCTGCACCTATGTGTGCACGCAAGCTGATGGGGTGGGGTGGGGGGACGGGAGGGGAGGAGGGGGGGGGGGGGCGGGTTATGTGCTCATATCCCAATGAGCAAAAGACCATCGGGCCGCCGTTGCGAAGGACCTTAGCATTTCTTGCTGACGACGCATAGTGCTAAGTGTAAGCCCTTCCTTCTCTGCTTGTCGCTTCCCGCCATTGAGCAAGAACCAAGTATGCAGACGGTGCGCCCTGTACTGAGGCGCAAAGTTATTCTTGCACCACCCTTGAATTATCATCTACGTCGATTTATCTCTGAACTGATGTGTAGTCACTATCTCTATATGATAACCCCAACAATGCTGAATTTCGACTGTAGCTTGGTCCTGCGCAAGTCACTAACCAAGGTGCTCCGCTACAGCGGAGCACCTTGTTTAGTGACTTGCGCAGGACTAAGAGCTGGGACAGTGGTCATCACTTTACAATACGCAGCACACATATTATGTGGTATAATTATAGGATCATTGTGTTGATTCAGCTGTTGGCGACGGCGTGGTAGTGCTGGCGGACGGCCGACGCCTGTGTGCAAAGCTTGGTGCAGACAGCCGTCCTCATCAATATTTGCACTATACAAAATATTAAATATAAGGCGGCTTCTTTGTGATTTCATACACATGTATTTGTGTGCAGCCTTGATGAGGACGTGGGTGTGCTGGTGGACGGCCGGCGCCGAATGAGTGGGTGCTACTCTTTCTCGCGTGACAACCCGGAGCTGGGCGCCGCCCTGACCACAGTACGCCTGACTGCCGGCCAGAGAGCCTGGGTGCATCTGTATCGCGATACCGGCAGGGACGTCAGGGGATCGTTCTGGAACACGTTTGCTGGATTCCTCGTGAAAGCAGATGCCTGACAGGTTCCGTGCCACCTCAGTCATTAAACGACTCTTACGCGTAGGGAAAATGGATGTCTCTGTTTCAGTTTGAAACTGAAAGAGCTAGCATTTTTATTCAGTCTTTTTTTTTTTTAGGCCGTGTCACGCTGTGAACTAGTATGATCAAAGACTGAAGAGGTTGCCGGCACTGGTCTTTTAAACATGATAGTCTATCGAGTGTTAGCCTTTTGACTGTCGGTAGCGCTTTTTATCGAGGTGATTCCTGCAGGAATCTCCTCGAGATAAAGCGCTGCCGACAACCAAAGGATTACGCACCTTGACACACGGTCATTCAGTGTCTTCGTTGGCTGGCTGGCTGATCTGGAGTCATCTACAACGGCAGCCGCGAAAGAGCCCATGCAGTTAGACGAAGAGGGAGACCGATACCGTTACTTTATCGTGTCACACCCAATGCGCAATAGGGCGGGCTTCGGCCAACGTCGCCCCGATGACCTTTTGTGAGTCAGTCGGCAGCTCCAGACGCTCGACTAGTGACGGTGAGTAGGATGCCCTGCATGATCACGTAGTCATTCCGCGCGCACTAAACCCAATGCGCAAAAGACCATCGGGCAGACGTCGGCCGCCGTTGGCCCGCGCACAGTCGTGCACGGGCCAACGGCGGCCGACGTCTGCCCGATGGCCTTTGCGAATTGGGGGTACACCGGCGTGGGATGGTGTGACTGGGTGCCAGGTATGGCCATGTTCAGTCTATCATCATTGTCGAACGCTTGTGCAGTGGTCAATGTGGAGACCGACCACGGTGTACAAAACAGCGAGCAGCTGTACGTGACCCGTGGTTCATTCTTTGGCAACCTGTCCATCGTGCAGGAAGCCATCTCTGTTGAATGTCACACTCTGTCCATTGTTTCGGTCAATAAAGTGAATTTCTAATCAATGATTTGATCATATTTGTTTGTGTGTTTGTGTGTGTGTGTGTGTGTGTGTGTGTGTGTGTGTGTGTGTGTGTGTGTGTGTGTGTGTGTGTGCGTGCGTGCGTGCGCGCATGCGTGTGCGTCAGTCAGTCAGTGCGTGCGTGCGCCGAGTGTCGTGCGTGCGCCGTACGCCGGTGCCGCGACTGACTAGTCATGCCTGTGTGCGTGTGTGCCGTGTGTGTGTATGTGTGCCGTGTGTGTGCGTGTGTGTGTGTGCGTTCGTGCAAAAGTTCAAGTTCAGGCTAAACGTGAGCGTGACTGCTGGAGTAAGATGCCGCACGGTTCAGTCGTAAACCCGCTGACCGCCACATTGCCAAATGGAACGAAAGAATTTAAAATGGACTATCAATGAATTACTCAAAAGGAAAAAGGTAAGGGGAAAAAAAAAAAACTCTTATGCAGTAGTACAGGGTTCTGACTGCCAAAGAATACAAAGTTTCATGAAACAAAATCCACTTGATCAATTTTCTGCAGTCATTGACAAATATCCAAACAATCAGCCGCAAAAGAAAACCGAATATACACGTTGTGCAGTATGTCTACAGGGCTCTGACTGCCATAGCCCGCCATTAAAAAAAAAAAATGTCCCTCCTCCCAGTAGGCAAAGGCCCTATAGAGACCACAACGGCCGCAGTGGGCCCGTGCGTCCCCGCCCCCCCCCCCCACCCCCCGGCCCTCCCCCCACTGCCGGCGGCCGTCGTGAGCCCGAACGCATTTTGATTCTCTCTCTCTCTCTCTCTCTCTCTCTCTCTCTCTCTCTCTCTCTCTCTCTCTCTCTCTCTCTCTCTCTCTCTCTCTCTCTCTCTCTCTCTCTCAGTCTCTCTCTCTCTCGTTGCCAGTGCCAGCAGAAAAGATCCTTATTGTGCTTCAGTTTTCCTAGTTCTGGAAGCAACTAACAGCCATTTATACTGGATGAGTAACATGGCCCATTTCACCTGTGTCGCCGGGGAATGCCCTTTAGCTCCAACCCAATGCGCGACTCACGGAAAGCCGGTAGTCGGGCCATTGGACCGACCCGGTCGGCCCTATGGCCTCTTGGGCATTGGGGAGCCGCTGTGCTGAATGATTCGGCACTCGCTTCATGATAGAGGGACTGAGGCTGAGACCTGGTATGTCTGTCAACACGGCCGGGTTTCGCCACTCGACAAAAGTATGATATCACGAACGGCAACTGCGGGGGAGGGGGGGGGAACACTAAGTTTTTATAGCATTTTAAACAATTTGGGGTCTGGAGGAGGGGGGTTCCGGAACCCCTAGGATCCCTCCTCCAAGATCCGCCCCTGCACACAAATGAAAACATCGTCAGTCCTACCCTGACTCAGCTCAGTAGTGGCACAGACCTCCCGCGGCGCGGCTGAATAACTCTGTGACTGAGCTTCCAGGGACGACAAATAGCAGGAACAGTAACTCTGAAAAGTCGATTATCTCCCGTTTCATTGCTATCACGCTTACTCAAAAATGAAACGAGCAGGTTTGCCTACTTACGATGTGTACGTCGGCAATTTTGACAGCAGTTTGGCCAACGATGTTGTGGAGGTTTATATACGTTTGTTTTACACTCATAGTTTTACTCATTTCCTTTGCAATATTTTGTGATAGTGGCTGCTTTGTTCGCGCCATTGTAAAAGCTAGGGTTGTGGCTCGTGATCCATGTAAGGATGCCGCTGAAGAATTATGTTTTTACTTGCTGTTTTCCATTTATAGTGAAAATTGATGTTCCTGTCTGACACAGATTCAACGGAATGCTAAATCCCACTCATATGGCATAGGCTTAGAGTCGACGTGTTTCTAATATAGCAGGAAATGGGCTCTGTACTTTTCATATCAAGAGGTGCCTGTGGTACAGACCTCACCTATTGGTCACCACATAAAAACGCTATGTTCAGTAGGTGTCACCTATGATTCCTATTGACGTAAGCTTGTATATTAATTGTTTAAATCTCATGCAGGATTTTGTTTAGCCAGCAACAGTGATTGCTAGATTTTCTTCATGCATGCCATCTGTAATAGCTCATACTGTCATTAGATACCCGTTGTCATAGGCATAGAAATATCTGAAACCAATAACTGATCATGTGCCTGAGCCTAAGACATAGTACTGTTAACATATTCCTTGTCCACCCGACAGAGTTTGAGAATAGAGTGCCTTTGTATTATGGCATTTGACAAAACTGGCTGTGGGTCTGACCCTCAACAGTCAACTCTCCTTACCACTGATTTAGGCACATGTTTTCCTAATTGTCCACCGGACATTAGAGTAAGAAACCTTAACCCTTTTCATCCTGATACACCCATTGCTTGAAATATATTTGACTGATCGTTCAAGGGTGGTTCCAGAATAGCTTGGCGTTTGAGGCGCCAAGCTGTTCTGGCACCATCCTTGAACTAAAACAGTTGATATGTAATCTGTAAATTGTAATGTAGCCTTCATAATCAAAGGACAAGAAACAAATTTTACAAAATAAGCCTCAGGATGTAATGGATTAAGGGGTGGTCCATGGCACAGTGGTAAAGCCACAAATGCCAAAGGTGTGAGGTTCAATACCCGGTTTCAGAGTTGGACTTTTAGTTTTGTCCTCTATTAAGCGTCACTGTTAAATTGGGCGGACTCTCGGGGGTTCTTTCTCGGGGTACTCCGGCTCTTCCTCCCCCTCCACTTTGGTACTAGTTTCAGGCCACTTTATAAATTTCAAATACAAGCAATTAAAATTTAAAAAGAACCTCATAGTCTCTGATCACTAGATAGTGCTGAGGGACTTTAAATTGAATAGTCATTCTAGTGGGTTAAATACTAATAAATTCATGCTTTTGTCTTCTTCTTTTTATCTTTTCAGAAAAAGGTGTCTAAAGTGTTCACAAAGTTTGGGGAGACAAAAGGGCTTTTTGTTAAAGAGAGCAACCAGGGAAAATTTGTGTAAGTGTGAAGATAATTATAATTCAGAAAGATGCATTCATTAAAATGTTTGCTGTGCAATTTGCAACTGAGTCGGATGGGCATAATATTTTGACATATATATGAGCAACAGCAAGAAGACGCAATGAGACTGAATGAGAACTTGTTCAGTACTGGCTCATGTTTGATAGTAAAAGTGATCGAGGCTGTGTAATACATCTTAAGTTGCTGATTATATTTGTACCGGTGTATTGTGTGAATGCATGGGTAATATGTAAGTGTTAGTATGATTAGTGTTTTGTAGTAGCATTTTTTCGCAGTGCATTCATAACACAAATCAGAATGTTTTAATTCATCAATGAATTCAGTAACTTATATTTTAGATTCACTTTAACGCTGTATGACTGTTGTTTTTTTGCGGTCAGGGTTGTGAAATATCTTTGTGAGCAAGATGCGGACAAGGCTGTGGCTGACTATAATGGTGCCCTACTCGATGGGGTTCCTGTCAGATGTTCTCGCATGGAAAAACGAGCCAAGTACGTCTTGAAAGTCTTTCTTCATTATTTTGCTGGTGCTCCTTTTCTGCCAGAAGAGTACAGTGGTGATGAAAGTCTGCAAATTAGCCAGCCGGACTACCAAGATTAAAAAATTTGTAGCTCACAACAGCATTTGGTTGTTCATCAAGTGAAAATGTTCTTCTCACTTTGAGCTCCAACTTTTGCGGTCGCTAGAGTTTATGGAGTTTCAAGTTGCCCCAATCATTTTGAAGTCACTGCAAGCAGCCAGGTGACCTCTTTCATGATACATGATTGTAAGCAAGATTTGCCGGCTGGGGTAGATCCCTGTGTACCCACACCTGTGTTTTTTTTTTGGCTCGTTTGAGTTTCGGTATACATCTGGCCAGGAGATTGATGTTATCAGCTGTGATAATTTAAGGGCAGTGCCACATTAGCTAAGCTCCAATAGCACCAGCTGACACATGTGACATGTCATGACGGGTCCCGAATGCTCTGTAGGTGACATGTTATTTTGTATGGCTATGTGTTACTGAGTGACCAGCAATGAGAAAAGTCACATTATATCTGTGCCATTGACATCTCTTTTTCAGATTAGTTTACCATGCAGCCATGTAATCTACTCTGGTCATGTTGTATACTGAGGTGACAGAAATCAGTCTGCTGTCTTAGCACCCCGGGCTCCGGCTTAACTGACAGTTCATATATGTGCCAGCTTGAATGACAGTGCGTACATGCACTAGCATGTGTGTCTGTGTTTATTTTTGTGGCTTCTAAGTAAAGAAATAGTGGTATAAGCACATGGCGGTCAGTCTGTAAAATTCATGATTCATCACAGTTTACAACTGATCGCCAACCGTGAATGGTACTGATGATGATACATCTATGTGCGCATCAGCCAAAGATCAAGAAAAATTATTTTAAAAACACCTAATATAAGAAAAAAGTGAAGTATGTTGCTTTTTGCAGCAAAAATCTTATGTATGTCAAACCGATGTATGTGTTGCCAGCAAACCCGGGGGACCAGGTGGAGGGGCAGGACCAGGAGGGAAAGATGGACAACAGAAAAAAGCCTTCCAGAAAAATCCAGACATTGGTGAGGGAGAAATCTTAAGTATGTGTGTCAGACCTGTTTGCCCCGATTAAGCCATAGTCACCACGATTTTGAACCTTTGACTACGATGCTACAATATTATGTTGAATTATTTTGGGGTGTGCTGAGAATCTGAATTTTGTGTTTTACTGGCATATTGCTGTAATTGGTCTGTTTTGTTTCCAGTACTGTCCCTACAGGCAGTGCTATGTTGTAAACTGATTGGTTTTTTATTTCTTCTATATTTCTCCTGAATTGTATGTATGGACAAAGATGGTGTTCATTTTCCTCGTTCATTTGTTAACCATCTTGCGGTACCAGTATATATGCTCACAAAGGGAAATATCGACGACGCACATAAAGAGAACTTATAGTTATACAGATGGTGAATCTAAAAATGCTCAAGGTACTATTTTGTAAAGAAAGTTATGACTGCTTTCTTCTAATTTTCCCCTGTTGTCTGTTGGTATATTCTAGGAGCCATATTATTATTTGCAGTGGATTAATATTTCACTCATTTGTTGTCATACAATTGTTTGGTTTAAGTCCCATCTGTGGAGCCAAGGTCTACATCTTCTCCCAGTCCTTCTGATGGAGAGGTGAGGACTTGTTTATCTTTTGCTTGCTGAGCAAAGCTGTCGATTTTAACACTTGTTTTGTCACCATTTTCTGCAAATTTGTTTGTTTATGCCATCCCATGAAAACTGTGTTCAGTCTGCCTCAAACTTTTAGAAATTGTTCACAGAATGGTTCTTTTGTGCTCTTATTTTCCCCTCACTATGTCCATCAATTTGTTCTTTTTTTATCATTCCAAATTTGAATCAGTTACTTTTATTTGTGAGTCTTTTAATTTGCATATATGGCATATCTTCTGAGCACTTTGATATGAACCTTGTGACAACATGATCATGACGTGATTGTTCATACTGACAAGGTCTAGCATGCATGTTGTTTCAGCCCGGTATAACACAAACAGCTGCACCTCTCCCGTGGAACCCCCGCAATCAGATGGTAGGTTTCATATGCATCTTTCCAATGCACAAAAGATCATAGGGCCAAAGGTGGCTGCATTTGATCCACGCACAGCCAACTGTCAGCCCAGTGACCTTTTATGCACAGGGTGGTGCACTAAGGCGATGCATTTGAACATTGAAAACAAGAATACAAGAAGTGAACCACAACAACCCAGAGGTCTTCATGATTTGAACAGTTTCAGGCCTGCCTACCGTCCCGGGGTACCCGTATTTGTCCCGGAAACTTGTTAAAAGTACCTAGCCGTCCCGGGAATACGGTTTTCTCAAAGGCGTCCCGGGAAAGAAAAAAAAAAAAAAAAAAAAATCAAGCAGACGACAGGGACTTTTTGCGCGGTCTCGAGGCGTTTACTATCTACCGAATGTTACTCTCGCGCTCCCTGAGATTTTCATAGTCCAGCGCATGCGCACAATCTCCACAGTCATTCACAAATTTCGAATGAGAAAATGGCGACGAAGAGGAAAGCGGAAGATATTACCACTCTCAGCAAACCGACAAAGAAGCGCAGCCAAATCTACATTGCAAAGTATACTGAAAAATGGCCTTTTATTAAGCCAGGAAAAAATCGAGACTTATGTGGCTTGTGAAATATGTGCTTGTGAGTTGTCTGTGAAATCTGGCGGCAGAGATGACATCGTTCGGCATGTGGAAACCGAGAAGCACAAGGCTAATGAAAAACTTCGAAAGAGCGAGAAACTGAACAGTAAAATCACCGGATTTTTGGCAACAAAATCAAGTGCTAAAGATGAAGCGTTAGATGTAATGCGAGCAGAAACAATGATGGTCGACTTGGTGGTGGAGTTGAATTTGCCGATGGCTTCACTTGATAAAATCAACAAAGCCGTCAAGGTAATGTTTCCTGACTCGGCAATCGCAAAGAATTTCCAGTGCGCCCGTTCCAAGGGTACTGCAATAACCAAAGAAATTGCTGCCAAAACAACATTCAGTCTTGTTGAAAGAATGAAGAGACTACCATTTACCATATCCACTGATGGCAGCAACGACAGAGGAGGGGAAAAACTTTTCCCTTTGGTTGTGCGGACTCTAGATCCTGAAAGAAAGGAGGTGCGATCTGATGTCCTTGCAGTACCTTCTATAGACGGCTCAGCAACTGGTTAGTATTCTTGTCGTCTTTATTTATTTTTGGTTGTTGTTGATGTGTGCAAAGTCATAGTACAGAATAGTGGGTCAATGCATATTATAGAGCCTGCACACGTTTGAAACGTATGGTAAAATGTAGGCCCTTAAGCTGCCTATTTACTTGAGGCCTATTAAATGTTTTATAATTTTATCACAGAACGATGAAACTATACAGTAGGCCTATACTGTAAGTAATAGATAACTTTCAGATTATTACAGGTCAGTTAGGTCTATTCCAGTAGGGCTTAGGCCTGTTTTCATATTCATTGGTTTAATTTTGTTTAAATAAATATTTATTCTTTTTTTAAAAAAAATTGTTGTTGTTGCACTGGGTAGCAAAAAACAGAGAACTGCTAGTATCTTATTATTAGTATTAATTAAATAAAACAGGAAATGACACAAAAATAAATTTTCAGGATACTATTTAATTACAGTACAAACTGACACGAAAAAATGACAAGCCAAATGCACAAGTAACTTTTCAATAAATGTGCAGAGAAAAGGAAGTTACTTGTGCATTTGGCTTGTGATTTTTTTTTTACCTGTTTTTTGCTGTTTGTGTGTTTGTACTTGGTAAAGAGCATAGCTCGAAAATTCGTGTCAGTTTGTACTAATGTTGTTTCCTGCTTTGTTGTTGCACTGCATCAGCATATTAAAAATTAAGTTGTTCTTTTTTTAGGTGTGAACATTTTCGGCCTAATTGAAAATGAACTGCAGACTCATGACATCCCGTGGGAGAATTGCATTGCATTGGGTTGCGACAATGCTAACGTCATGGTGGGGAAGGAGGCAGGCGTATATGGGTGCATGCTGAAAAAACAGCCAGATATTTACCTCTCTGCATGTGTTTGTCACCTCATTCACATTGCAGCTGAGAAAGGTAGATATTTTATGCTCTCTCTTTGTTATGTTTTTAAACATGCGTATACCAACTTTGTGTCCTAAAAAGGGTTGATGGGGTGAATTTTGATTAAACGACACAAAAATAAGAAAAGGGGAAAAAATTAAAAACAATAATTAATGCACCTAACAAATCATTGTGATAAAATTTGCTAACAAAGTACATATCTTAATAATGACAAAAATCTCTGCTGTATATATATATATATATATATATAAGTTATACATATATATAATATATTTATTTTATGTCAAAACAAATGTTTTAGGTGCTTCATGCCTGCCCATCAGCGTAAGTCGCCTTCTGGTAGATGTCTTTTACTACCTGGACAAAAGCAGTAAGCGACTAGCAGGTTTCAAGTGCATGCAGGTTCTGCACGAGTTGACAGAGTCAAAAATCCTAAAACACGTCTCCACAAGATGGCTGAGCATTGGAAAGTGTCTGCCCAGAATCATCAGCAACTGGAGCGCATTGCATGACTTCTTTGCAGAGCAAGAAAAGGAAGCCTCAGGACCGGCTGAAAAGAAGAAGACTGGAGATCTTCGGCACATCTTTGCATCTCCCACCAACAAGCTGTACTGTTTGTTTCTACTGGATGTCATCAAGGTGTACGATGAGATCAACACTGAGCTGCAGAGTGATAAACCGAAACTGCCAGTTCTCAAGAGAAGGCTGGAGAAATTCCTGAGATCACTCTTCTTGAGATTTGTAAAGCCTGCTGCCATGATTTCTACACAATTGCTCGAAGTCGACTTCAGGTCAGCTTACAATATCAAGCAGAACTCGGATATCATTATTGGAGAAGATGCCAGAAAGTTCATTGCTGAAGCAAAAGTGCACCACCTGAGAGAGGAGAGGATACAGGAGTTTTACGGAAATGTTGTGCAGTTTTTCAAGACCTCTTGCTCCTACATCAAGAATAAGCTTCCACTTAATGATGAGCTCCTGAAGCATGCTGAGGTTGTGGATCCAGCAAAGCAAGTGGAATGCAGCTTTTCTTCTGTCCAGTTCTTTCTGACAAAATTCCCCAAGCTGAAAAGTCCTGATGCATCAATAAGTGACTTACAACTGGATTTTTCAAAGTACCAGTGTACAGACATCACAAGGTGTAAGGAGGTCACAGATAGAATTGATGCTACCTGGTGGGAAATCAGCAAGCTGCAGGATGATGGGGAACCTATGTTCAAGTATCTGCCCATGGTGATGCTGTCTATTCTCACCATTCCTCACTCCTCAGCCCACTGTGAGAGAATATTCTCCATCGTCAGAAAGAACAAGACCGACTTCAGAGGCAGCATGGCAAGAGAAACTCTTGAGGCCCTGGTTGTTGCCAAATCTAGGCCAGGGTCAGCTCTGGATAGAGAATACAGTGACAGGGATCTGAAAGACCTGAAGAGTGCCTACTATAGGTCTCTACAGTCCAGCTAGATCCAGCGAACGCAGCTTTGACCAGTTTGTACATAGTGTAATATAATTTAGTGCATCCTATTATCTCCATCTTGTCTTGTAATTGAAATAACGCTTGTAGTTGTAAAAAGTTGTTTTATAATAGAGTGCTTACTAACGACTGGACTGCAATATCCAGTGTGATTTAAATTTAAAATAATACAGTAGCAATGACTGGACTGAACAATACCACTACCAGTGTATTTATTCTGATTGACGCCAGTTGTCAAGTTAGAGGACAACTAACATTCAAGGTGAACATAAGGACTATCTCGATCTCCCGCATTATCATCAGATGGTGTTCAGTAGGTAAATCTCTTCTTTTGTGTTTTTATAATTTATATTTAGTGTGTATTGATGCAGTTTAAGATGTAATTATTTTTACATTAATTTTTCACATTTTGGCCTTATCACCGCGCATGAAACAACTTGACATTTTTCGCGAGGTTTAGTCGCGATGTGTGTCCCTGGAAAAAAGTCCCTGTCCCTGATTTCTATGAGGTTGGTCCCTGAAAGCTAAAGTTGGGGGTAGGCAGGCCTGAGTTTTCTTTGATAGCTGGACAGTCGCTGCCTGATTGTTCATGGGTGATTCACGCAACTTAGTGTGATAATATCTAATCACATGCAGAACTGTATTTATTATGTGGGATAGCAAAAGTGAGTCTGTGCACTGGACCAGTTGTCCGTCCTTCCACCATTGTCCATCATGAACTTTAACATGGACATTTTCTCAGAGACTATTCAAGCCACAGTCTTCAAACTTGTCCCAAGGATACTTTTTGGCAAGACCTTTCTAAAAACACACCAAGTTTATGAATCAGTAATATGCTTTGCCATTTTTGTTTTTTTGTAGCGTGTGTAAATGCTCAGCCCGAAAACTTCAGCGTAAGATGCATTGATCATGATACTTAAGGATGGTGCCTATGCATCTTGACAAGTAGTCAGGCACTAACCTTTAAGTATGCAACATGTGGTCACTGTGTGTTTATTTTCAATATCTGTCCTATGGCTATCAGTAGTGTCTTTTGTCAAGGTGATTCTGGCACTTTGCTGGAATCTCCTTGAGAAAAGCGTGACTGACAGCCCAAGGGTTAATCCCCTTGTGCATGCAGCTACTTGTACTGTAAACATTAGTCTTTTTACAGTGCAGTCTTACACACGCACATTGTATACACTACTAGTGGATGCATGGACCAAAAGCCAACACCATCCAAGAAACATGGATACAAATTGGTCTCAGCAAGAGGCATAGATCCTCATTAACCCCTGCAGTTGTGTGGGGCTCATGAGGATCTGTGTCTCTTGCAGTTGGATCATGTTCGCTTTTTTCTCGGCAGCCAAGAATATTATACCACAGTTCACCCACAGTGTGTAACCAGTTGTTGTTTGCTTTCCATTGTGTGTGACAGAGTGTGATGATCACACATGTGGAGACCCCAACCTTGGTGTGGGCACAGCTGGTGTCTGATTCAACCATAGAGGAGCAGCTCATCATATCCAACAAGCTGGCTGAATTGTGTCCAACTGCGCCAACTGTGCAGGGCCGAACTGAGCCCATTAAGGTGACGTCCTAATGCTCTTCATCTCCACCCCGTTTACCCTAGTATAGCCAGGGAAAAAACTTTTACACAAATCCATCAATGTGGGCTATATACATAGCCCTTACAATAAATGGGGAATGAGAGGAATAGAAAAACTGGCAATGAAAGGGTTAACCCTGTGGCTGTTGGTAGCTGTTTTTGTCATGATTCCTCAGGACAAAAACCACTACTGACAGTCAAAGGGTTAACTAGCACGGTCAGTCAGTCTCCAGATCTGTATTGTAGTCCTCTGACAACGGTTCCTAAATTTCACAATTTCTACCATAGGCTTCAATTTGTTAACTCTTTTGAGACGTGCTGCATCTGGATTCGCAGCTTTACTCTGCGAATCCGGATGCGGCATGTCTCGAAAGAGTTAATGTTTCTTTGTGAATGGTATGTGGATATTTTCTTTAATAATAATAATAATGTATATTTTTAAGGCGCCTATACTTTCGATAAAAAAGCTCTAGGTGCCGTACAAATGACATACTAACATACATACACCTTGCATACTACAACATTTATATATTCTTTGTCAGTGTGAGATTTTGTTAATGTTCGCATAAATGTATTTATTTATATGTAAATAAGTGTGTGTTTGAATGAAAGTGCTAAAGTTTTTGCCTGTATGTTTGGATGTGTCAGATCTATGGTGCCAAGTTTTCAGAGGACGGTCAGTGGTACCGGTGCCAAGTGAGGATTCTCTTCACTCCTGAAAAGGTGAGGTCTGAAAAGGATGAGGGTGTTGCCTGACTGATTACCAGAATGTACAGCGTGGGTACACCTCTGTTCAGATGAGATGTTTATCGTCTCATTTGAATAATAATAATAATAATACCGTTATTATGTAGGCGCTTTTTCTCAAATTTTTGGGCAAGTCGACTCAAAGTGCCGCGAACTGAAACCCAACACACTGACATAACAGACACGAATTTACGCCATTTAAGACAAACACAGTACAAGACGGACGAAGGGCCAGTTCAGCTACTGAAGTTACAGAGATTTTTGATCGCTTGTATTTGAAATTTGTAAAGTGGCCTGAAACCGGTACCAAAGTGTGGGGGGATGGATGGGGGATGGAAGAACCGGAGTACCCGGAGAAAGAACCCCCGAATAGAGGTGTACTCATGCTGTACTCCCTGAGTGTATATTTTGGGATAACTCCCACAAATGGTACGGGTGGTGACATTTTCACCAATACATTTTGTTACCCAGCAACTTCCATAAGAGAGGCTCAAATCTTCATAGGATAATGTCACAGGTCAGTGAAAGACGTGTGTAGAGTTGTCTTGCACATGAGCTCTGAGGGATTTGCCACTCCTGTCATTTCTACAGGCCAAGGTGCAGTATATTGACTTTGGCAACACAGAGGAAATGAACCCTAAGGAACTGGTGGAGCTGCCAGAGGAACTGACCACGCCCAAACCTTTTGCCATCAAGATCATGTTCCACAACATACGCTACATCAACTCCAAAGAAAAAGAGGTATGGTGCATGCAGACCTGTTTTCTGGTACGATTTTGGCATAAAGTGCACACAATTAGGGCACAGTTTACAATTACACAAGCTCTGTGAAAACTACATTTGATTTATTGACAAAATGTATGATATGTTGTAGTTGTGGTGTATGTCTGTCTTTAAACAGTATTTCTGAGTTCTTGTGAAGGATGAAACCTGATTGGTTCTTGTTCAGTCTCTGTCCAACCAAAAATGTACTTACTTGCGAGTGTGCGGTTCCATCTCTTTTCATACTTTCACCGATTTGAGTTTAGTTTTTGCACCCTTTGTGAATTGAAAGCAAAAGCACTTAACTGCTTCACTTCTGAGAAAAAATGGACACCACACTACCGCAAGAGGTAGAGATCCTCATTGCGGGGGCTCATGATGATCTATGCCTCTTGCTGAAACCACTCTGTATCTATTTTTCATGAGATGGCTGGAACTCTTTCCGTGCTGAACAGACACACATTTCAGACGTACAATGTACATACTGTGGCAGTGAAGCTGCGTAGCAGACAAACATGTCTTCGAACAAGCAGAAAGAAAGCATGAAAATCAGTCACTATGTGTGATGTGATAATGTTGATGATGACCTGTTTCCTGTCTGTAGGCCATTGCATATCTAAAGGAGGTTACGGAGGGCAACTATGTGACTGTGACGCCCACATTCAGACTTCCTGACGGCAGTGGCCAGTTTGCCAATCTCTCTATGGGGAATCTCAACCTCAACCAGGAACTCATTGACAAAGGCTTTGCCACACAAAAGCAGGTACATGTATGCACAATTCTTTAACTCATTTAAACCCACGGCTACGTCGCCTAACAACTATGCCTCAGTTGCAGGAAATAGATCAACCATGATAATTCAAGGGTAGTGCCAGATTGGCTTGGCGCCTGGTGGTGCCAAGCGAATCTGGCACTATCCTTAAATTATTATGGTCGATCCAACTCCGGCTGTGGAGCGTTGAGGCTAAATGAAATCCTGACACTCTGCAACAAAGCAGTTAAAGGGTGGTGTCAGAGTACCATGATGAGTTACTTTGCCACTGCCATTGAGCTGTCATGGTCAGAAGCAGGCATGCAGATTACTTAATCCATGGAGGCCGATACACTACAAAAGATATTGATGGGCCATAATTAACTCTTAACGTCCCAAACCGCGCCATTCCGCTCGTGTCGTGTATTCCCGTACCGCTTGAGACCACTTGGTTTTGTGACCAAAATAGAAAGTGACCTCACAGGAAGCGAGAGCTCTCGTGTGCATAGAGAGCATATTAAGTCACTTCCAGAAAGGTCTAGGGTTGTTTTCTACCGCAAATCTTGACTCGTGGGTTGAATTGTGACCGTTTTGTCGATTTTTATGTGACTTTTTGAGCGAGTTTTTGAAGCATCATGACGACCATGCACTCCGATAGCGATGAGGAGTTTGGTGACTTATTTGATAAACTTATCCGTGACAGAGATCTAGGACTTTGTGAGAATCGAAGTGATGTTGAAGTGTCAGATGTTAGCAGTGTGCACACGAGTGACCTGTCGGATCAAGAGCGTTTTCATTTGACTTTGAGTGAAAGTGATGAACTTCTTTCCGACGATGAGTGGAGTGACACTGTGTTCAATTGAATAAGTCAAATTTCATCTTCGGGCAGGTTAATCTGATTCAAAGTAAGTTCAGTGTGTATCTGTAAGTTTTCTCTTGATAACTGCCAATTTTAGTCTCGGTCACATCAATAGTTTAGTCACAAGGTCTGTTTTCACAAGCTTACCCAAAAACTACCAAAATGTAAGAAATCTGGGAATACAGAGCCGATATAGAGAAAACTGAATGGGAAGTCTTGAGTTATGGGGTGGTGCCAGAATAGCTTGGCGCCTGTCTGCTTAATGAATGTGCTTAATATGTCTGACAGTAACGCTAGACAAAGGGGCTAACCTAACCCATATCATACTGAGGCTAAAAGCTTGAAATGTGTACACTGCCATATATGCAAGCTATATTATGGTACTTACAGATAAGGATATATAGACCAATGGCTTTAGTTCAAAGGGGTGCCAGAATAGCTTGGCGCCTAAAGGCGCCAAGCTATTCTGGCACCACCCTTTAACTATTTTAGCCAAACTTATTTCACACACTGGTGTATTCTGAATGATAAGGGTTAACTATTGAAGTTTAAATGTCGTAAAATGCAAGACCTTTCTGTTTTTCTCTCTTGCAAGTAGGAGAGTTCTGGTGACCGCACCAGGTTCAGTAAAAAAGACAACTCTGTTACTTGTGCCTGTTGAGGCAAGACAACATTGAAAATCCATTGTATTGGCAAATTTTAGCAGTCAAAGCCTGCCCTGGAGCAGATCGCTTTAAAATAGAGTGTGTTCATCCTGATCTCTTATTTCTTCTCCATGATCTGTTATTGTCCCACAATTTGGGATGGTGAAGTCTAAAGCTGCATGTGTTCAGTCACGTTTTGATCTACAGCCCAAGCAGTCTCAGGGACCAGGAGGGGGAGGTGATTCTTTTGGCCGTGCCCCCACACTGGGAGGTGACATTGGTGGAGGATATGCAGCAGGGATGGGCAATGTTGGCGTTAACATGGGAGCTGGCGACGCCGCCTTCCGGCAGGGAGTGGCAAAGTAAGATAGAGCTATGTGGCTGTTTTCTTATGAAATCCCAAGTAATTTAACCTCAGCCAGTGGAAACACAGATCTGAAACCATTGTAAATTCAACATCAAAGATTCCCAGCCATTAACTCTTTCGAGACGTGCCGCATCCGGATTCGTGGCTTTACACCGCGAATCCGTATGCGGCACGTCTCGAAAGAGTTAAAGGAGCATGGATACAAAGTGGTTTCAACGAGAGGTATAGATCCCCATAAGCCCCCACAACTGCGGGGGCTCATGTGGATCTATTCTTCTTGCAGTTGGGTGGTGTTCAGCTTTTGTTGGCAGCCAAGTGGTTAATGATGACTGCAGGTCTTCCACTTTGACACCCTTGTTTACCAGTGTCTGCCTGAACAGGGGATTAAACCCCTTCCCTGCCAGTAGAACACAGACCATGTTTCTGAAATCTTTGTTCAAGGTTAACTCTTTTGAGATGTGCCATGGCATGTCTCAAAAGAGTTAAATAGCCCCAGCCACTCAACAAATATGGATAAGAGGTTGTGTCAGCAAGAGGCACAGCTCGTCATGAGCCCCTGCTACTGTGGGGGCTCCCTATGTCTCTTGTAGTTGAATCCTGTTCATTTTTCCTAGGCAGTGAAGGTGTTAAGAATTAGACAGCTGCATACTGAGGACTCTGTAGAGAAGTACCCTTGTGAGCTAAAGGTCCTCGATCCCCATCAGGCAGTCAGCCAGAGCACTACCTGTGGCTGATGTCATCCCATGATCTTTTGCGTATCGGAATGTACAGGTTGTGCGAATAGTGAATCTGATTACGTGGTTTGTGTTGATCATAGAGGATTGTAGTGGTTTGTGTTGATCATAGAGGATTGTAAGGCACTTAAGCTATGCAGTAAGTTAAATATCGCAGAATTTATTTTACTCTGCATGAATGTTTGACCAGCATGGCACAGGAGGTCACCAATACGCAGCCTGTAAAACGATTACAATTCTCATTCCATCACTGTTAGTGTTACATAAATCAGGAAGTGCAAATAAGACAATGAAAATAATATTGGTCATTATGTATTTGATCGGCTCCAGAGTCCAAAATTCAGCCGCACGTCTGATTATGAAAGCGAAAAAGTAAGACCATGTCTCCCCCATCCTGCACGCTCTCCACTGGTTGTCAGTGAAGGAGAGAGTTAAACACAAAGTCTTGTCCATTTGCCATGTTTCCCTTTCTGGCACAGGACCCACTTTGACTTATCTCTCAGAGCTCCTTCACTGTTAATCCCTTCCAGGCAGTTGCGCAGTTCATCTGACAATAAAATGCTTCGGATTCCTACATTAAGGACTAAAGGATTTGGGCAGAGATCTTTTTCTTACCAGGGTCCATCAGTCTGGAATGGTCTTCCTAAATCCTTGAGACACAGTGAGTCCAGTGCCAGTTTTAAACACAGTCTTTAAAACCCATCTTTTCCCATCTTGATTATCAGTGTTCATATATTTAGTCATTTTCTGTTCTTTTGTGTGATTGTACATGTGGTTTTGTTTTTGTCACTTTTAGTGTAATATTTTTCTTGTTCATATGTTCGGCGCCTAGAGCATCTTACCATGTATTGGCACCTTATAAATCATCTTATTATTATTATTATTATTATTATTATTATTATATAGGTGCTTTACCCAATTTTGTGAATCAGCTCCAAGTGCTGCATACTGAACCCAACACGCACGCTCGTGTGAAATGCACACATTCACTCTGAAGACCAACACAGTACAAGACAAACGTAGGACATTCACATGGTGTGAAGGGTGAGCTTAGCCACTGAAGTTTCACAAATTTCAGTGTATTACATGATAGAGCTTTTTTCCTGGAAGTTGAGGATGTAACAAAGAAAGAAAGGACAGTTAAATGTAGGAAAAAGAAAAGCAGCACCGTTGTGGTAGGCCGTCGTCTTTACTAGCCTTCTTTAGCCAATGGAGAGGAGCAGGTTGCCATGGCAACATTGGCTAAAGAAGACTGCTATAGCCGATGGACTACCACAGTGGTGTTGGGTGTGTTTCTGTCAAGTGAAAAGGACAGTTTGTCAGTCTGTACTTAGATAACTTTTGAAGCTTTTATTGTTGGAGTTAGTTTACATGTCCTGACATAGAAGACATTTCAGCCCCAGCATGCAGGCCACAGGTAGAGGGGGACAACCGGGCAAGGTGCCGTTACTAGGAGAGTCTCAGCCTGTATACTCCGACCTTAAGATTGAATTAAAGAACAAGGCACGGGCACTGGAGAAAGCCAGCAAGGAGAAGGAGATCGCTAGCGCAGAGTTAAATAGTCTACGCGGCAAAATGAAGGTACCTTTTAAAATTGTAGCTTTTTCCTTCTTTATGTTGGACAAAGTTTTTAACCCATTTTACCCCATGACCGCATTTCCCAGATTTTGAAGGTGTCGCCTAACAACTATGTAGCAGTTGCAGAAGATTGATTGACCATTACTCAAGGGTAGTGTCTGATAAGCTTCACGCCGTCAGGTGCAAAGCTGATCTGGCACTACTCTTGAATTGTCAAGTTCGATCCATCCCCTGTTGTAGGGCGTTGGGGCTAAAAGGGTTAATGCTCAGAGGATTCAGACCATCCCACATGAACAGTGTGGTGGTCCGTCCCTCATGAATAGTGTGGTGGACCGTCTCTCATGAATAGTGTGATGGCTGTTATGAAAGGAATACAACACAGACACTTGTTTTGTTAGGCTAGAACAGCAGAATCAGCTAATATATTTTTTTTTTTTTTTATCAGACCAGTAATTCAGCCACAGTAGAGTATTGAAAAAAGTTTTTGTGATGTCATTAATTTTTACTCACCTGTAAGATATAGTGCAGAAATGTCTGTACCGAATTTTAACTCCAAGGCCGCGTTTCCCAAATTTTGAAGGTGTCACCTAATGACTATGTACAAGTTGCAGGAGATGGATTGACCATGATAATTTCAAGGTTATGCCAGATTAGCTTGGTACCATCAGGCACCAAGCTAATCTGGCACTACCCTTGAATTATATGGTCATATCCTTCTCCTGCTGTAGTGCGTTGGGGCTAAAAGGATCAATTCCTTCAGCTGATTCTGTTGTTTTAGACAGTAAAATAGCATAGGAGTTCAATGATAGTAGCTTTGACAAATACAAATCCACTATGCCACCGTGTGCACGCCCGCGCCTACTAGTACTAAGCTCAAGACAGAATACAAGGGAAAAAACGAAGACATCCGCAAAATTTTAGATGTGGCCGGAAGTATCCAAGCATGCACGGACCTCTTTCTCACCATCTAGAGTTGAACGTTAAACCCTTTAGTCTCTAGAGAGCCGTGAAAGAGGCCTCTATGCACTGCAGTGCATCCATTGTTTTCTGCCATGTTTACTCTAAAGTCGAAGAGAATTACTCGAAAAGATATTGACAACTGAGCAGTGTTTAAACCAGACTCCATTAAAGTAGATCTTTTTGGGCTGGGGGAAATACGTACCTATACTCCATAAGCCAGTCTTTTCTACCATGCAACCCCCCCCCCCCCCCTCCACAATACTCGATAAGATGGGTTTCAAAGTGTACCTTAGTATGTCCTGAGATGTTTAAGCCATGTTCCCCTAAAATCCTTAGTAACATATCAGAGATATAGCCAATGGCACAAGGGTACCCCCATTCACGTTTTTCGCGGATCCTAAAGTGAGCTTGAGAAACATTTTCCTCTAAATAAATCAGAATTTATTACAGGAGCCCAAATCAAGCAATATTATGTTAAGGCATACCTTCTGCGTCCTCTGCAAAAACAGAATGAAAAAATATTCAATCTGTGGCTCACAGTGAAGGTATTTGTGCGCCCAGTAAATGGCCATTTCCACGAAATCAGAAAGAAAAAAGAAATGTTTCCGATGCCCTCAAAAATTCTGTATACAACTGATAGGTCTTTTTTTTTTTTATAGGTTTTATTGGTTAGGATAGAGTACCACAGTTACTCCCAACCTGATTTTATGATGCTGTGATGCACTTAGGTCCACAGTGGCTGCCTCTGCTGCCCTACCCCCATTTTACCAGTACGCAAAGCAATGCAAAATGATAAAAAAAATTGCTTAGGTTATACTCCTCTGTTTAAATATTTTTGTTTCTAATTTTCTTAACAAAGTATGCATATTGAGTATAAAAATCTGTGATCATTTCATTAATTTCAATGTGACCCATCAATTTAATTGTAACCATTTTGGATTAAGAACATAAAGGTAAAGGGCAGGGAGGGGGGTGGGGGAGGGAGTCTGTAAACAGGGGCTTGCATGATTGGAGTCGACAGCACACTCAACAGTCTTGTCAAACTCAGGGAATGTGTATCTCAGGGTGGTGTCGTGTCTCTGATCCCTTTAATGTCTGTAAAATATGTGGAACGTTGGACTGTATTCTGATAAAAATGTGACCAATCAATTTGTTTGCTGTTTATTGGAGAAAAAAGGCAAAAATGATAGCCTGAATGAGTGAAACCAGCTGGTCTTTTAGGTAGATATTTTACCTACCGTAAGGCGAGTCTAGTATGGTCTTTTCTTCTCATTTATTTTTGTCTAGAAAGGTGTAAATATGAATATATGCATAATAAAGTTGCATGGTTTCTAACAGCCAAAACAATGTTAAGAAAATACTCCAGATAATAATAATAATTATAGTTATAAAGCGCAAACTCCCTGCGGTGCAGGCTCCAAGCGCTGTACAATGCAAATCAAAGTTAAAACCTAAACACAAATCAATAGACAGCAAAAACACAAAATACAAATATTACAATGTAGCTCTAAGAATGTCACTGCATCATGAGAATGGCCCATGTTCTGCATCTTGTCAAGCCTGGCAGTTTTGGTTTTGCAGGGAGTGTTTCATGTTATCGAAGTATCTTGGTACCCCACTACTTGTCTGACTGAACTGGTGTTTGCTTGCGCCAGGTTGTTACTGTAATTTGCACCAATGTGGTCCCCACCAGTTTCTTCATCAGAGACATTTTTCCCGCAATTCTAGCTTCCATGGCTTTGATGTGAGGCCTCCACATGAATCCAGTAATTTATTTGTTGCCAGTAAAGTTTGCCTGTCTGTCTTCGGTACTGGAAAGTCTCCAGTTTTCAAGGTGACCTCTTCCATCTGATTGAAAGAGATGGTCTAGCTCAGTTTGAGTGGCCATCTTTCAGTCCAGCTGCTGACTCTATTGGCAGCATCCTCGATTTTGCAGGATGCTATTTCTTTATGTTCTGCTGCGCTCCACACTGCAAAGTCATCCGCATGGAGGATGTTCAACATGAACCTTGGTACTGCTGTACTGTACTGATGTCATTAATGTAGACCAAGAACAGCATCAGACATATCACCTCCCTGAGGTACACCTTCCCTGAGTTTGACAAGACTGCTGAATGTGCCGTTTACTTCAGTCTTGATGTTCTATTAAAGAGGAAGTTCTTCAGCGGCAGCCCTTGTTTACAGATGTTTCCCCCTTTTTATGCTTTAACAAAAATTAATTACAAATAAATTGTTGGGTCACATTGAAATTAATGAAATGATCATAAATTTTATGCTTCATGTGCATATTTTGTTAAGAAAACTGGCAACAAAAATATTTAAACAGAGGAGTATGACATAAGCAATTTTTATGATAATTTTGCGTTCCTTTGCGTACTGGTAAAATGGAGGTAGGGCAGCAGATTCAGCAACTGTGGTCCCTAAATGAATCAAGCATCATAAAATCAGGTTGGGAGTAACTGTGGCACTCTATCCTAACCATTTAAACCTAAAAAAGACAGATAAGTTGTATACAAAATTTCTGAGGGCATTGGAGACAACGTATGTTTCCCAATTTGGCAATTTTAAATGGGAAAAAGCTATCATTCACCCCAAACATATCGTAAAGGATGCCGATTTTCTTCATTTATTTCTTCAAAAACATTACTGATGGCATTACTAATAGAAAGGTACACTTAGCCTACTGATTTCAGCCTCCAAACCCTGTGTGCTGCTACACAAACAGGGACGTAACTCTAGCAAGCAGTTACCAAGACACCCTGAGTAGCCTCCCCTCCTCACGTGAGCTGTCTAGTCACACCAGTTCTATGTTTAGCTGCCTTGTGAAAGGTTTACCGGTTTCAGTCTCCACAAGTTTGTCGATTGGATTATCTTTCTACCCCTTGTTAGCTTCGCTAGGATATGGCGAGGTAAGGCCTCAGATAATGGCAGTGAGACGGCGGATTGAGGCTGGCCCTGGCATTTTCTGTGGATTTACGGTTTTGCCAGTAGTTCAGCTTTAAATGTCCGGCGGACCAGTCGTGAGCTCAGTTCACGTGGCCTCAGGGTCACGCGCGGTTCCTTCATGTATATGTTTTATGTTATAGTACTCAGCTAAAGACCTGTACCAATTGCGGGGTTCTGCAGTGGCCGAACGACTCTCACGATTGCTGTCTTCCCTGTTCGGGCTGTGCCTCGGATAAGACGTGTGAGACCTGCGCACCCTGGGAAGAGGACCGTTGGTCACAACTGTGGGGGTTCTACTGTCGCAAGCGCCCCATGAGGTCGACCGGACCCCCCAGCTCCTCCCGCCACCTTACAGCGCCTTGGACGCGATTCTTCAGACAGCTGGCTCGTCTACACGGCCCACCCGGTCTACGGAACCCGGTCGGCAAGATACCCTGCACGCCCGTTCCACAGAGACGGGACACTTGCGGCGGTATGCCCACAATGCCGCGGAGAAGGATGTAGTGCCTACTAGCGCAGGAGGTGACGAGCCATCCGAGACCCTGCACTCCCACTCTCCAGAGCGCAGTTCGCAGGAAGCCCCGCACTCCCGCTCCACGGAGACAGACTTTCGCGGCGGTACCCCCGTTACGAACGCAGGGGAGAGACACAGGCCCACGAGAGAGACTTACCCTGTTCCCGGCCTGCTGGACGGGACTTTACCCTCATGCGCCAAGAAGCCTGGCCGAAGCCACCGGTCATCACCACACGACACGATGAGCAATTCCTCGGTGCCCCATGTGTCTTCTCGGACTCCGCACGCGCGCCCCTCGGCGACGGTGCAGTCTGGGCGGATTCCCCACCTCTCTGTGGGCGCTGCACATCCCAGGAGAGTTGAATGTGCTAGCAGACTCCCTGTTACGGCGGGGCCAGCTACTCCACACCGAGTGGACTCTCCACCCCGACCTCTTTCGAGTGATTTGTGTGCACTGGGAGACGCCCATGATCGACCTGTTCGCGGCGAGGTGGAACACCCAGCTGCCCCTCTTCGTCTCGCCCGTACCGGACCCACTCACCTGGGCGGTGGATGCCCTCCCCATTTCCTGGGATGGCCTACTGGTGTACGCGTACCCTCCCACCATGCTGGTGCCCAAGATCCTCCTAAAGCTCAGGGGCTGCAACACAGTGCTGTACCTGGTCGCCCCATTCAGTTGGGCCAAGAGTTGGACCACCGATCGCCTGAGACTCGCCACGGACCCTCCACTGAGACTCCTCACACCGCGCACGATGCTGAAGCAGCCACGGCAGGATCTCTATCACCCTTGCCCGGAGAGATTCCTCTTACACGCCTGGAGATTGTGCGGCGTGCCCTCGCCGCAAGAGGCTTCTCAGATGCGGCAGTGGAGGCTATCGCTGCAGCATGCAGACCTTCGACCCCAAAGGTGTACGAGGGGAAACGGAGGGTCTTGCAATCCTGGTGCGGCGTCCAGTGTCTCTCCTCCACAGAACTGACAATGCCCCAGCTCGCCGAGTTCTTCATGTGGCTCTTCAAGGAGCAGAACTTGGCGCCTATCACAATCAGGGGCTACCTGTCAATGGTCGCAGACACTTACCGGCACTTGGGCCGGACGGACCCGGAGGCGTGCAAGGACCTCTCCGACCTGATGGCACATTTCAATCTCCAGCAGCCGGTGACCTGCTCGCTGATACCACGATGGGACCTGCCGTGGGCGTTAACCTGGCTGAACTCGGACCGTTTTGAACCCCTGCCCTTGGCACGGTTTGCCGTCTTGACTAGGAAGACGTGCTTCCTGCTGGCCCTCGCCACAACATCAAGAGTGATTGAGCTACACGCACTCTCAGTGCACCCGTCCTGCCTGCAGCTCAGGGCCGATTGCTCAGTTAAGCTCCTCACCATCCCGACATTTTTGTCCAAGAATAGACCCCCCCCCAGTCGCGCCTCAGATGATAACGCTTCGGCCACTGTGGGGCTGTGATTACTCCCGGGACTCATGGCAGCAGGACCCGGTCAGGGCGTTGAAGATCTACCTCTGCCGGTCAAAGCTCCTCAGGAGGGGACGTTCCTGCCCTTGGCGCCACGCAGGAACAACATATCAGCCCAGACTATCTCCACTTGGCTGCGCGGAGTCCCTCTCGCCGGAGGGAGCAAAGAGGATGCGGATCAGGGTACATGAGGTCAGAGCTGTTGCCATGAGCGTTGCATTCGACCGCAACTGCGCCGTGAGGGACATTGTGGCGGCTGTGGGCTGCCGGGCTGAATCAACCTTCGCCCGTTTCTACCTCCATGACCTCTCAGGCCAGCGACAAAACACTGGCCCTAGTGGGGGACATCGCTGCGGCGCACCACTCCCTCCCGGCACCGGAAGTGCCATAGGTAACGCTTACCTGAAATTGTCGGGAGTGTGCACCTAGACGGGGCCTTGCTAAGCGTTCACGCAGGGGTAGGACGTAGTGGGCAGCACCCTTCTCCTTTTCGCAATTTGTTTCTTCAAAAACATTACCGATGACATGACTTTATGGAAGTGTCTACTACTTACTCAATTATAGGCTAAGAACCCGTTGTGTTAACACACAACCCGGGAGGCACTCAGGGAACCCCGAGAGGGGCCGAGAGTTGTCTCCCGTCACTGCCCATCCGGTTCCGAGTCACGACGTGACTAACCAGTCAGTCTACTTAGGCTCACACCGTTCAGACGTGTTTGCTCTAGCCTACGGACTTTGAAACTTCGACCGGTTACCGGTCTTCCAGTCACTTGGCTTCTTGTTCGACTACTGCTTTGTCATCCCTACCTGTGCCCTCTGTGGGTCTGCTGGTCCCTTCATCGTTAGCTGCTGCCCTCTCCTGCGTCTGGGGTTGTGGAGCTGCTCGGTGATCTTTGCTGGGACTTCGCCTGCGTTCGCGCCGTGGGTGTTTTGGACGTTTCTTCCCCCGTTCCCGCTCTAGCCGAAAGGTAAGGTAGCTGGGTTGGCCCTCGGCCGGCTGCCGGGCTGGACGCCGGTTCGAGCAGGAACGAGGACAGTCTTCATCTTCGCTGTAACTTTCGCGCCAAATTCTCTCTTAGCTTGTCGGAGCCACGTGCCCGCGCTCACTCAACTTTCAGCTGATTGGTGTGGCGAGTTTGGCGCTTGCTTGCTGGCTTGTGCCTTGTGTGTTTTGTGGGGATATGTTATGCGTCCATGGCTTGCTTAGCTCCATTGCTTTGGCAAATGTTGCTGTGCCAGACACTTGCTTCATGCCTGTACCTGTCATGATATGCTTGATTTTTGTTGTACATAATGCGTCGTATGCTCGCCTTAGCTTGGCAGGGCCCCACGTGCCCACGCCCTGTCGCCATTACGTTGGTAGGTTGCTGTGCCAGACGCTTGCTTTATGCCTATACCTGTCGTGACATGCTTGAGTTTTCTTGTACATGATGCGTCATATGCTCTTCTTAGCTTGGCGGGGGCCCACGTGCCCGCGCCCTGTCGCCATTACGTTGGTAATGTTACTGTGCCAGACGCTTGCTTCATGCCTGTACATGTCGTCACATGCTTGAGTTTTGTTGTACATGATGCGTAGTATGCTCCCCTTAGCGCCCACTATGCTCTCCAGACCATGGGGTGGATGCCACGCATGTGGAATGCAGGGAGGTACCCAACGGGGAAGAAACACGCTTGGACATTGTTAATATACGGGTAAATACCCTTTGGCAAAATGGACAAACAGAGAGATTAGCCGCGACTTGTCTTCATTCGCAGACTTTATGTCGCAAAGATAGTATGCTTGCCTTAGCTTGGCGGGGCCCCCCATGCCCGCGCCCACTAGCTTACGGGGATGGATTTTGCAGGCCCAGACGCTTACAGGTTTGTACCTTGCTGTTTTGTGCCTTTTTGTCTTGTGAAGGCTCGCCTTACCAGGGCGGGGTCCCACAGGCCCTCGCCCGCGTGCCTTCAGGTTGTTGTGTGTTGCATTGGCCTGTTGATGACCTGCACGCAATGCGGAGGGTTCCAGTGGCCGTCGGATAACCACAAGGTCTGTCTCCCTGCACCGGATGCGCCTCAGGCCATGCTTGTGACACCTGCTCCACCTGACCTAAGCTGTGCTGGTCGCAGTTATGGAGTGTACAGACGCGAGCGACCGGCACCTGTGTGTGATCCGAATCCAGTCGAGGCATCATCCCCCGTGCCCTGCGGACTGGCCGCACGAGTCCGCACTGACCTTTTGGAAAAGACGCCACATTGGACGCGGGAGCGTAGCGCTCGGAGCGGAACTGTGTTTAACGCGATCGCTTCCAGAAGGGAGCACGCCCGGACAAAGCCTTCTGACAGGCAGAGAGCCTGCCTCACTGAGCCCGGTTCGGAGAGACGCGCCACGCGCCGTCCCCCATGTCCACTGTCAGTCCCCGCTCGTCTGCAGGAAAGCCCGCTGACTCTTACAGGGAGTCACTTCGCCGGCAGAGAGCCCGCCTCATTGAGCCCGGCTCGGAGAGACCTTTACCCACGCGTCCGACGAATTGGGGCAGGAGCTTCGCACTCGGAGCAGGACTGCTATCAACGCAATCGCTTCCTGGAGGGAGCCCGCCAGGACAAAGCTGCTTGTCGGCAGAGAGCCCGGCTCAGAGAGACGCGCCACGCGCTGTCCCATGTCCTCTGTCAGTCCTCGCTCATCTCCAACCGCCCGCTGACTCTTACGGGGAGTCACTTCGCCGACTGAGAACCCGCCTCATCAAGCCCGGGACCCGTCCGAGGACTTCGGACAGTTCAGAGCCCTCACGCCACTCCAGCTCTACCAGACGCTCGCTCTCACCCTTCCGACTCCGCAGTTCCCGCTAGCCGACCTCTTCATCGCGTACGGACACCAGGCTTGCCCTGGACGAAGTGCTCATCTCATCGCCATCATTCCCACGGTTGACTGCCCGCCGTCTCCCCCCGCTCAAGAGGAGGATCTCCACCGGTGGACGCTGGATGACAGGTGAGGAGTTCATGTCTCTACCGCAGCCTCCTGGCCTTCGTGACCTGCGCCTCGACTTTGCCTTCGTCAGGACTGGTACTCGGGACCCTCCCAGGCACTCGTCTGCCCTCTGCCTGCTGTGGATCTGCACCATGGCTGCCGCCTCCAGCTGCGACCGGTGACGTCGGGATCCCGTGTTGCTGGCCTGCCGCGGAATGCCCCCCGTGCTGAGGACTCGGCTGCGCCGTGCTCCCCTGGGTGGCCTCCCCTCTTCTGTGCAACCGGGCAGACCGAAGGATACATCTCAGACCGTGGGCCTCGCAGGCACCTCCACTTCGCTTCAGGCCGCCACTAGGCCATGGTTCTCGCCCTGCGGACTCCGGCCCCGCCGTACAGCTCGGGGATTATGCTGGACGTTATCTCCAGATCCCGTACGCTTGGCCTCCAGGAAGTTTCCGGTGCACATGCGACGGAGTAGTTTCCAGTTCGGGCACTGCGTTCGGTCTCAGCCCATGGGTCTTCTACCGCATCGTGGACGCAGTGGTGACCAAGGCACGGCAGCCGTCTTCCAGCTCAACGTCAAACTACCTCGACGACCTCCTCCTGCGCAACCATTGGAGTCCACCGGACATCGGACAGGGATGCACTGATACAGCTGTTCGCGGTTGGGGTTCCTAGTCAACACAGGTAAGTCGGACCTCGCTCCCTCTCGTCGCTTCATCCATCTCGGCATGGAGTTCGCCACCGACCTTAACACGGTGCGTTTGCCGGAGCCACGGATCCTAAGTTGGCCGCCCAGCCGGCCAGGTAGCCCAGCAGGATGCAGCCTCCACCAATATGGCTTCAGCTCCTTGGTTGTTTCAATGCAGCGGCGGATCTACTCCCCCTCGGCCGTCTCTACTCCCGGCTGCTACAGCTGCACCTCCTGCTTCTCTGGCATCCCTCCCCAGGCAATCTGACCGCCATGGTACCCGTGTCCCCGTTGATTCGCCCCCACCGCCTGCGTTGGACGGACACGTCGTGGCATGCTTCGGGAGTCCCCCGGACCGCTCCGCCTCCTCAACTCTCCCTGTGTGTCAATGCAAGTCTTGCTGGTTGGGGAGCCCACCTGCTACCGCGGTTCCTCACGACGTCCGGCCACTGACCTCCGGAGTTCGCGGACAAGCACATCATCTGGTTGGAGCTGCAAGCCCTCATCGCGTGGGAGGAACAACTCAGTCCCAGGAACTGCTCGTCCTCCCCGACTACGCGACAGTGGTGGCATACACCCCCCACCGACCTAACTAACCCCCAGCTCGCGGACTTCTTCCTCTGGCTCTTCGGAGACCAAGGATTGGCCCCAATTACCATCAGGCGGTGCTTGTCCATGATTGCCGACACCTACCGGCACCTCGGCCACCCGGACCCCAGCGCCCTTTAAGACATTGCCGACCTTATGACTCACTTCGGCCGGCAGCGTCCAGTGCCCCGTTTGCTCATTCCTCGCTGGGACCTACCCTGGGTACTGACTTGGCTGAACTTTGCCAGATTCGAACCGCTGCCTTGGCCCGCTTGCATATGTGACTTGCAAGACATGCTTCCTGTTGGCTTTTGCCACGGCGGCCCGAGTTAGCGAGCTACACGTGCTGTCAGCGCGCCCTGCCTGCCTGCAGTTTCGAGCGGATGGTTCCGTACAGCTGCTTACGGACCCTGCCTTCATTGCCAAGACCAGGTCTCCTTGACCGCGCCACAGGTGATCACCTAACGGCCGCTGAGAGGGACGAACTTCCCCCAGGAGACCACGCAAAAAGATCCTGTGCGAGCCCTACGCGTGTACCTACGCCGAATCAAAGCCGTCCAGAGAGGACGTGCACGCCTCTTTCTGCCGTTAGAGCCCGGCAGAACTGACATAACAGCCCAGACGATCTCTTCCTGGCTATGCTGGGTCATACGGTCCGCCCCGCAGGGAGCGAAGAGGCTAAAGATACGTGCACACGAGGTATGCGCCATGGCCACGAGCGTCGCGTTCGACTGGAACTGTACTGTAAAGACATCGTGGCTGCCATGGGCTGGCGGGCAGAATCTACCTTCGCCCGCTTCTACCTCCGGGATCTGGCAGGCCAGCGAGACTACCTTGCACTGGTGGGGGACATCACTGCGGCGCAACACTCCCTCCCAGCGCCACAGGCGCCAAAGGTATACACCTAACTAGGGTTGTCGGGAGTTTGCGGCAGGGAGGATGGCTCTGTTGTCCCTAAGGGGTGCTGAGGCGCGGCACCCTCCTCTCCATCGCAATTCTTCCATAAAGTCATGTCATCGGTAATGTTTTTGAAGAAACAAATTCATTTTTCTCTAAAAGGTATTTTTTTTTTAAATACTTACCGATGACATGACTCGGACAACCCTCCCACCTGCCCCGCTTGCCGTTGGTGAGCTAAGTATCCTGACTAGTTAGTCACCTCGTGACTCGGAACCAGATGGGCAGTAATGGGAGACAACTCTCGGCCCCTCTCGGGGTTCCCCGACTGCCTCCCGGGTTGTGTGTTAACACAACGGGTTCTTAGGCTAGAATTGAGTAAGTAGTAGACACTTCCATAAAGTCATGTCATCGGTAAGTATTTTCGAAAAAATACCTTTGAGAGAAAAATGAATTTTTCTTATTAGTAATAACATCGGTAATGTTTTTGAAGAAATAAATGTATTTTTCTCTAAAATGTATTTTTTCGAAATATACTTACCAATAGCATTACTCAAACGTCCCTCCCGATAGAAACGGTGTGACTAGACAGCTCACGTGATGAGGAGGGGAGGCTACTCAGGGTGTCTTGGTAACTGCTTGCTAGAGTTACATCCCTGTTTGTGTAGCAACACACAGGGGTTGGAGGCTGAAATCGGTAGGCTAAGTGTACCTTCCTATTAGTAATGCCATCGATAAGTATTTTTCGAAAAAATATATTTTAGAGAAAATACATTTTCTTGCACTTTATGCTCAAATTATTGAAACATAATAGGTAAAGAGAGGTCAAAATGAAATAGAATAACTTTAGCATTTTTTTCTAATTAATTTTGTTTATTTTTACAACTTGGGGGTAGGGATACAAAATCAATCAATGTGGCACTCATAGTGATCACAACATCACCTAGTCAAGTTTATAATAATTGTGACATCTGTTTTAATGATATAAGCCTGAAAATGGACTGCCAGTGCTATAGAAAATGTCTGAAGGCATCTGACACATTATTTTTGTCTTTTTTTTTTTTTTTTTTTTTTGCGATTTTGAGAAAATGGCCATTTACTGGGTGCACAAATACCTTCTCTGTGAGCCACAGATTCAATATTTTTTCATTCTGTTTTTTTTGCAGAGGACGCAGAAGGTGTGCCTTAACATAATAATGCCTGATTTGGGCTTCTGGAATGAATTTTGATTTATTTAGAGGAAAATGTTTCTCAAGCTCATTTTAGCATCCGCGAAGAGCGTGAATGGGGGTACCCTTGCGTCATCGGCTATATCTCTGGTGTGTTCCTAAGGATTTTAGGGGAACATTGCTTAAACATCTCAGGACATACTACGGTACACTTTGAAACCCATCTTATTACTATGGGGGAAGAGGAGGGGGGGGGGGTGCACGGTAGTCCGGGCTAGCTCTTGGACTACTAAAGTGACTGCTGCGTGCAGCCCAGGTCACAAGTTCATGTCGAGAGTAAGACGCACTCTTTGTTTTAATTTCATTGGTTATGCTAATTTACATAAAATAAAAAATGAGCTTTCGGCATATTTCCGGCCACATCTGAAACCCTGACTCAGATGTCTGCTGTGGATCCTACTTGACTGTGTAAAAAGCCTTGATACTAAACTATCAGTTTTGATCGGAGGACAAGGCTGGTACAGATTTGTGGCAAAATATCTACTGAGTCTGTTCAGTTCGAGGTTTTAGGTCGATGGTTGCTTAGAGGATTGAAAACTGCTCTGGAATCACAGTGTTTCGTCGATTCGCGGGTGTCTTCGTTTCTTCCCTTGTATTCTGTCTTGAGCTTAGTAGGCGCTGGCGTGCATGCAGTGGCGCAGTGGATTTGCATTAGTCAAAGCTGCTATCATCGGGCCCCTATGCAAAATAAGTCCCTTGGTTGTGCTGACTTCAGGCTCGTTCATATATCTGTGCGCTAAACCCGTCGTTTTCATTTTCAGAATCTCCAGACTGAATTCACTGCTCTAACAAACAGACTGCAGGAAAACAACATTGCTTTGCAGGTGAGAAATCAAACGTTTGCATTACAAACAAAGTCTCGTGTGTGTGTGTGTGTGTGATTTAGATTTTACATCACAGGCACAAATGGATTGGTCATAATAGTTCAATGATGGTGCCAGTTTAGCTTGACAGCTTCACAGGCACCAGGCTGATCTTGCAATACCAGTGAACTGCCATGGCTGATCCATTTTGATCAACAAAGGCTGGAACACTGCTTCCTGTCAAAGGTGTGATGATAAAGTGTGAAGGAATGAACTCGGATGGGAACATTAGTTTTTGCAGCGTGCCATACTAACGGCACCATCTTTTGTTTCAGATTCAATCTGCTGTAAGCATGGTGGAGAAGGTGAGGAAACTACGGTAAGTATGTATTATGTACAGTACATAGATTTGCAGAACACGCAATGCCCCCCTCTACTTGAAGTGCAAGATTCTGTGATGTCAAAATGATAAATACAGGTCAGCCTGAGAAAATCGCTGTACCTTGGAGCCGTAAAATCAGTCCACGTTATTTATGATTATGTTTGTGGTGCTGAATTTACATCCGATTTGCGAACCAAACCACTTAGTAAACGAAAGGTCCTCGGGTCAGTGTAAGCATTAGCTTCCTGTGCCATGGTTGTGGGCAGGCCGGTTAAGGACCTTTTGTTCAGTGGGATTCCCCTTGAGAGCCAGCCACCTGTTTGCTTTATATGGAAGCGCCTAGTATTGAGGCTGACCTGTAATTCACCGTGGAATGCTGCAAATTGTCCCAGACTGGCTAAAGGCTATCAGAACATTAAGGTCAATTCTATTAAAAGTCACATCTGTTACTGAATCTTCCAGGAAAACGAAATGAATTTGTGTACAAATTTCAGTTGTATGCAGCCAATCACTACAACAATAGACATGCCCACAGAAAAAGTAGAATTTTCATGTTTCACATTCTGTATGACAGGAGCCAGTTTTCTGATGAGGAGTCGACACCTCTTGACGAAGCCATCGAGCTGGCTGCCAGTGAGGAGAAACTGAGGGAAGAATCTATCGCTAGTCTACCCCCTCTCATGATGTCCCTCAAACAGTACCGCGAACAACAGCAGGAGATCTGCCAGTTCAAAGACCAGGTGGGGCAGGATGAGTGTCTGAATAACCCCATTAGTGTGCGAACACAACAAGACGACATCCAAATGCAAGAGGCGTAGATCCTCATGAGCCCCCGCAGTCGCTGCATTTCAGAGGCACAATCTGCATCCATCGGCAGTAAAGGGGTTAAACTGTAGAATGTTCCTGTCCGTGTCATGATATCGGAGGGGTGTGGGGGTGAGAGTGAGTTGTTGGCCAAGATGTTCTTGGCCGGAGGTGTAATAGACAAGTGAGTGTGTATTGAGCTGCCTGTCATCGGCCTGTTATCCTTCATCTCACTGTGTGGTAAACTGACAGATTTATCAAACGGTTGAATTTCAGAGTACCAATCATAAGATGTTCCTACCCCACTTCAAGACAATGTTCTTATTATCTTTATTTTCTGTTACACGTTTGCTACTTTGTGATATTGGACTTTATGGCTTGAGCTGCAAGGTCCAAAATGACAGGTCAGCACACAAGTATGTAGTTAGTCCCCTCTTGTTGGTTGACGTTCGGAAATCAGAAATAGGTCAAAACTGCAGGTGTTTCAACAAAAACAATCAAAGCACAAACATGCAATCTCGCATGTTTGTCCAGACTTTTAAGCCACTGTTGTTGTTTTTTAAGACACTGCAGTTTTGACCTGCTTAGAGTCGAAGAGCTCACTGCTTATGGGGATTCAGCACAATACAAATGCTCTTTGGTATTATTATTATTACTTGTGATATCCAGAAATCATCTCTTCGCTGATCATTTTGTGTTCCCTGTTGTCAAGTTGACCCTTTGGTCTTGTAAGTTTCAGTTTGGTATCTCTTTGGTTTCCTGTGGTGAGTTGGATCCCCTGATCTCATTAGTTTCCTGTAGTCACTTTGCTGATCTGGTACCCATGTTTTGTGTGGTGAGCAGCCTGTTCCTGAGGAGAAACTGGACAGCAGAGACGCCATGCGTAAACAACTTTACCAACACCTGACACAGTGCATGGAGGAGATGGAACAAAAGCCTTTCACTGTGCGCGCACACAGCATCACGGTAGGCAGACAGTTACTGGCGTTCTTTGTCAGCAAGCGTGAGATGCATAACTAGTGAGATGCATAGATTCTCATGAGCCCCAGAAGCCTGAGGATCTGCGCATTATGTACATGGCCTTTACTCCTTTAGCCACTTCATTGCTGAGAAAATGCAACAATCCAACTGAATCCTCATGAGCCTCTGCATTTGTGGAGGCTCATGAAGATGTATGCCTCATGCTGACGCCACTTTGTGTCCATGTTCCTTGGATGGCTGTGACTAGAATTAACAGAAGAGATTTCAGCCTTGGATGGCTGTGACTCTAGAATTAACAGAAGAGATTTCAGCCTTGGATGGCTGTGACTCTAGAATTAACAAGAGATTTCAGCCTTGGATGGCTGTGACTCTAGAATTAAGGGGAGACATGGTAGTCAAATAATGAATTTTTTTGTTTCAGAAACTGTTGGTTGTTTGTTGTCATTTTATGATGTAAAATAACTGCTGGATTATATATAGACTTTGAAAAATGTCAAAAAAAATATTTTTGTGACTTTAATGCATCAAAAACTGGGAAAAACCTTGCAAAATTAGCTAATTTCAAAATGTTCTTGTGTCTGAACTAATGCTTATATTCTCTCACTTCTTTTTGTTTTTTAAATCTATTTATGTGCTAAATAGACCTGTGCATGGAAATTGCATTCAGTACATCAGTAATTTTATAATGAGCACTAGAAATAATCATTATAAATTGCAGTCATCAAGAGACCGAAAACAGCAATTCACATGGTCACCAAACACAAACTAATACACTAAACTCATATTCCATGCACAGAAATATTGCAACACATGTTACAAATATCATATCCAAATATGAAATGGATCGGTCAAGCCATTCAAAAGATACAACCTTTTATTTGGTCAAAAAATCACATTTTGAGAAAACGGTCCCCAAAGATTGGACAAGCAAAACGGAGTACTGTGCCATAACAAACGCCTATGGGATAAAAAAACAAAACAAAAAAACAACAAAAAAATTGAATAGCCACATATAGAAACATATTTCTCATGAGAAAATGAAAAGCAGAAGGTTTCTCAGTCTTGGATATATGCACACGTTGAAAATGCGTGATCTGAATGAGCGATTCTCGTATTTTGATCGAGTTGTACGCCATGCGTAATGGTGCATTGTGGGACGGTCGGAAAGACCCGAAGCCGTTCGGAGCCTGGTCGGAAAAACCCGAAGTCATCCAGAACACTCGGCGCGCTCTGCTCATTGGTCGGTTTCCGAAAATAGTATTATCTCATTAGCATAACGTTCGTATCAGGAAATCTCCGGTCGTTCGTGACGTCAGTTTTGCGCCAATAGCTATTTATAGAGCCTTTGTAACCTTTAGCTGGTTGGTGAATGGGAAAGTAGAGACGGAACCGGTTCGAATGGACCCAAACATGGCGGCATTCGTCGCTCGCAAAGCGGTGTTGTCAGGGTCCAAACATTGGATGTTTTCGAGCAAAAGACGTCGCAAATGCATGAAACATTGAGCAGGTGCTTCACTTTATTTATTTTTTTACAGTAAATAAAAGGTATTTTGTGATATTTTATGGTTGTGGCCGGGTTCTAGGGGGTTCAAAAAACCCCAAAACACTTCGGACACCAAAATTGACGTTTTTTGCGGTACCGTGTCTCCCCTTAACAGAAGAGATTTCAGCCTTGGATGGCTGTGACTCTAGAATTAACAGAAGAGATTTCAGCCTTGGATGGCTGTGACTCTAGAATTAACAGAAGAGATTTCAGCCTTGGATGGCTGCGACTCTAGAATTAACAGAAGAGACTTCAGCCTTGGATGGCTGCGACTCTAGAATTAACAGAAGAGACTTCAGCCTTGGATGGCTGTGACTCTAGAATTAACAGAAGAGATTTCAGCCTTGGGTGGCTGCGACTCTAGAATTAACAGAAGAGACTTCAGCCTTGGATGGCTGCGACTCTAGAATTAACAGAAGAGACTTCAGCCTTCGATGGCTGCGACTCTAAAATTAACAGAAGAGACTTCAGCCTTGGATGGCTGCGACTCTAAAATTAACAGAAGAGATTTCAGCCTTGGATGGCTGCGACTCTAGAATTAACAGAAGAGATTTCAGCCTTGGATGGCTGTGACCCTAGAATTAACAGAAGAGATTTCAGCCTTGGATGGCTGGGACTCTAGAATAACAGAAGAGATTTCAGCCTTGGATGGCTGGGACTCTAGAATTAACAGAAGAGATTTCAGCCTTGGATGGCTGGGACTCTAGAATTAACAGAAGAGATTTCAGCCTTGGATGGCTGGGACTCTAGAATTAACAGAAGAGATTTCAGCCTTGGATGGCTGCGACTCTAGAATTAACAGAAGAGATTTCAGCCTTGGATGGCTGCGACTCTAGAATTAACAGAAGAGACTTCAGCCTTGGATGGCTGCGACTCTAGAATTAACAGAAGAGACTTCAGCCTTGGATGGCTGCGACTCTAGAATTAACAGAAGAGACTTCAGCCTTTGATGGCTGCGACTCTAGAATTAACAGAAGAGATTTCAGCCTTGGATGGCTGCGACTCTAGAATTAACAGAAGAGATTTCAGCCTTGGATGGCTGCGACTCTAGAATTAACAGAAGAGACTTCAGCCTTGGATGGCTGCGACTCTAGAATTAACAGAAGAGACTTCAGCCTTGGATGGCTGCGACTCTAGAATTAACAGAAGAGACTTCAGCCTTCGATGGCTGCGACTCTAGAATTAACAGAAGAGATTTCAGCCTTGGATGGTTGCGACTCTAGAATTAACAGAAGAGACTTCAACCTTGGATGGCTGCGACTCTAGAATTAACAGAAGAGACTTCAGCCTTGGATGGCTGTGACTCTAGAATTAACAGAAGAGATTTCAGCCTTGGATGGCTGTGACTCTAGAATTAACAGAAGAGATTTCAGCCTTGGATGGCTGTGACTCTAGAATGAACAGAAGAGACTTCAGCCTTGGATGGCTGCGACTCTAGAATTAACAGAAGAGACTTCAGCCTTCGATGGCTGCGACTCTAGAATTAACAGAAGAGATTTCAGCCTTGGATGGCTGCGACTCTAGAATTAACAGAAGAGATTTCAGCCTTGGATGGCTGCGACTCTAAAATTAACAGAAGAGACTTCAGCCTTGGATGGCTGCGACTCTAGAATTAACAGAAGAGACTTCAGCCTTGGATGGCTGCGACTCTAGAATTAACAGAAGAGACTTCAGCCTTCGATGGATGCGACTCTAGAATTAACAGAAGAGATTTCAGCCTTGGATGGCTGCGACTCTAGAATTAACAGAAGAGACTTCAGCCTTGGATGGCTGCGACTCTAGAATTAACAGAAGAGACTTCAGCCTTGGATGGCTGCGACTCTAGAATTAACAGAAGAGACTTCAGCCTTGGATGGCTGCGACTCTAGAATTAACAAAAGAGATTTCAGCCTTGGATGGCTGCGACTCTAGAATTAACAAAAGAGATTTCAGCCTTGGATGGCTGTGACTCTAGAATTAACAGAAGAGACTTCAGCCTTGGATGGCTGTGACTCTAGAATTAACAGAAGAGATTTCAGCCTTGGATGTCTGTGACTCTAGAATTAACAGAAGAGACTTCAGCCTTGGATGGCTGTGACTCTAGAATTAACAGAAGAGATTTCAGCCTTGGATGGCTGTGACTCCTAGAATTAACAGTAGAGATTTCAGCCTTGGATGGCTGTGACTCCTAGAATTAACAGAAGAGATTTCAGCCTTGGATGTCTGTGACTCCTAGAATTAACAGAAGAGGTTTCAGCCTTGGATGGCTGCGACTCCTAGAATTAACAGAAGAGATTTCAGCCTTGGATGGCTGCGACTCCTAGAATTAACAGAAGAGATTTCAGCCTTGGATGGCTGCGACTCATAGAATTAACAGAAGAGATTTCAGCCTTGGATGGCTGCGACTCCTAGAATTAACAGTAGAGATTTCAGCCTTGGATGGCTGTGACTCCTAGAATTAACAGAAGAGATTTCAGCCTTGGATGGCTGTGACTCCTAGAATTAACAGAAGAGATTTCAGCAATGAAATCTGTGTCCACTGGTAATGAAGCTGTTAACAGACCTCTCATTTAAAGGATAATGAAAATTGTTGATGCTGGGCGAGCAAGTTGCATGGCTTCTCATGCAGGGGCTTGTGAGGATCTATGCATCTGGCAGATAGAATTTGCTTGTCTTGCACTATACAATAGCATGTAAACATTCAGGAGCATGCATAGAGTCTGACACAAGTGTTTACGAATATGAATACCTTTATTGTCCGAAGATGGGAAATTTGTTTGCAGCGGAATTTTTGTAAAACAGTTGTAAAAAACAACAAATGTGAACATGAAACAAATACATTGGACTGACTAGAACACACCGACCAATTACAGTGAGTATGTGCACGTATTTAACATCACAACCATCTGCAATGTTAATATCCACCTAGAAAGAAAACTGAGACGACACTACCTTATACCACGCGCACAACACGCACGCACACACACAAACAACCCACACACACACATTTGCGTATCACATGACATTGCAAATTCATAGACCTGAGGCTGACATCTTGACCATCCTTCAAATGATGCCATGACTATAGGTCTATGCCATGGCATCATTTAGGAGACAGATAGATGATGGCACGAAAGAAAGACGTCTGTGATTTGACTTGCACGTCACAGTTCCGTATCTCCTGGAGGAAGGTAACAAGGCATATTCTTTCGGATAAAATATGAGTTTCATCAGATACAATGTGGAAGGCTTTGTTAAGCACCTGCTTCTCATACAAAGAAGAAAGGCAGGGCTGCTGAACACGAGTTATTTTGCATCGGATGTTGATAATGCGCTGGAGCTTAGTCTTATCTTTTAGGCTGATGTTCCCAAACCAACAGACACATGAGAAGGTGAGTACACTTTGAATAAAAGACTGATAAAAGAGAGTTAAAACAGAGTTGTCAACATTAAACTTGCGCAGCTTCCTCAAAAGATACAGGTGCTGTTGGCCTTTCTTGTGCAAAACATTGCACTGACTGTCCCATTTAAGTTTGTCATCAATGGTGGTTCCGAGGTATTTGTACATGTTCACTTTGTTTCCTCGAAAAACATTACCGATGGCATTACTGTATGGAAGTAGCACTTAGCCTATCAATTTCAGCCCAGGGATCATTGTGTACAGCAGTGCCACCGGGGAACCACCCGAGTGAGCTGTACCAACGTCCCTGAATAGGTGCCCTTCACTGAGTAACCTCCCCTACCTCATACGGGTACATGCGCAGCATCTCCAGTTTTGCCCTTAGCTTCATGCGCTGGTAGGTTGTGTCAGCCCACGGCTCCCTCCTTTGGATTTCTTCTTGGATTTCTTTCTAGAATTTTCTTGTGTCGAGGTAAGGCCTCGGGTACTGTCACAGCCAGGAGTCCAGGATTTTTCCGGACAGGCAGCGACATTATTCTGTGGATAATTGTTTGACTCGTATTCGAAAGAAAATTCTCGCCGCGTTTCATGTTCCGACCACGTGGCCTGTTGTGTTCCTTTTACGCCATACCTTTGCTCTGTTTGTTGCAGAATGCAAGTTCAGACGTGCTGGCATTGTATGGATTTTCAGTGGCCCACTGATAATCACTCCATCTGCCTACCGTGTTCTGGATGCTCTTCTTCTCGGACGTGCAACGTGTGTGCCTCGTGGCGGGAACTTCAATGGTCGCAGTTATGGGGGTTTTACCGCAGGGAACGACCCGCTACCCCCTGGACCCACGCTTGCAGCCGGGTAGTCTGTCCGCCAGGAACACCCTTACTGCTGCTACGCCTTCTGCCATCACCGGCCCACGCCTTGCGTTGTCGGATATCGTGGTGTCTTTAAAACGCTCGGACCAGCCGCCTTGTCTGCGCCCGGTCTTCTCACCCTTGGCGGGACATCTTAACCGAGGTGAGAGGCGCCCCAGCGCACAGCGGCAAAGCGACCGTGCCCCGTCAGCGAGCACACACACGAGTACACACCAATTATTGTCTATTTCTTCTTCCACTCAACCTTCCGCAACGGTTACGAGTACCGCGCCTCGGCGCCTTCGGTCGCCCTCTCTCTCGGACGCTCGACGTTTTCGTTCTTCTGTCTCAGCCTGCTGGGGCTCGGCAGCCTTACGGCCCCCATCTTTGGACCGTACTTTGGCTTCCTCGGTTTGGCGCTCTTCCTCTCGGGACCATCTCTCCCACCCGCGCCACCGCCTTTCCACGTCTCGTCGTGCTCGGAAGGATTCCTCTTTCCGCGTTGTCCTGTCTTCACGTATATCTTCGCGGGACCATCGTCCTCGCTCGAGTCTTGTGCGTTCTGCGGTGGACTCTACTCCACTTCCTGTTGTTGAATTAACTAGGGGGGTCTCGTGTCCTTCCAGACCCGATCCCTCTCTACGTCGCCGACCTCCGTCGGCTTCCCCTCCTTCCTCTTTGCTTGCCTACCGCTCTCCTTCACCGTGCTCAAGCGTTCATCAGGATGTAGCCTCCAATGATGACGTTATTAGCTTGCACCCGGAAGACTCCGCTTCGGCCTTGTGGTCTCTTGGCGATCGCACTTACTCTTCTGAATGTGAGGGAGCGGCCCTTTCTCCTTCTGCCTGTGGCGCTCTGGGGTCCGATGTGTGTGCATCCTTAGACACGGCTGCTAGGCTGATTTTAAGTGTCCTTCCTCGGGACGTGTGCCCTTCATCCCCTCCCATCAAGCAGAAGTCTTCGGCTCTCGTGGATGCCCACCTTCAGCCCAAATGTTTTAAGTCGCTCCCTCAACCCCGCCGGTTTTCGCGACATTACAGAGGCCTTTAATACGCATCTCGGACAAGGACGTCTTGGCGACAAGCATTTTTTCTCGGACTTTCGATGGTTCAAGGACTTTGATCTTACCTTCTGGCAGCGCTGGTATAATGGACACTCACCCTTCTTCCTCTGTCCCCTTCCGTCAGTGGACTTGGATGCGGAAGCCTTTGTGGGCGGCAGAGCGGCAGTTCGTCGTATCATGCCTCCCGGTCTGTATACTACGGCGGTTCGAATTCGAAATACCCTCGCATATTGCGGTTTTCTGGAACTGGCAACACAGGCTATTGTTTGTTGCACTGAAGAGTCTGGGCGCTCCAGCGTTTCCCAGTTGGAGGATATTTGCACCATTGCTACAGTGGCCAATCGGGCAGCTTACCACGCCTCTGCTAACGCCTTAATGGGCACAGTTAATTGTGATTTGATGCGTCGTGACAGTCTCCTGCGTTCTTGCCCTGGCTTACCCCCCTCTGTTAAGACGCAGCTCCGCCAGGCCCCCCTGTACCCCGGCCAGAACCTCTTCTCGTTTTGGTCGACAGCCCCAGTTCGGTCGACCCCTTGCGGCCCCGTCCTCTTCCGCCTCTGCCTGGCCCTGACGCTCTCGGTGGCCCGGGCGTGGCCGGATACAGTGATGCTTCCCAGTCTCGACCCCAGCCGACGCCTTTTGGGTCGCCATTCGGCGGAGGTTAGCCCTGCACAGCGACGAGTGGCGGTCGCTGCTACCAGACGACCCTTGGATAATTTCTGTCGTCTCGGACGGTCTGCACCTGACTTTCAATGCCCCCCTTCCCCCGCTCCGACGATCACCCTTGTGGACTCAGTCACCGGCAGACCCGCTCAAGGCGGCCGCTCTTCAGCTGGAGATCGCGGACCTACTCAGGAAAGCCGCAACGGAAGTGGTGACACGTCATGACTCGCCAGCCTTCTACAGTCGCCTCTTCATCGTGCCGAAACCAGGTGGCAGGTGGCGTCCAATCATCGACTTGTCGGCGCTCAACAAGTTTATCTCGGCCCCCCCACCTCCCCCCTTCCGCATGGAGACCGCGCGGGCGCTGCGGGCCGCCATCCAACCTCTCGACTTTGCTATCAGTCTCGATCTCACGAACGCCTACTTCCACGTCCCGATCCACTCGTCGTCGCGGCGCTTTCTCTGCTTCACCTTCGAAGGACAGGTTTTTCAGTTCCGCGCCCTACCCTTCGGACTCAACCTCAGCCCGTGGATCTTCACGAGACTTATGGATGCCGTCTTGGCCAGGGCTCGTCGGTCAGTCTCAGGCCCTTCGTTCAACTACCTGGACGACCTCCTGCTTTGGAACCAGGACTCCATTGCCCTCACGACGGACAGAGACTCGCTGCAGGATCTCTTTCGGCGCCTAGGCTTCCAGATCAACGAGGGAAAGTCAGACCTTTTGCCGTCTCGTCGGTTCATACACCTGGGCATGGAATTTCTGACCGACCTCAACACCGTACATTTACCCGAGCCTCACGTGCAGAAGTTGATGGATCTTTCTGGGCTGGTGTACCTTGCCGACTCGGTGTCAGCCCGGACCTGGCTCTAGCTGCTCGGTCTCCTAAATGCGGCGCCGGATCTCCTGCCCCTATCAGGCAGTTTACGCGACCTCTCCAGCTTCATCTGCTATTACACTGGCACCTCTCCTCGGGCGACCTCAACACCTTGGTACCAGTCCCCCCCCCCCCCCCCCCTTGATCAGGACCCACCTCCGTTGGATGGACTCAGAGTGGCTTCTTACTTACTTACGCCTGTCACCCCTACCCGGGTATAGGCCGTCGACGAGAGACCTCCAGCAACTCCTGTCCTGTGCTTCTCCTTCGATTCTACTCCAGGTGGTTCCCAGTCTCTTGATGTCTGCTTGGAGGTCTCGACGCCAGGAGTTTCTCGGCCTACCTCTTTTCCTCTTTCCCTGGGGGTTCCATGACAATGCCTGCCTAGTGATACTGGAAGCTGGCTTTCTCAGACTGTGACCGATCCATCCCCATCTTCTTCGCCCAATTTCATTCTCTGCTGTTATCTGCTCTGTTCTCTCCCAGAGTCTGACGTTGCTGATCTTCTCTGGCCAATGGATTTTCAAAATTCTTCTAAGGCAACTGTTCATGAAGGTCTGTACTCTGTTGACTGTGGCCTACCCGGCACCGGCCTCCACGTGGCGTGGGTGGGTAGTCCACTCGGTCCCTGACTGAGTGGGCTAGCAGACGGGTGCCATCTTTGTCCAGGATTAGGACTTGATGTCAGCAGATATGTTGTTCAGTCTTTTTCACTGGTCCGGTTTTTAAGGAGCTGTGCTTACCCAGGTCTTACCATGTTGGCTTGGTCCTTAAAAATACGCGTGAGCTTTTGGTCCTTTGGATCCCAAGTGTTTGCCGTGCTTGGAGACCCGTGTCGGGGGAGAAGAGGATCCTGGTGGCTGAAACACTCCACTTTGGCCTTGACTTCTGCCTAAACGGGAGGCTAGTCGTACCGGCCTAGTCAATCGGCTCTTGTCACGTCGAGCCCTATCCCCCTGTTGACATGCGGGTTGTTATACGGAGCACCATGCTATAGCCTCTGATGCTGATTGGGTGCTTTACGCCAGTATTCCCCTGTATTCAACAGTGTGATAGAAGGCGGTGGCTCAAACGGTTCAATCGGGCTTACCCCCTTGAGTATATCTTTCGGGCAGTCTCCATTGTGCGTCGGCTGGAGACCCGCCGACAATTGCACTTTCCCTTGTTGGGCTCGGTGGCGGGCGGGGACCCCCGGGGGATGAATATCTATCATACTATAATATGGAAAATATCAAAAAACCAAAACTGGCACCAAAGCGGCACATAGCCACTGACATTGACCTTGAAAATGATAGCGACTCTGATTGTGGGGAAGCGACGCCTCAGGTTTCGGCCGTCTGGCCTCGCTTTCTCATTATCCACAGCAAAGTTAAAGAGAAGCCTGTTTCCAAGCTGCACCCTTTCCTGGTGGGGGAGACCCTCAGGAGCCGTGTTGGCAGGCCTGAGGCCCAGCGCCTCAGGTCTGGTGACTTGTTGGTAGAGTGCCGTACCCGGGCACACTCCAATGGGCTACTGAGGCTCTCCTCCATCGGAGACACTCCAGTGGAGGTCACTCCCCACAAAACAATGAATTCCTCTAGAGGAGTGATTAAAGATCAAGCATTGGCCGAACTGTCTGAAGATGAACTTGTACGGAACCTTAAGTCACAGGGGGTGACCTACGTCAGGCGCTTCATTTCCAAACGAGGTGGTAGGGAGATCCGTCTCCCTACCATCATCCTGACGTTTGGCACCCCCACAGCTCCTACTACCATCTGGGGAGGTTATTACTCCCTAAAAGTGAAAAAGTACGTCCCTCTCCCCCTTCGGTGCTTTAAGTGCCAAAAGTATGGCCATGGGCAGAAGACATGCCACCAGGCAGAGGCCCTATGCGCCCGTTGCACTAAGCCCGGACACTCTGCTGAGTCCTGCACAGCCATCCCCCTGTGTGTGAATTGCCAGGGGGCGCATATGGCTTCGGACAAGAAGTGCCCTCGTTGGATCTCCGAGTGCAGGATTCAGCAGGTGCCTGTGGAGAAGGGGCTGTCTTTTGCGGACGCAAAAAAACTGGTTGACGGTCCTGGTGCAGCTGAGGCGGCGCCAAAATCAAATAACAACTTTGTGTATACTTTCAGTGCTGCCGTGGCAGGCAAGCGCCCCACCAAAGACTTCTCTTGTCAAACCCCAACTTCTTGGTTGGGGGCGGAGCCTCGGATCCTCTCACCCCTGGAGAGTAATCCTCCTCCGGTGGTGACGAGGAGCCAGGGAACGCAGAGGGCGGACGCTACCGGTCCGGTGGCACCGCCTTCTGCTGCCCCTAAGCCTCAGCCCCCACCCAAACCTGCTAGTTTGTCAACACCAAAGGTTTCTGGCTCTGGTCAGCCTTCTAAGGCCGCTAACTCTAGCGGCAGGAACGCTGCCCAGGACCAGAAGTCAAAGAAATCTATGGGACCGCCGTGCACACGGGCCCAGAAGGGGAACATTGATATCCCCCTTCAAAACAAATATGCTGCGTTGGAGGAGCAGATGGAGGGAGTGGAAGTTGTCGATGCTGCGGCAGCTCCACCCCCTTCATCTCCTAGGAACCAGAGGAGGCCCGGGAGCCGGCCCCCCTCTGTTTCTCCGACTCCTTCCAAGGCAAAGGACAAAGGGGGGAAAAACTCCGCACCCCCAGATAAGACATAATCATGGACTCTCTGCTTCAGTGGAATTGTCGTGGTTTTCAAGCTAACTTTGAGGAATTACGTCTTTTAGTCAAGTGCTATAACCCCTCAGTAATATCTCTTCAGGAGACTTACCTGAAGACTTCTGACCCTGTGTCCTTTAATGGTTTTAACGCTATACATAAAGGCTCTGATTCGGAGAGGCGCTCGGGTGGAGTGGCTCTTCTCATTAGTAGCCAAATTTTATGTAGCCCCGTTAGCATCGACACCTGTCTTCAGGCTGTCGCAGCTCGGGTTACCTTGAAGAAGACCATAACTATATGCAGTATTTACCTGCCACCATCCCTGCGGGTCTGTAGTAATTATTTTTTTAATTTAGTTGATCAACTGCCCCCTCCCTTTATTCTCATGGGGGATTTTAACGGTCACGCTCACCTTTGGGGTAGTGACCACTATGATGGCAGAGGTCAGATGTTAGAAGATGTTTTTTCTCAACTTAATCTATGTGTCTTTAACGATGGTTCACCTACATACTCTAACCCAGGTTCAGGAGCTAGTTCTGTTCTAGACCTCACTGTGTGTGATCCTTCTCTCATGCTGGACTTTGACTGGAAGGTTCACGATGACCTGTGTGGTAGTGACCACTTCCCAGTAGTCCTGTCATCGGTCAGCTGTGGGGAGGATCCGCCGGTGGGGCGCTGGAATCTTAAGAAAGCTAACTGGCCTCTGTTCGCCTCCCTCTGTCAGTCTCGTCTTACAGAGGAGGTGGTCATGTCATCTGAAGAACCTATTTCTTCTTTTACTACTATTTTGTTGGACGTAGCGGGTGAAACCATCCCTAAAACTTCCGCATCAGTCCCTCAAAAGCCGAGAGTACCATGGTTCAACGAAGAGTGCCGCAAGGCCCAAATAGCGCGCAAATCTGCTCAGCGACGTGCTTTCCGTAATCCGTCGCAAGTAAATATTTTAACCTTTAAAAGACAGAGGGCGAAAGCCCGTTACATTTTTAAACGTGAACGCCGTGCTTCCTGGAGACGCTTCGTCTCATCTTTAACTTCTCGGACTCCGTCCCAGAAAGTATGGAAGGCTGTTCGGAGAATTAGGGGCAGAGGTGGCTCGGCTTCTGTTGGCCATCTTAGAGATGGTGTCAGTTTGGTTACAGATAAAAAAGCTGTGGCCAATTTGCTTGCCTCCACCATTGCCCATAATTCTTCAACGGAGCATTATTCACCTTTCTTCCAGAGAGAGAAGGAGAAACGAGAGTCTCGTATTTGTGATTTTGAGTCCGATAACTCAGAAGACTATAATGTCCCGTTTACATTATCAGAATTGCAGCAAGCTTTGCAGAAATGTAATGACTCTGCTGCTGGCCTAGATACCGTCCACTATCAATTCCTAACGCATCTGCCTGAGAGGTCACTCCTTGTACTTCTCAAGGCCTTTAACCATATCTGGAGAACTGGTCATTTTCCGCCGTCTTGGCGCCAGGCTGTGGTTGTACCGATCCCCAAGCCGGGTAAGGATCCTTCCGACCCGGGCAACTACCGGCCTATCGCTTTGACATCATGTTTATGTAAAACTATGGAGCGCCTGGTCAACGCCCGCCTGGTGTGGCATCTTGAGTCACAGGGTCTCCTCACAGACCTCCAGTGCGGTTTCCGGCGCTTCCGTAGTACAACTGACCATTTAGTCCGCTTTGAATCGTTTATTCGAGATTCTTTTGTCAACAAGCAGCATGTCTATGCAATTTTTTTCGATCTTGAGAAGGCGTATGACACTACCTGGAAGTATGGCATAATGTCTGACTTGTTGGACATGGGTTTTAAAGGGCACCTGCCCGTTTTTATTCACAATTTTTTGACTAACCGGTCGTTCCATGTCCGTGTGGGCTCCACCCTCTCCGACTCCTTTGAACAGGAGATGGGTGTCCCACAGGGCAGCATTCTATCTCCTGTTTTATTTAGTATTAAAATTAATAACATTGTAAAGGCCGTCAAGGATGATTCTGAATGCTCTTTGTTTGTTGACGACTTTGCTTTGTGCGCACTTGGTCGAGGACTTGCGTCCCTTGAGAGGCGCTTGCAGCTGTGCGTTGATCGCATCCAGCGGTGGGTGTCTCTCAATGGATTCAAGTTCTCGCCCTCCAAGACTGTTTGTGTGCATTTTACTAACCAGACGAAATTTTTTCCAGAACCTAGCCTGAGCATTGCTGGAGTGCCAATTAAGGTGGCCGAGGAGGCAAAGTTTCTGGGGGTCATTTTTGACAAAAGACTTACCTTCCGCAACCATATTAATTACCTTAGAACCTCTTGTCAGAAGGCTCTCGACATTCTTCGTGTCGTCGGTCGTACTGACTGGGGTGCGGACCGTACTGTCTTACTTCGTCTGTACCGGGCCCTTGTTCGGTCCAAACTGGATTACGGCTCTGTGGTGTATGGCTCAGCTTCCAAGTCTGTGCTACAGCGTCTGAACACAATTCACCATCAGGGTCTGCGGATATGTCTTGGGGCCTTCAGGACGTCTCCAGTTCCTAGTCTGTATGCCGAGGCAGGGGAGCCTTCTCTCAAGCTCCGCCGCATCCGCCTCATGCTCAGCTACGTTCTGAAACTGAAGGCCCATCCAGACAATCCTGCCTATGATTGTGTTTTTAAACCATCGTTTGCAGAGGTTTACGATACCCATCCGGGAGCTGTCCGTCCACTTTCTTTCCGTGTCCGACCTCATCTGCAGGCGGCCGGATTGGACCTGGACAGAGTTTCGGAATCCCTGCAACACATCACTCCACCTTGGCTCTTACCAGTTCCTGACATCTTGCTGGACTTGACTGCCCACAAGAAAGACTCTACTCCACCAGCCATATACCAACAGAGCCTCAATGAACTGCTTTCAATTTTTCCTGGCTATTGTCGCATCTATACCGATGGGTCAAAGTCTGAGGATGGGAGAGTGGCTGCGGCCACAGTATCCTCTCGCCATCCTAGACGCCCATTTAAGCACCGCCTCCCAGACCACTCATCTGTATTTAGTGCGGAACTGCAGGCGGTTCTGCTGGCACTCAAGCATGCTTATCGATCTAGAGAAAGGAACTTCCTGATTCTGTCTGACTCTCTTTCTGCCCTGCAGGCCCTTCAGGGCACGGGAAATGACCACCCACTGCTGGTGCAGATCAGAGAGCTCCACGCGGACTTGATGAAGGAATATTATGATATCATTTTTATTTGGGTGCCAGGGCATGTGGGCATCGAAGGCAACAGGATCGCAGATTCTGCTGCCAACGATGCCCGCAATGACCCTGTCCCTGACACACAGACTGTTTATAGTGATTTTAGACATGTGGCTAGTGCGTACATAGCCCGTGAGTGGCAGTCCGAGTGGGACAAAGAGGAAGCTAACAAGCTGCATGAAGCCCTTCCTAAGTTGTCCGACGGTCTACCTTATCGCTGCGGCAGCCGCCGTGAGGAGACTGTCCTGGCTCGGCTCCACATCGGCCACACGTATGTTACGCACTCTTATTTACTTAAACAGGAGGAGCGTCCATGGTGTTATGCCTGCGACGAGCAGTACTCTGTTCAACACTTTTTGTTGTCTTGTGCTGATCTAATCGACACAAGGTATAAACATTTCACAGCAGACTCCTTGAAGGTTTTGTTCCGGGATGTGCCCCCGGACAAGATCTTCAGTTTTCTGAGAGAGTGCCATATTTTTAATAAGATTTGAGCGTTTATAGATTATGATGTTTCTATTATTTTGACCTTTTTGAGAGTCTTCCGACGTTTTCTTTAAAGACCTGTGCGACATTTTAGCCTGACATATTTTTAAGGTATATTTACATCATGTCTTAAGACCTTTCTTTTAGTCTGGCTGACCAGATTTTTACCCTTCCCGCCGTGAGATGGCCTTAGTTGCCTGCTCGGCGTTAAACCCAAATAACTAACTAACTCTGTTGACTGTGGTTTTTGTCAATCTCCAAGTCTCTGCTCCATATAAGAGAACTGCTTTTACATTGGAGTTGAAAATCCGGACTTTGGTGTGTTGTGACAGCTCTCTGGAGCTCCACACTTTTTTCAACTGGAGAAAGGCTGCTCTGGCTTTACCGATTCGTGCTCTGACATCTGCATCAGTGCCGCATTTTTTGTCTATGATGCTCCCGAGATAGGTGAAGGACTCCACCTCCTCCAACGGGGTGCCAGCAAGCAAGACTGGTTCTTCCCTGGTTGCGTTCAGCCTCATTGTCTTTGTTTTCTGTTTGTGAATGGTGAGGCCCACTTGGGACGAGATGTCAGCAAGCCTCGTGGTCTTGTCCTGCATTTGTTGTTGAGTGTGGGACAGTAATGCCAAGTCGTCTGCAAAATCGAGGTCGTCAAGCTGTGTCCACAGTGTCCACTGTATTCCACTTCGTCTGTGCTCTGTGGTCATCTTCATGACCCAGTCTATGGCCAGTAGGAAGAGGAACGGAGACAGCAGACACCCCTGCCTGACACCAGTTCTGACCTGGAGCTCCCTGGTGAACTGCCCTTCGTGGATCACGCGACATGTCATGCCATCGTAGCTGCTCTTGATCAGGCGGACGAGCTTTGTGGGTACACCGTAGTGTCGTAGGAGTTTCCACAGAGTCTCTCGGTCCACACTGTCAAATGCTTTCTCATAATCCACAAAGTTGACGTACAGCGGGGAGCTCCACTCCAGAGACTGTTCCACGATGATGCGGAGAGTGGCGATCTGGTCTGTACATGATCGGTTCTTCCTGAATCCTGCTTGCTGGTCTCTCAGCTGGGGGTCAACGGAGCTCTTCATTCTCTCCAGGATGATCCTGTTGAAGACCTTTCCTGGTACTGACAGCAAGGTGATTCCTCTGTAGTTGGAACACTTGCTGAGGTCGCCTTTCTTGGGAAGCTTGATTAGGTACCCCTCCTTCCAGTCAGCCGGCATCGCCTCCTCTTCCCAGATCTTTCCAAACAGTGGGTACAGCATCTCCACTGTTGTCTCTAGGTCTGCTTTCAGAGACTCCGCTGGGATGCCATCTGGGCCTGCTGCTTTGCCGTTCTTCAAGAATGCCACTGCTCTTCTGATCTCTTCCCGGCTGGGACCCCCACCCGGGTCTGCCCTGGGGGACTTGGGTGGGGTTAGGTACTTTTTAGTTCCCAGGGTCACCCTGGTCAGCCCCACAGGGTGGGTTTTTCTCTCTATTCTGGGGCATGTGTTTCTGTCTACCCTTTGTCCATTCACCTGTATTTGCCTTTTTAAAACTCTCCCTACTGTCTGCACTGCCTGTAGCTCTTGATATTGGATGTGTGTTGCTAAATGGTCTTAGCTTTATTTAGGCCCCATGTTGTAGGTTTATTTAACGTATTTGACCGGCTGGCGACATACATTCAATTTTCTGTTTAGTTTTTTTTTCACAAGCAGTGCAGGCACGTCCTGAGAAAGCCTTGTTGCTGTCGGGACGTTAAGCAATGTACAATCAATCAATCAATCTTCCCGGCTGGGTCTGTCACAGCTGATGGGTAGGTCGGTCTCTGCCGGCTGGATGTCTGGGGGGTCGGGTGGGCTCGGTCTGTTCAGTAACTCTTCAAAATACTCGGCCCATCTGTCGAGTTGGTCTGCTCTGTCTGCAATAGGCTTGCCTTCTTTGTCTTTTACTGGTCTTTCTGTATGGCCATACTTGCCTGACAATCTTCTGGTAATGTCGTAGAGCTGTTTCATGTTGCTGCTGCCTTTTCTGCCTCTGCTGCCAGGCTGTCTGTGTAGGCCCTCTTGTCTGCCCTGATACTACTCTTCACCTCGCGGTTGGCTTCTGAGTATTCCCCCTGTGCCCTTACTTTGGCTGCTCTTGTGCGACTGTTGTTGACAGCTGCTTTCTTCTGCTTCCTCACTTCTATCTTCTTCAAGGTCTGTGCCGACAGCCAGTCCTTGTGATGGTGTTTCCTGAACCCTACAGTGTCTTTGCAGGTTGAGTTCAGCGCCTCTCTAACTGCCTTCCACTGCTGCTCTGTGGTGACCGCCTCCTCTTCATTTACTAGCTCCTGTAGCGCTTGAAACCGGTTGGACAGCACCAGTTTAAACTCTTCTCTAACTCCAGTTTCTCTCAGGAGGCCTACATTATAGCGCTGTCTTCTTGTTGTCTCTGTGCAGCTTTTCTTTAGCTTGAGCTTCATTCTTAAGGTAAGCAGATGGTGGTCGGAGGCGACATCTGCTCCCCTCCTCACTCGAACATCTTGAAGGGATCTTCTAAATTTCTTGCTAATGCAGATATGGTCTATTTGGTTCTCTGTTGTATGGTCAGGTGAGACCCAAGTTGCTTTGTGTATTCTTCTGTGTGGGAAGATGCTGCCTCCAATGACAAGTCGGTTTAGAGCACAAAAGTCTACAAACCTCTCCCCGTTCTCACTCATCTCCGAGCCTAGTCCCTGTCTCCCCATCACCTCTTCGTATCCGGTGTTGTCCTCCCCTATTTTGGCATTAAAATCGCCCATGACGATGGTGATGTCTCGCTCCTCACATTTGTCCAAGGCACTCTGGAGTCGGTCGTAGAACTCTTGTTTCTCTTCCTCATCACTGTCATTAGTGGGCGCATAACACTGGATGACATTCAGCTTGAGCTTTTTCTTGGTTCTAAAGGCTGCTGTGATAATTCTTGGCCCAAGAGGTTCCCAGCCCATCAGCGCGCTTTGTGCCACTGGCGACAGCATGAATGCTACACCTTCTGTATGGGGGGCATTCTCCTCTTCATGACCTGAATACAGAATCATCTCCCCACTTAACAGCCTTTTCTGGCCAGACTGCGTCCATCTGGCTTCACTGATACCTAGCAGGGAAAGGTTGTACTTTTGCATTTCCGCTGCTATCTGGGCGGCCTTGCCGCTCTGGTACATGGTCTTGACGTTCCATGTGCCCATGGTTGTATCCCTGGATAGAGAGAGGCGGCTCGGTCCTGTGGCTTCCGAAGACTTCCGGCTTTCACCACAGGACGTCATAAGTCTTCTGGCAGAAGAACCTTCCTCCTCCAGGAATGGAATTACTGTTAGTCTTTTCGTCGGCGTTTTTGTAGCTATTTCCTTTTTTGCAGGGTGGGGAAGCTACCCCCACGCCCAACCCCCTTACTAGGAGGACCAGGGGTTTTCTGTCGGGGTCACCTTCCCTTAGACCATGTTGGTTCACGGCACCTTATTTCATTCGGTGCACCCCTCTCACGAGGGACCCCCTATCCACCACCCAGGGGACGCGCCTCAACGCCGTATGGTCCCAGCGCGAGGAGAGTGGCTTCGGACGGGTGTGTTTTTTTCTTTTTATTTGTACTCTCAAAAAGGTGATTTGATGGACAGTTTGTTTTAGTTCGTTATAATGAAACACATTTCATTCGCAACATCGGTATAGCACAAAGTACAGCCACACAAGTCGTGAAAGAAAATGTCTATTTTATTTTAAGTTATAGAGCTTAGTTATAAGGTGAGTTCTAAACATTCGCATCAATTCCAGAGCCCTAGAATAAATAGAAATATGGGAACCCATTTTCACATAAAATGGTAGGCTTCGGACGGGTGTTCCTCTGTACTCGCCCCCTCCTCGGCTTTCCCTTTGCACCGACGCCAGCCACTCGGGTTGGGGCGCACATCTCCTGCCGAGCTTTGCTTCGATTTCGGGACAGTGGCCGCATAGCCTCTCGGACAAGCACATATTAAACTGGCTAGAGCTACAGGCTGTCTGGTTGGCGCTCTGTCATTGGGAAATTCGTCTCCAGGGCCAAGACGTGTTAGTGCTGTCCGACAACTCGACAGTAGTCTCATACATCCAGAAGTTGGGAGGGACACGATCTCCACCTCTTTGCATGCTCCTGTACCAGATGATGCTTTGGTGTCGGGACTGCATGATTTCTATCAAGGCTCGCCACATCCCTGGACACCTGAATGTAATAGCGGACTCCTTGTCCCGTCGGGGCCAACCTCTCCACACGGAATGGTCACTCAGTCCGGAGATTTTCAAAATGATGTGTGCCCGCTGGGAGACTCCCTCCATCGACCTATTCGCGACGAGGTGGAACAGACAACTGCCGGTCTTTTTGTCACCCATTCCGGACCCCCTCGTGTGGGACGTGGATGCCCTGTCTCTTCCTTGGGACGGCCTCGTGGCCTACGCCTATCCCCCCACGATTCTGATTCCCAAGATCATTCAGAAGCTCCGGGGGTGCAACGCGGTCCTCCTCCTGGTCGCCCCGTTCAACTGGGCCAACAGCTGGACGACCGACCTGTTGAGCCTCACCACGGAGCCCCCCATGACGCTACTGACGCCTCGCACGATGTTGAAACAGCCCCGACAAGCCCTTTTCCACCCGTGCCCGGAGAGACTAGCCTTACATGCCTGGCGGTTGTGCGGGCGGCCCTCGCAGCACGAGGTTACTCGCATGCGGTGGTGGAAGCTATCGCTGCAGCCCACAGACCCTCCACCCACATGGTATACGAAGGGAAGTGGCGCGTCTACCAGTCCTGGTGCGCGGCTCAATGCCTTTCCCCCACGACACTGACTATGCCGCTCCTGGCCGATTTCTTCTTATGGCTTTTTGAGGACCAACACTTGGCACCCATCACCATACGGGGATACTTGGCTATGATTGCCGAAACTTACAGACATTTGGGGCGTGAGGACCTAAGCACTTGTAAAGATCTTTCGAACCTGATGGCCCACTTTGAGCTCTGTCGTCCGGTTCCGCGCTCGCTGGTGCCCCGCTGGGACCTTCCCTGGGTGCTAACGTGGCTCAATTCCGAGCGGTTTGAACCCCCTGCCTCTGGCCTCTCTGGCCGACCTTGCCAGGAAGACTCATTTCCTCCTTGCTCTTGCCACAGCAGCATGGGTTAGCGAGCTCCATGCCCTTTCCATAGAGCCCGTTTGCCTTCAGTTCCGGGCGGATGGCACATTGCAGCTCCTCACAAACCCGGCCTTTCTCGCCAAGAACAGGTTCCCCTTGGCCAGGGCACAGGTGATCACCATCCGGCCGCAGCCGGATACCTCCCAGTCCCAGGAGTCCCGCCAACAGGACCCAGTTTGGGCCTTAAAGATATCCTCCGACGAACAAAACCTTTCCGGAGAAGTCGCTCCCGCCTTTTTCTGCCCTTATATCGTGGCGAGACGGAATTACTGCGCAGACTATCTCTTCGTGGTTGCAGTGGGTCATATGCTCTGCTTACGAGGACCTCTCCGCCGCAGGGGCCAAGCGGATGCGAATTCAGGCGAAATCTGAGCTGTATCGACCAGCCTCGCCTATGACCACAACTGCGCAGTACGGGACATTGTCGCCACAGTAGGGTGGAGAGCTCAATCCACCGTTGCTCATTTCTATCTGCGCGACCTCTCAAGCCAGCGGGACAACCTGGCCCTGGTGGGCGACGTCTCGGCGGCTCAACACTCCCTGCCGGCGTGTTAGGTACGCTTAGCTGAAATTGTGAGGTGTTGATCCCAACCTTTTTTGCTAATGCGTCCGCAGTCGCGGTGTAGTTGACGGCGCCCTCCTCCTTTTCGTAATTCTTCCATACAGTAATGCCATCGGTAATGTTTTTCGAGGAAACAAATGTATTTTTCTCTAAAATGTATTTTTTCGAGAAAATACTTACCGATGGCATTACTCAGAGGGCCCTCCCACCTGCCTCGCTCGCCGCCAGTAAGCTAAGAGCAAAACTGGTGACGCTGCGCATGTACCCATATGAGGTAGGGGAGGCTACTCAGTGAAGGGAACCTATTCAGGGACGTTGATACAGCTCACTCGGGTGGTTTCCCGGTGGCATTGCTGTACACAACGATCCCTGGGCTGAAATTGATAGGCTAAGTGCTACTTCCATACATTAATGCCATCGGTAAGTATACATTTTAGAGAAAAATACATTTTACTGTCGCTTTGACACCCATGACTTTAGTTCTGTGATTGATAACATCAAAGCTTCCTTAAGGTTAGATGAAATCGTCCAAATCAGCAACAAGGATGTGTGTAAGGTTTTTGAGTGTACAAACACAAGGAAGAGTGCTGGCCCTAATGTCATCTCTGGCCACGTTTTGAGACACTGTGCCTCACAGCACTGTGACATCTTCCATATCATCTTTCAAGCCTCTCTCGAACTGCAAAGGGTTCCCACCATGTGGAAAATGTCCATAGTTGTCCCAATTCCTAAAAAGACCCGCCCTTCTGTACTTAATGATTTTCGGCCTATTGCGCTGACATCTCTCATGATGAAAACCTTTGAAAAATTAATCAAATCTCACCTCATGAACTGTACAGCACATTTATTGGACCCTCTGCAGTTCGCCTACAGGTCTGTAAGAGGGGTCGAGGGTGCCACGGTAACGCTCTTGAACCTTATCCACATTCACCTTGAGAAGGGTAAAACTCATGCTAGGATTTTATTCCTGGATCTGAGTGCCACGTTCAACACACTGAAACACACTTGCTCTTCAGAAACTTACTAATGATTTTCAGCTGAGTAAAAGTTTGGCCTTGTGGATCCCAGACTTCCTCATGTGTAGACCGCAAAGAGTTCAGGTAAACAGCACATTGTCTACTGTTAAATCGGTTTCTACAGGCTCACCGAAAGGCTGTGTGCTTTCACCAATCTTATTTATATTGTACACATATGACTGCAGTTCTCAGACGATTCTGCTCTGCTGTGCCTGTCTATGATGATGAAACCAGTCACAGTCCAATCGTGCAGATTTTGGGTGACTTCTTTCTGTGCATCAATGCTTCCAAAACAAGAGATATGTGCATAGACTTCATGAAAAACCCTCAAACGCAGTCAGACACTGTCATTTTTGAGGAAATAGTGGAAAAATGTATTCAATTCCTCCGCAGTCACCATCGTTATTACCACCTAAAGGCGTCAATCGAGTTGAGGTTCCGCTCTTACTCTGAATGTCATTGTTTTGATACCCTGCCAGGTAGCTCTCAAATCCCCTGTCTTAAATTTCGTTTCTATTTTGTTTTTGTAATTGTCCTTAGCTTTACGTATTTCAGACCGCACAACTCTCTGAATCTGTTTTCTCTCTGCAGGACCAGACTCAAAGTAAGCCCTTTTCTTGTGATTAAGAGCTTGCTTAACACTTTATTTTCTCAAAATCATTACCGATGACAGTACTACTAGGAAGCTTCGCTTAGCATATCAATTTTAGCCCAAAAAACTTATTGTGTTACTCTCCATTGGGGAGGCAATCACTGGGATGCCGTTACCAGGGCACTTCAAGTGGCCTCCTGTACTACTGTATCCGGTAGCGCGCTCACCCTTTCCCGCCAGTATCTTTGCTTAGCTCAGTCAGACCGGTCGTGTGCATTTTGTGGGTTCCGACGGTATTTGGTGTGAACTCTTCTTATGTGGATTTACTGTGGAAAGAAAAAGAAAAGAAAGAGAAGGATTCCTCTGTGTGTGTGTGGTTACCGGGTGCAAGGATTATTTGTTGTTGGGTCTTGTGGATTACGGGCTTTAGGACATGGCAAGGTAAAGCTTCGGTTACTGCCTCAGCTGGCGTTCTGTTTTTTACCGGGTCGCTACATTGACCCTATTGTATGTACGCGACCGACCAGGAACTCTGGCCCTCCAAGGAGGCTCAGAGAAATAGTAATGGCCTGTTGTCTGACCTATGTTACAGTGCTCTGGTGAGGACCTGCACCAAGTGTGGCGAATTCCAATGACCTAGTGATGAACATGATGTCTGCCTACTCTGCTCGGGCTGTTCCTCCAGTCGACCTTGCATTGGTCACAACTGTGGGCGTTCTACCGGAGAGAAAGACCGGCACGCAAGCTGATACCGACCGCAGCCGTAGAGGTGAAGCAGAGAAATGCCATTTCAGATATCGTGTGCTTGTTGGCGCAAAAGAGGGTCCTGCTGCCGGTGCCACATAATGTGCTGCCACGTTCTAGGCGGACGATTGAGCCTACAGGCAGCGGACGAGATTCGTCATCTCGTCTAGTACTGAGAGCTCCTAGCTGCCATTCGGCAAGAGGTACGCCTGTCCGTGGTCCGCCACCTAAAGTCAAACAGGCAGAGAGAGCTCGGTCCCCCAGCAAGGAGTATGTTGGGTCTCGCGCACGCCCTCCTGGCAGGAAGAGAACCCAGGTAGCAGACGTGGGGACCACCCCTCTGAGACGATTGGGCCCTCTGGCCTTAGGCCAGACCAGCGCCGGGACAGGGCCGCTCCTTCGGGGCAACACTCAAAGTGCAATCGGAGAATAAGCCGCAGACATGATAGGCAAAGGGAGTATCCTCCAGGGTCCCGACATAGAGAGTGGAGCTACAGGCGATCCACCGACACTGACGACCGCCTCAGGGACGGTACGAGTTTAGTTGGTGCAATTGGCTGACAAAACGGGCTGCCCTTCCGAGGGCAGAATTCACAGGGAGGAATGGAAAGCGATCGCAGGAGCAATCACGGCGCAGGGAGACGGCACGTTTAGGACACCGTGCTTGTAGTGATGTTTCATCTTCCCTCTCCTATTCGCCGGACCGGTGGACAAGTTTTAGCTTGTTGCAGCAACGATCCTCATCTCGACGCCGGGCTTCCGAGACTCCAGCTAGGAGCAGCAGATCTTGGGACCAGTCTGGCAGGGACCGCACTGCAGCGGAGGCGCAGTTTCGATGTCGGCGCCAGGATCACTCGGACGACAGCCGTTGGACGGAGACACCTTCCCTCGGACATCAACGTAACCCGCGCTGGAGAACTGCGGACCACGGGTACAGACTTCCTCCAGGGTCTCCTCTGTGCTCGGTGCGCTACCAGCGGTGTCAGCGAAGACAAGATGGCGGCCATACAACACCTCCTGGCCACCTGCTCCGGCAGAAGTGGTCGCCACCGGCAGTATTCTAGCCAACATTGTACCTTCGTTTGATATACGATGTCAGGCCCTTCAATGCTACATCACGACCGGTATTTCTTTTTGATGATTTCTGGCAATTTGATGTGCTGTGACTGTTAATTGGATTTTATCCGCTGTGCGATGCTGCGACTGAGTTGATACACGCTGATTCTTGTTGTACCATGCGGATATTAGAAGAACAGCGCGCGTTATGCTGTGGCAATACAACCAACCTGCTTTCCTCCCCTTTCATCATCTCGGGAGTGGCTCTTCCCACACCACGCTGCCTACGGAATAGCGCTAGTGCATTCCGCAATGAAGCGAGTACCAGCAAGCTTCAGGACCCACATTCCAGCCGAATGATGTGATGACAGACACCTCCCAGACGCAGTGACTGTGTTTCTTACTGAACAGCGTGCCAGTGTGTACTCTTTCAGTTAGAAACCATTTTGGACTGCTTTTACGTTAATGATGTAGTCCTACTACTATTGCTTTAAAAATGACTATGAAGTTATATACTAGCTATAATTAAGGTGGTGACTGTTTATGCCGGAGCGACTGTCTAATAGCCGGCGCTGTTCTTATGGCGACGGGCCCCCAGGTAGCAACTGTGAAAGTATTCGTCTTTTTTTTTTTTTTTTTGCGTATTTTTGTTATTTGTGTAACTAGTCTCAGCCAAGCAGAAAGTTTAAAAACATTATATTATGTGTTATAGAGCTTTTAAGATAGAACCGTTTTTAGTTTGCTTGTGTTAAGGTTCAGGTCGGGCTGGGGCCGTTGGCGCTGGCCATTAGATGCCTTGGCGACGGGCTTCACCCGTCCTGAACCATTGTCCATTTGTTTGAAAAATGTTGTGTGAGTGTGTGTGATTGCGAGTTGCACCTGAGGTGGCGAAAAGAATTTCTCTTTTGAGATAATAAAGTATTCTTATCTTATCTTCTTCTCCGCGCGCGGCAGAGGACGAGGACTCGCTCAGCCTACATCTGGAGGACTCGGTGTCAGTGCTTCAGCCTACATCCGGAGGACTCGGTGTCAGCGCTGGGAGAGGATGACGAAAGACCGACCTCACCTGGCGGAATTTCCCCACGCTCCACCATCTCTGTTGACGCGGCTCTGTCAGGATTTACTCGCCGGGCTTTAGAGGAGGCGTCTCGTCTCATTGGTTCCTTTCTTCCGTCGGAGCACTGCCCCCCGTCTTCGCCTGTGAAGAGGAAAGCCACGGCGATGGTTGACACGCCGCGACAGCGCAAGCGGTCCAAGTCCCTTCCTCAACCGGCAGGTTTCTGGGATCTAGCGGAGGCGTTCTCGGCTTCGGAGACAAGGATTTATTCTCAGACACACGTTGGCCTGACGGGATGGATATTAGCTTCCGCCAGCAGTGGTATGCAGGTCACTCGCAGACGTTTTCCTGTGCACTCCTGGCAGTGGACAAAGACGCGTTGGTGCAGGCGGGCATCAACCAGCGTTCACTGACAAGAGCAGTGGATAAGACGGCTTCCTTGGTCCGCTACTCGCTGGCGTGTACGGGATTCCTGGAGATGGTGACACAGTCTGTGGTCAAGCGTCTGGAGAACACCTGGGACCTTTTGGCGTCGGCGCCCCTGCGAGAGATCCACACGGTGCTGGTGGCAGCAAACAGGGCGGCATTCTATGGCGGCGGCCTCCAACTGCGACTTATGCGATGGGACGAGCTCCTGAGACACTGCCCTTCTCCATCAGCTACGGTGAGGAATGCGCCATTGGGAGTAACTCAGCTGTTCGGACCTACTTGGCAGTCGGTAAGGGAGACTTCCAGGTACCCATGGCCAGCTCCAGCAGGTGCTGTCGCCGCACACTTTCAGTCAGCCCGCGAGCCATGGGTCATGCCCTGCGGTTCGTTAGACCCTCCTCTTCTTGCCCTCCTCAAGACCGAGGCAGACCCTTTTCCCATCCCGCACGCTGATGCGCTTTCCCCGCACCCTCCACTACTACCTGGTCCAGAGGCACCCGGAAGCAAGGGCGCGGCCAGGCTCGCTGACCAGCCTCCAGTCCACCCGCCGATTCCTGTTGGTCTCCAGTCGGTGGGAGGCTAGCTCGGCACAGCAGCGCGTGGCGGCAGCTGTTCACGGACGACTCATGGATTCTGTCCTGGGAGAGAACAGAGCAGATAACAGCAGAGAATGAAATTGGGCGAAGAAGATGGGGATGGATCGGTCACAGTCTGAGAAAGCCAGCTTCCAGTATCACTAGGCAGGCATTGTCATGGAACCCCCAGGGAAAGAGGAAAAGAGGTAGGCCGAGAAACTCCTGGCGTCGAGACCTCCAAGCAGACATCAAGAGACTGGGAACCACCTGGAGTAGAATCGAAGGAGAAGCACAGGACAGGAGTTGCTGGAGGTCTCTCGTCGACGGCCTATACCCGGGTAGGGGTGACAGGCGTAAGTAAGTAAGTAAGTCATGGATTCTGTCGACTGTCTCGAAAGGACTGCAGATCTCCTTCCAGTGCCCCCCCCCCCCCCCCCCTCCACCCGCTGTGACACACTCCCCTCTGGACTCAAGTACCGGGGGAGCAGGACAAGGCGACTGCCTTGCAAGGCGAGGTGATGGCCTGTTACAGAAGCAGGCCACAGAGGTGGTTTTGCGTCCTGACTCCCCGACGTTCTACAGTCAGCTCTTTCTCGTCCCCAAGCCCGGAGGGAAATGGAGGCCGATTGTCGACCTTTCGGCCCTTAACAAGTTCATTTTGGCCCCACACTGCAGGATGGAGACAGCCAGAGCTTTGAGGGCAGCAGTGCGACCCCAGGACTTCACAGCGAGCCTCAACCTAGCAGATGCGTATCTGCATGTGCCCATCCATCTGGCGTCGCAATGGTACCTGCGCTTTGCCTTCCGCGGGGTAGTTTACCAGTTTCGGGCCCTTCCTTTCAGACTGAACCTCAGCCCGTGGGTCTTCACAAGGATTGCAGATGGGGTGATGACAAGGTTCCGGCAAGCAGCAAAAGCCCGACGTCCAACTATCTGGACGATCTACTGTTACGGAACCAGGTGGCGAGCGTTTTGGAGACCGACAGAGATACCCTGCTGGCGCTACTCTGTCGCCTAGGCATCCTAGTCAACGGAGGCAAGTCCTACTTGGTACCTTCATGCCGGTTTGTCCATCTAGGTATGGAATTCTTGACCGACCTCAATCGAGTAAGACTACCAGTAGAACGGATTCAGAGCATAGTGGAAGCTGCACTCGGAGCCTTACACGCGGAAGCTACCCGACCTGGGCCTGGCTTCGACTGTTAGGCCTGCTAAGCGCGGCAGCGGATCTTCTTCCCCTAGGCAGATTCTACGCGCGACCGATTCAGCTTCATCTGCTTCTACACTGGCGCACCTTCTCGGATGATCTAGCGTTCTCTGTACCGGTGACGGAATTAGTACAGCCTCATCTTCAGCGTTGGTCAGACAGTGCCTGGCTGGCGTCGGGGGTCCCCCTTTTCTCCCCTCCCCCTCAGCTATCCATCTACACGGACGTGAGCCACTCAGGCTGGGGGGCCCACCTGCTGCCGCAGTTTGCCGAGACCTCGGGCAGCTGGACGGAAGAGCAGTCAGGCAGACACATCAACTGGCTGGAGATGAAAGAGGTGTGGCTGGCTCTCATCGTTTGGGAGGATCGACTCGCGCAAAGGGAGGTGCTGGTGCTCTCCGACAACTCGACAGTCGTAGCCTACATTCAGAACCAAGGGGGAACGAGCGCTCCCTCCCTCTGCATCCTCGTGTACCAAGTCTTCCTTGGGTGCAGGGACCGGGGCATAACCCTGCGGGCGCAACACATTCCGGGACATCTCGATGTTCTAGCGTCGAGGCCATATGTTACACACGGAGTGGTCGCTACGTCCAGATATCTTCCAGCTACTCTCCGCGCATTGGGAGACGCCGATGATTGATCTCTTCGCCACAAGATGGAACAACAAGCTTCCACTGTTCATCTCCCCCGTTCCGCATCCACTAGCCTGGGCCGTAGACGCGCTCTCCATCCCGTGGGAAGGACTTCTGGCGTACGCATTTCCTCCCACAGTGCTGGTACCCAAGATCATTCAGAAACTCAGGGACAGCAATACAGTACTAATTCTAGTCACCCCATTCAGCTGGTCCAAGAGTTGGACCACTGATCTCTTGGCTCTCGCCACGGACCCTCCTCTGGTTCTTCCCACTCCGAGTACGATGCTCAAGCAGCCAAGGCAACAGCTTTTCCACCCGCGCCCAGAGCAACTGATGTTACACGCTTGGAGATTGTCCGGCAAGCCCTCTCAGCTAGAGGCTTTTCGGGTACTGCAGTGGAAGTGATCTTTGCAGCCAGGAGGGTCTCCACTCGTAATGTCGACGAAGGAAAGTGGCGCATCCTCCAGTCTCGGTGCGCGGCGGAGCGGCTTTCCCCCACAGACCTATCCAACCCCCAGTTGGCCGAGTTCTTCCTGTGGCTTTTCTTCAGGCAGAACTTAGCTCCCATCACCATCCGGAGTTACCTGGCGATGGTGGCAGACACATACCGACACCTGGGATGGCCAGATCTGGGGGCATGCAAAGACTTGGCAGATCTGATGTCACACTTTGATCTGCAGCGGCCGGCCTCCCGTTCGTTGGTGCCACGCTGGGACCTGTCCTGGGTGCTCACCTGGCTCAGCACTGACAGATTCGAGCCTCTACCATTAGTGTGTTTGGGAGACCTTACCAGGAAGACCTGCTTCCTGCTTGCACTTGCTACAGCCTCGCGGGTTAGCGAGATTCATGCCTTTTTGATATGTCCCTCTTGTCTCCAACGCAGGACCGATGGGTCAGTACAGCTGCTTACAGACCCGGCCTTCTTGGCAAAGAACCGCCTTCCAGCGTCGGCCCCACAAGTTGTAATCGTCCGATCTCTCGGGGCGACAGATCAGCCACGGGACTCCTGCCTACTGTGTGAGGGCCCTTAAAGTGTACCTGCACAGAACTAAGCCACTAAGACAAGGGCGCTCACGCCTTTTCCTGCCCTTGGCTCCGGGTAGAAGGGACATATCGGCACAATCTCATCCTGGCTAGGCTGGGTGATTCAGTTGGCTTACAAAGAGCTCGCCCCAGAGCAAGCTAAAACGATGCGGATCCGGGCTCATGAAGTCCGAGCAGTGGTGGCGAGCATCGCCTTTGACCAAAACTGTGCAGTGAGGGATATTGTGGCAGCCGTGGGTTGGCGGGCTGAGTCTACCTTCACCCGCTTCTACCTATGAGATCTATCCGGCCAGCGCACCAGCCTTGGCCTTGTGGGGGACATCTCGGCTGCGCTGCACTCCCTCCCAGCGCCTCAGGTGCCATAGGTACGCCTATCTAAAATTGTCAGGAGTGGGCGCGTAGGGACTTACGCCTGTCACCCCTCCCCGGGTATAGGCCGTTGACGAGAGACCTCCAGCGACTCCTGTCCTGTGCTTCTCCTTCGATATTACTCCAGGTGATTCCCAGTCTCATGATGTCTGCTTGGAGGTCTCGACGCCAGGTGTTTCTCGGCCTGCCTCTTTTCCTCTTTCCCTGGGGGTTCCATGACAATGCCTGCCTAGTGATACTGGAAGCTGGCTTTCTCAGACTGTGACCAATCCATGCCCATCTTCTTCGGGCGCGTAGGGAGAGGCCTCGATAATGCGCGGGCAATGGGGGGTGTTCCTAGCTTGCGGCACCCGCCTCATATTCGCTATTCTTCCTAGTAGTAATGTCATCAGTAATGATTTTGAGAAAATAAATGAATTTTTCTCTAAAATGTATTTTTTCGAAAAATACTTACCGATGACATTACTCAGAGGTCCCTCCCTCCTACCCCGCTTGCCATGGTGGAGCTAAGGTTAAGATACTGGCGGGAAAGGGTGTTTACGCTACCGGATACAGTAGTACGGGAGGCCACTCGGGATGCCCTGATAACAGCATCCCAGTGATTGCCTCCCCTATGGAGAGTAACAGTAATTTTTGGGGGCTAAAATTTATATGCTAAGCGAAGCTTCCTAGTAGTAATGTCATCGGTAAGTATTTTTTGAAAAAATACATTTTAGAGAAAAATTAATTTTTGAGACCCAAGGTTTCTTGTTGGCATACACCTTGCACTTCCTAACAGGTACAACTGTCTCGACACAAAAAGAGACATAACTTGTCACCACATCTGTCAACACATCCAGACTCTCACAAGACTCACAGAACAGGTCCCAGTGCGTACAGTCTAGACAGCCCTGGAGTGTAGCAATCAGGGTCCGTACATTCTGTGAACATTTGTGAAAGTTGTTAAAAAATGACAAGTTTTTTTCAGGGCCCTGGAAAGTCTGTTAATTTCAGTCCTTTTCCTTAAAGTCTGTGAAAGTTTGTAAAAAAAAAAATGACAAAGTGTTGGCAAACTTTTGTCTACTTCTTTTTTTCTTTTTTTTTCTCCCCCAATTTGTGACTATTCCATTGCGAACTATCATGCTGGCGCTTGTTGCAAGTGATCTATATTTAGCTCTGATCATAAGGTGACTGCATGGCCTTTCTGCCGAACATTCTGATTGGTTGTTTACGCTTCTACCGAGCTCAGCCATTCGCTAAGCGTTCTTTTATTTTGGTATCTCTTCATGCATTAGGCACGAAAGCTTCAAATGAGCTGCTGATGCAGAGTGATCTAATTAAACCTTCACTCAGGCTTCAGTTTGGGTTTGTGAAACGTTTATGAAAAGTTTGTGAACTTCATCCCTGCATTTCTGCACGGACCCTGGCAATGCTGTCTGTGTTCCATACCTTAATCTCTCTCTGCACGGGTTTGACCTGTTTACCGGTTTGTAAATAGGCACTAAATGTACTGTATTGTGATCTGAGTCACCTTTTGGGGGACACTGAGAATCTCACTCATGTGGTTTTAAAACCTTATCCTACGAGCAAAAGTGAGTAGGATAAGGTTTTAAGACCATGAGAGTGAGAGTCTCGGTGTTCCTATATGATGTAATAGCGCAATACATGATGACAGAGTGCCAGGCGTCGCTATGAAAATAAATGGCATCATTGCACGTTAGCTGAAAATAGGTCAATTTTCATTATCATGTTTGCCCGTACCTTTTTGTTGACCAGATTTTCTACTAGACAATATTGTGCACACTTGTCTGTTCATGCACCAGGGCTGTATCACACACGTGTTGTATCACATGTGTGTGATACAGCTTTTCCGCTCAAAGGCAGCAAGGAAGGAGGCGTGTAAGAAATGTGATTTTGTAGGTGTGCAGATTATAAAAATTTGCATTTTGCTTGGACCTGTGTAGTTCGGTCATTCGAGCAAAATCTGTCTAATTCTGTGCAGTAATCTTTGGTAATCTGCGTTAACCCCTTCATTGCTGAGACGAAGAGAACATGATCCAACTGCAAGAGATGTAGATCCTCATGAGCCCCGGCAACTGTGGGGGCTTATGATGATCTTTGCCTCTTGCTGAGACCAATTTTATCCATGTTCCTTAGATGGTTGTGGCTTGTGGTCGTTGAATGTACGAAGAGTTCAGAAACCAAAAAAGCACCCAGTAGCAGGAAATGGGTTAATGGCAGTCCTACCTCCAGGACTCAGATTTTGGAGACGTGTGTCAATTTCTTTCTGCATATATGCTATATTGACTTTTCATATTCATCCACTGTAGGATCTAGCTGGCATGTCCCAGTATTTTTCAAAGATACTCATGGTAATGGAGGGATGTAACATTGTGGTATCGTATTGAATAGTGTCTGTCGTTTCAACTTTGTTTACGTCGTCATTTTGCCTCTTCCGCAGCGTGGGTCCGCCAGGCCTTTCCGCTGCCCTGTTTTTATGTGCTGCGCGCTAATGTGTGAAGTGTTTATTGTGTGAGTTTGTGTGCCACCCGTGGTTGCATCAGTTGCTCGGTTGTTGTTCGTGTTCCTGCCATCCTATTGGTTTTACGTGTCTGCCCCAAATTTTTATCTCCCGTCGCCATCTCGCCCTGCCCACTTCGGCGCCTTTGTCTGATCTTGCCGCTGACCGACCGGGATTGTCTGCTGCTTGTTAATTTTCCCCCGTATCCATTTTGCCCTTTCAGTGTTGGTATTGCGTATTATCAGCGTCGCTGCCCTACCACACTCACACACACACACACACACACACACACACACACACACACTCACTCACTCACTCACTCAAACACACACACCCTACTGCACCCTCTTTTCTTTTTCTTGTCCTCACAAACAATCAAGCTCATCAGATACACACGCCAACAACTGCTATTTCTACATCGCCACACCACCTACTGCGCGGCCAGTGCCGCCGACAGTGTTGCAGATGCCTTACGCGGCGTCTGATCGCAAAAGAGAGGCCGCAGGGGTGGAATTAGCAGAAGGCAGGACTCACCACCACACACACAACCACACACTTCTTCCCCTTTTCCAATGCCCTTCCACCCCTTCCGCCTCCCCATCTTCTCCCCCTCTCTTCCTTCTCCCATTTCTTCTCCTCTCTTCCTCATCTACCACTCCCTGCTCTCCTTGGCCGCCCCCTCCCCCGCCTTCCTCCCCTATTTGCCTTTTTAAAACTCTCCCTACTGTCTGCACTGCCTGTAACTCTTGATATTGGATGTGTTGCTAAATGGTCTTAGATTTATTTAGGCCCCATGTGTTAGGTTTATTTAACGTATTTGACCAGTTGCCGACATACATTCAATGTTCTGTTTATTTATTTTTTTTCACAAGCAGTGCAGGCACGTCCTGAGAAAGCCTTGTTGCTGTCAGGACGTTAAGCAATGTACAATCAATCAAAAAAAAAACCTCCTCCTTTGTCTGCTTTTTCCTCCTCGTCCCCTCCTCCCCTTTTCTCCTCCCCTTCACCCTCCCTGTAACGCATGCAGACTTGCAGTCGTACGCACAGACTCTCACGCAACAGACGCATACACCGCCACTGACTCAGACGGGCGCATTCATGCGGTAAAACACAACACACGGGCTCCCTTTCTAAAGTAACCTTTATACACTATAAATGAAAAAGAACGACTTAAATGACTATCAACTATATACACTGTTCTATTATCACACCACACACGTATCACAATATCTTTGCCAGGTTAGGTCTTAGTCTCACATTGCCTCCAACCTGTTTGATGTTGTTGCCTGGTTACGTTGGTCCTTCTCACGTCTAGGCGTGAAAGTCCTTCGTCGTACGCTTGTTGCCGTCCTGTCTCTCTCTGGGCACGGACGTCCTTGTTCTCGTACAGTACTCAGTTCTCGCTTGGACTTGGGTGTCTTGGTCCCCAGTCAGACTCGCCCTCAGAAGAGCTGGAGGGATGACCTCACGTAGGTCCCACCTGCGACTCGACGTCTCGGCGTCCGTCTTTTCCACTCTTTACAAGAACTCTGAATAGACAACAAAAGTCCCAACATAACACTTGCTAAACACACAACATATTGGATCAATGAGAAACGTCACGTAACCTGGCTGATACAAATAACTCACACGTTCATTCACACACACACGTGCTTCATAAAGTATTTTCGTATCACCCCCATATCTCTGTCACTATCTTGAAACAGACTATAGCCTAACTGACACTCTTGCTATACCTTACTCTATACCCTGGAAAAGACTATGCTTACCCAACCACGTACTATCTTCATAGCGGCTTAGACATACACACTTCATATTCCTTTAGTCATCTAACTCGGTAAACAACTGTATACAAAAACACCGGTTACTTCACCGAATTCTAAACATACTATAACTAAACCAAACCGGAACACTGCTGTACAACCACATTAATCTTACCACGCATACTGTCTTTAACTAAACAACTATCAATACTACGTTTATAGAAACATACCTGAAATCTAGGCTTCAGAGTCTTGGAATGCGGGCTAGGTAACTCAAACACAACCGTTCCATACGACAAAACAGCCCGCACTCCTGATCTAGACCTCTGACAGTCACAGCTTCCGCCTAGAACTCACTAAACAGAACTCACTAAAAATCCCGTGCTAACCATGTCTTACAGATTTCCCGTGGAGCCTAATGCCACCACAAACAAACCGTTAACAAAACCCGTACCGTACTAATCCTACTGTGTGAGCACTATGCACTAGCATAGAGCTTCATCACAATTCCCCCTTCCTTGGGAAAAAAAGAAACGACCGAGTTTCTTTTTAAGACTACTCGACGTAATATTACCCGAAAACAGGAAAGGACTAACTTTTACTACCTAGAATACAAGAAAAAAGAGTACAGCCTTAAGCCTCAACGCACACTCGGATCGCACAGCGAAAGCCAAAACAGAACTAACGCGTTAAAACCTCCAGAAATGAAAAAGATCCAACGACTGCCCACGCACAAACACACAATCGCGAGACTCCAATCTCCGATCTACCTACATACTGATCACTGGGTGCTGAGCCGCATTTCTGTCCGCAACAGAAGTATGCCGTCTCCAGCCAACCCGACTATAGGGCCACACCCGCTGACCGATTCCCTGATTCTGGACGGAAATAACACGATCTCTCTGTTCCCAACTACGCTTACTTCGAGCTCTCGTCGCCACAGATGCGACTACACTGCGATTACCCTGAGCTCGCTTAACCGCCACGACTCTACTGATGACTGGCTGCACACCCTTCATGTTACCCAGAACTAAATCAACTACTGGCTCGTCGATGACACACGAAACCAGACTACCTGTAAAAAACTCTGTGTCAATCACTATCTTAGCTAACGGAAAAACTTCTATCTTTCCTCCAAACGAAACTACTTTCTGTGACTCGCCGGTGAACTGATCTGGTCTAACAAGGCTACACCTGACCCCCGCGGTCGTTGTACCGGAGTCACGGAGAACAGAAACGAGACATCCGTTTACAACCCCGTCTACCAGCGGTAGGCAACCATCTCAGTTAGCTGAACACACCGCACCCAGCTGTGGTTCCTCCCCGACAGGGACCGCAAAACTGGCTACGTGAGTGGGCTGCACCGCCCCATCCACCATACCAGGACTATTAGGACCTTGATGAGCCAGATGGCCGTGCTCCTGATAACTAGCATACTGCGCGCCTGCACTGTAGTACGGACAGCTCCGACTGAAGTGCCCGTACCCACGACAAGAAAAACACTGCGTGTCCGAACTCGCAACACGACCACGACCATACCCACAACCAGATGTCTCAGCTCGTGCGCAAGGATCGCTACCGCCATTGCTGTTACCTCGATCACCGCGTCGAAAACGCAAAGTACCTCTACCGTTAATCCGCTGGGCTCCACGTAAAGTATTGATGCCCCGGTAACCCCCAGACGTGTTAGCAGCGACCAACCCAACTGGCGGTGTCTCGGTCCTACGCGCGAGGTTTTTCGTAGGATGCGCCATCCGAAAAGCCTTCGCGTGCTGTACTAACTCGTCCGTAGTCTTGAGGTTACGCTCTCTCAAGAATACCGCTAGATCCTTGGAAACGCTACCAAAGAACTGTTCAGCCAACATGAGATTGAACAATGCTTCGTACGTGTGGTCGATCTTTGACAGTTCGACCCAACGTACGAGCAAATGGGACAACCGTTTGCCAAACGACATAAACGATTCCCCTGTCTCTGGCCGACAAGCTCTCAAGCGTTCTCTAAAACCTTCCGCATTACACTGGAACTTCTGCAAGAGACACTCCTTCAAAGTCTCGTACTCTATGTTCCCCGAAACGGTCAAACTATGGTAAAGACTCAAGGCCTGACCCTCAAGCACAGACGAAAGCAAAACGGGCCAGTTGGCAGGAGGCCAACTCAACGCCTGCGCATGAGACTCGAAACGACACAAAAAAGCGTCAATAGAGTCCACGGACTCTTTAAACATCGGCAGTTTAGGAAAATTCCGTATGCCCCGGCCTACTGAATCACTATCTGCTCTAGATCCCGCATCTCGAGCTAACTGTACTTGTACCTCCCTATCCTTTTCCTCTTTCTCTCTCTGGTACTCTAGTTCCTTCTCTCTTAAAGCATGTTCCCTCTTGTCTTTCTCTCTCTGAAAAGCTAGAGACTTCTCGTCCTTCTCTCTCTGAAATGCTAGAGACTTCTCGTCTTTCTCTCTCTGAAACGCTCTCTCTTCTCTCTGTACTTCTAACTCTTTCTCCTTAAAGACTCTTTCTTTCTCTTCTCTCTCTCTCTGAACTTCTAATTCTTTCTCCTTTAAGACTCTTTCTTTCTCTTCTCTCTCTCTCTGAATTTCTAACTCTTTCTCCTTTAGCTCCATTTCCTCTTTCTTAAGTATTCTGTCTTTGTCTTCTCTCTCTCTCTGAATTTCTAGCTCTTTCTCCTCCCTCTGTATCTGCATTTCCAACTCTTTCTCCTCTCTAAGTCTACGAATCTCCAACTCTTTCTCGTCCTTCACCCTCTGAACTTCTAACTCCTTCTCTTTTATGGCTTTCTGAACCTCTAGTTCCTCTTTCTTAAGTACTCTTTCTCTCTCTTCCCTTTCTCTCTGAGCTTCTCTTTCTTCTCTCTGAGCTTCTCTTTCTCTCGCTCTATCCTCTCTATCCCTACATTTCTCTACGTAATCAAAAAGCTTCTCATCCATAAGTCCTAACCTTTCACCCTGTTTAATGTAAGCCTCTACCGGGTCTACCTCCATATTTGCTACAACTTCCCAAACTTGAGCACGTAAAAAATACAAATACCACAACCAAATCAACGGCAAAACTTAAAATGAGAACTTACAACAAAATCAACAAACTATGGAGAAAACAGTGACCTACTTTGACGTCCAGATGGAACGAAAAATAAGAACGATAGAAAGAAGAGCAAGGAAAAAGAATACTACCTATACAAAAGGAAGAAACAAGAACTAGCTCCTCGTAAGATCCAGAAAACTACAGAAATAACGGATCTTACCCCCTAGAATCGGAGAGGGGAATCTAACACAACAACATGCACATAGAAACAAATCCTACTCTAAAATCGCTACTCACTATCGCCCGCAGATACTTCTAACCTACCGCTAAAACAGGGTCACCACTGTAACGCACGCAGACTTGCCCACAGTCGTACGCACAGACCCTCACGCAACAGACGCATACACCGTCACTGACTCAGACGGGCGCATTCATGCGGTAAAACACAACACACGGGCTCCCTTTCTAAAGTAACCTTTATACACTATAAATGAAAAAGAACGACTTAAATGACTATCAACTATATACACTGTTCTATTATCACACCACAGACGTATCACAATATCTTTGCCAGGTTAGGTCTTAGTCTCACATTGCCTCCAACCTGTTTGATGTTGTTGCCTGGTTACGTTGGTCCTTCTCACGTCTCGGTGTGAAAGTCCTTCGTCGTACGGCCCCCACCCGGGTCTGCCCTGGGGGACTTGGGTGGGGTTAGGTACTTTTTTAGTTCCCAGGGTCACCCTGGTCAGCCCCACAGGGTGAGTTTTTCTCTCTATTATGGGGCATGTGTTTCTGTCTACCCGAGGTCCATTCACCTGTATTTGCCTTTTTAAAAATCTCCCTACTGTCTGCACTGCCTGTAGCTCTTGATATTGGATGTGTGTTGCTAAATGGTCTTAGCTTTATTTAGGCCCCATGTGTTAGGTTTATTTAACGTATTTGACCGGCTGGCGACATGCATTCAATGTTCTGTTTAGTTTTTTTTTCACAAGCAGTGCAGGCACGTCCTGAGAAAGCCTTGTTGCCGTCGGGACGTTAAGCAATGTACAATCAATCAATCAACCTTCGTCGTACGCTTGTTGCCGTCCTGTCTCTCTCTGGGCACGGACGTCCTTGTTCTCGTACGGTACTCAGTTCTCGCTTGGACTTGGGTGTCTTGGTCCCCAGTCAGACTCACTCTCAGAAGAGCTGGAGGGATGACCTCACGTAGGTCCCACCTGTGACTCGACGTCTCGGCGTCCGTCTTTTCCACTCTTTACAAGAACTCTGAATAGACAACAAAAGTCCCAACGTAACACTTGCTAAACACACAACATATTGGATCAATGAGAAACGTCACGTAACCTGGCTGATACAAATAACTCACACGTTCATTCACACACACACACGTGCTTCATAAACTATTTTCGTATCACCCCCATATCTCTGTCACTATCTTGAAACAGACTATAGCCTAACTGACACTCTTGCTATACCTTACTCTATACCCTGGAAAAGACTATGCTTACCCAACCACGTACTATCTTCATAGCGGCTTAGACATACACACTTCATATTCCTTTAGTCATCTAACTCGGTAAACAACTGTATACAAAAACACCGGTTACTTCACCGAATTCTAAACATACTATAACTAAACCAAACCGGAACACCGCTATACAACCACATCAATCTTACCACGCATACTGTCTTTAACTAAACAACTATCAATACTACGTTTATAGAAACATACCTGAAATCTAGGCTTCAGAGTCTTGGAATGCGGGCTAGGTAACTCAAACACAACCGTTCCATACGACAAAACAGCCCGCACTCCCGATCTAGACCTCTGTCACAGCTTCCGCCTAGAACTCACTAAACAGAACTCACTAAAAATCCCGTGCTAACCATGTCTTACAGATTTCCCGTGGAGCCTAATGCCACCACAAACAAACCGTTAACAAAACCCGTACCGTACTAATCCTACTGTGTGAGCACTATGCACTAGCATAGAGCTTCATCACACTCCCCCTCCCTCTTCCTCTTCCTCATCTTTTCCTACTCCCCTTCCTCCCCCTCTCCCCTCCCCACCTCATCTTCCTCTCGCATCCTCTTTCTTGCCCGGTTCTCCTTCCCCGTCTTTTCCCCCTCTCCCGTCTCCCCCTCCTTCCTCTTTCCCCCCTCCATCCTCTTTTCCCCCTCCCCACCCTCCTCCTCCTTTGTCCTCTTCTTCATCCGTTTCTTCTCCCTCTTCCTCTTCTGCCTCGTCCCATCTAAAACTGTGTCTGTTCAATGCACAATCTGTGCAAAGATGGCAAAGCCAACGTGATTTCAGATTTCATTCTAGACAATGGCCTAGATGTTGACGTCATCACCGAAATGTGGCTGCGCCCAGCTGGCGAGGAACCCATCATTGCCAGCGTCACTCCGAGTGGCCACCACCTGGCCTCCTTCCTGCGTGATTCCAGAGGGGTGGCATTGCCATCATCTGCAGGGACTGTCTTTCTGCTCACCTCTCCTTTTCTCAGTCTCTCCCTTTTGCTCATCCCTCCTTTGAATCTGTCGAGGCCGTAGCAACACTCCCTGGCCAGTCCCTCATCTTCTCATGTATCTATCGCCCCCCTCCAAGTTCTCAAAACAAACTCACAAACTCCATGTTCCTCACCGAGTTTGACGACCTCCTAGACCACTACAGCACACGACCCGGAAAACACATCCCTCCTGGCGACTTCAACTTCCACTTCGACAAACCCGACCACCCTGACACAAAACACCTTTGCACGTCACTTTCAAACCACAATCTTACACAACCCACCGACTCGGCCACACCCTCGATTGGATCATCACCCGCACCTCCGATCAACTCTTTCTCGACTCTGACACCTCCTCTGTGCTTCCCTCTGACCACCTTGCTATTCTCGTCTCCCTCAACCTACCTCCCCCGAAAAAAACTAAGCTCCTTGTCTCTCATCACAAACTAAAATCAGTCGGCCGAGAAAGCTTCTTCGACGAAGCTGTCGACCTTCTCTTGGACCCCGCCCCCTCTCCTGATCTTGCATCCCATTTCGATTCCTCCCTTCGAAAACTACCCCACCCGGGTCTGCCCTGGGGGACTTGGGTGGGGTTGACTACCACCACACTCCCCACCCCAAGCTGACTGTCGTAATGTTTTTGTGGTATGTTGGTCATTGTCTAAAGCGTGGGAATGCATGCGCAAGTTGTGAGTGTGCTCTTAGAGTTATAATTATTATAAGATAAGCGCATTATAAATACCGTAATTATTTTTATTATTATTATTGTAGTGCCAATTGGTGATGTCTGTGAATTTCAGCAATGCATAGAGAAGCTGCACAGCCATTACGACAATTTCTTCAGCATGCCTGTCCAGCAGTTCTCGGACCTGCCCTCCATTGTCAAACAGTACGAAGAGTTCAAGGTGAGGATACATTTTGTGGGCATTCCATTTTTAATCTGCTTCTGATTCTAGAGTAAAATGTGTAATAATCGGGAGTCGGAGGGCCTGCTTGTTGCACGTGTAACAATTAACCCATTTAGCACCAGCACCATACAGCAGGAGATGGATGGACCCTGATATTTCAAGGGTAGTGCCAGATTAGCATGGCATCCATCTCATGCAACTGGTACATAATCGTTAATTGACACTTCCAAAACTCAGGAAATGTGGCCTTTGGGCTAAATAGGTTAAGAAGTGAAGTGAATCAGAGAGAATCAAGAAGTGATTGGGTGAAATGAAAACAATGTTAGGGGTCGGCAGCTCTGAATGTTGAGCCCTAAGGTCAGTTTGTGAGTTGTCTTTTGAGAACTATGTATCAGGTCAGGAGACAGATGAACCATGATACTTCAGGGTTAGTGCCAGAATAGCTTGCCACCTCTAGGTGCCAAGCTTATCTGGCACCACCCTTGACAGTCATCTTTGATCTGTAGCCTGTTACAGTATCAAGGCTGAAGGGGTTGAACTGGCAACAGTCAAACATTAATCCCATGACTGCTGAGAAAAGGGTGAACCCAGTCCAACTGCAATAGACATAGATCCTCATGAGCCCCTTCAGTTGTGGGGGCTCATGAGGACCTGTGTCTCTTGCTGACTACTTTGTAATTGTATCTATGTTCCTTGGACAGCTGGGGCTCATTTAAGCATTGACTTAACCCATTTAGCCCCGACACTTTAGCAGGAGATCAACCATCCCATGATAATTCAAGGGCAGTGCCAGATTAGCTTGGCACCATCAGGTGCCAAGATAGTCTAGAACTACCTTTGAATCATCATGGTTGATCCATCTCTACATCTGTTTCGTAGTCATTAGGTGACACTTCCAAAATTTGGGATAAACGGGTTAACAAAAGATTTCAGAAACACAGTCTGCATCAGATGTCAGTAAAGGGGCTAGTGTTGTGATGTTGCAGACAAGTCGCAGCCAGGACTTTGCCCAGACTAGACTACTTACAGACCAACAGCAGAAGGAAATACTCTCACAACTTGATGTGCTTAGCAAGGTAAGGCTCTTTTCTTCTGAGCAGTTTCTTTGAATATATTGCTATGAGAATCTTCAACTGTGCCTTTCATATCATTTTCGTTTAGAGAAGGATCCTCTGTACTGAAAAAAAAAAATCAATTCTGTCAGCATAGTGTGGCACTGATGGTATTTCCTCATTGCTTAACGACATGGCACCTTGCGTTTGTTAGAGTATGTGGGAGATGGTAAGCACGCAGTCAGTGACCCGTCACACGTGAGAGCCTATCTTTGCCAGTCTGGCTGTGGCCGTATATTGTAGGGTTTTGTTTTTGCTGTTGTTTGGGGTTTTTGGGGTTTGTTTTGTCATTTGCCTTGATAGGCTTGACTCTTGGTCTCATTCAGTGGGTGTTGTAAAATCATGGTATGTTATATAGCAAACATCATCCATGCACATAAATGTGGCTGTTCAAGACAGGTGGCTGTAGACTGCAGTGACTGCCCAAGTCAGGTTCTACTGTACTGCCTTGCTATGCAAAGTTTGTTTTAACCCATATCATACTGAGGCTAAAAGCTTCGAATTTGTACACTGACATATGCAAGCTATATTATAGTACTTACAGATAACAATATAGACCAATGGCTTTAGTTCAAGGGTGGTGCCAAAATAGCTTGGCGCCTAGAGGTACCAAGCTATTCTGGCACTACCCTTGAACTATTTTAGTCAAACTTATTTCACACACTGGTGTATTCCGAATGATAAGGGTTTAGCAAGGACCACTTATCTCTGTGTCCATTCAGCAACTGTCCCTGTCTTCGGATATACCGAGGGAGGGAAGTGACGTAGATCTGGGTGGCCAGCTGCGCCTGTACTATTCATGTCTTCAGCACGAGATGGCCTGCAAAAATGTGGTAAGTTGTTTGGCTTGTGCGTCGGTTACAGACATTTATTGAGGTTAGAGTTATTGATTTCCCAGTTTCTTTACCTATATTATTTAACTCCCAGAACTGACTTGCATTCTGTGGAGAGGAAGCCACTTAATTCAGGAAGGCAAAGGGTTAACAGTATTTCTTTGTGTGTTTTCAAGTCTGTACCCATACTGGTTCACTTTTGCTGTTTTTACACACTTTTAATGTACCTGCGCTTTAAAGAGGTATTCATCATTCTACTGAAAGTTTGCCAAGTATAACAGATCATGGTCACGAAAACTGACAGTTGCAGGCAGCGAGATCAGTGGACAAGCATGCAATCTGAAGTATCCTTTTGTGACAGAGTAAAGTCATTACTCTTGTGTCAAACAAGACTTTTTCTTTTTCTTACTGTATTCTCTTTCCAAACATTCCAGCAGTATATTGACAAACAAGACAAGACCTTTAAAAGCCGTCTTGATGTCTGGTCTTACTACCAAAAATAATGGGTGGGGGGGGGGGGGGGGGGGGGGGGTGGTGGTCATAATGAATTTAACAACACTGGCTGTACTTTACGTTTATTGTCCAGAATCACCTCAACAATAAGCGTTAAGAACAACTAAAGTGTCAGGTGTCGGTATCATTATCATCACACTGCAGAATAAGACTAGCTCTTACCTCAAGAGATCTGTACAGGAGGGGACCGCAGATGCAGCCTTCATTGCCTCGCTGGTGAAATCCGTCCATCATGACCTGAAAGCAGAGGTTTTGTGTGCCAACAACTTCATCCGACTGCAGTCCGAGTTCACTGAGATGCGCAGCAACATGGAGGACTGGCTGGACAAAAAACCCAGTGCAGAGAAACTGCAGGCCAACAGACGCACACTCAAAGCACTAAAGTCCAAGCTGCGCCACCGACTGGCTGACAAGCATGATGCTGAAGAGGTCAGGCTTGCACATGGTTGGAATCAGAGGCATAAGGGATCAAATTACTCTAGAAGTACTTAGGGATTTTCATTACAGACTTGAAAAGAGATCGAGCTGCAAGTTGTTCATGTCTTGTTGATGCATTTTCTTACACACTTCCTTCGTGCCTTCTCAAATGTCGTATCTCACAATGTGAGATACAGCTTCTTCGTATCTCACAATGTGAGATACAGCTTCTTCATATCTCACATTGTGAGATACACTCCGGCGTGCAGCTTAAACAACAAAAGTTTCTTGCAAAGAGTCTGGTCAACTGAATCAAAATAAGTTCCTGGCATGGTAAAACTGATTACCTTCACTTGACAGACTTGCTGCTCACATGCCTTTACACACTGTTGTGATGACAAAGAATGTGTGTCATAATTTGACATCACAAAATGCCACTTTGGTGGTATAGTGGGAAGCATTATCTTAAGAACCGTGCATAGTAAAAAATGGAGGCTGTGTTGTCTATTGTGTGTGAAGAAAACCACCTTACAAGGGATTACATCAGGAAAAAAGGTGTGTAACAAATAAACTCTTACATCGTGGTCTTAAACCCTAATCCTACATGCTTTCATTCATAGGATAAGGTTTAGAAACCACTCAATGAGATTCTTAGTATCACTTAAACACCAATGTAAGTATCTATACATACATCACCAATGATGGGTATCATACACAAGGTTTCTTAACTGCTCTGTTTATTTCCTCAAAAACATTACCGATGACATGACTACATGGGAGTGGGAATATCTATTTCTAGGCTCAATTTTAGCCTACTTGCCCGTTGTGTGCCCACACAACCCGAGAGGCACTCGGGGAACCCCCCAGAGGGGCCGAGAGTTATCTCCCCATACCTGCCTTACCAGATCCGGTCACGAGACCATTCAGTCTTTCTACTTCGCTCGTGGAGAGAAGACGTGTCTGGCCCGCGCTCTCGCTGCCTCGACCGGTCTTCTGCCTACTGACGCTCGTTGCCGACTCTGTGTGCTCTGCGCCCGCTTCTACCCTGCCTTCTACCTGGCCTTCTCTTCCTGCTTCGTTGGGCTCCTTGCGGGGATTCTTCTGCGTCTGTGGACGGCGGTTTGACTGCCCTTTCCCCCCCTTCCCTTCGTTGCAGAGGTAAGGTAGCGGTAGTTCCCTCGGCCGTCCCTCGGGCTGAGGGCCGGCTGTCTATGGGTGTTTCCCTGCTTTTTGCTGGTGATTTGGTTTCAGTGCGTAGTGCCTGATTAGCTCACGGTCGGCTGTTGCCGTGTCGCGCCCGTTTGCACGTGGGCCTTGGGCTCCGTGTGTGTTAGCCCGTTTAAAGCCCTGTTAGCCCTCCGAGAGTGCCCCATTACGCTTTCACCGGGAGCCCGCCTACGCTTCGATAATGTTGTGCTCCCGGTGCGATGACTTTAGGTGGCCGACGGACACTCACTCGGTCTCCCTACCGCGTTCGGTGGTTCCTCGGACCACAGGTTTAATAATAATAATAATAATAATAAGCACATTAAATAGGCGCTTTATCCCAATGGAAAATCGGCTCAAAGCGCCGCCCCGAACTGGGCCCAACAAGCGCGCTCACGTGAGTCACGCGCATTCACTCACACACGGAACGTAAACACAGAACTTTCACGTGGTGCGAAGGGCAAGCTCAAGCGAGCTGCTGTAGTTTGGAAGTTCAAAATCGTTTGTATTTGAAATTGGTTGGGTGGACTGAATCTGATACCAGAGTTAAGCGGTGTGCGGCCTGGCCTGAGGTTATGTGGGCGGACCTTGGTCCTTTTACCGCCGAGAGCGGGCCCGCCCGGCTTACGAGCATTCAGCGCCCTTTGACACGTTGGCCGCCCTGGCTGTTTCCTCGGCCACTCCCGCACGGAACGGTCCCCTCGTCGGGGTTCGTGGTTTTTGTCTGACCACAGGACCGCCACTGCTGCCACGCCCGCTGACCCTTCCGGAGGGTCTGTTTGCCGGCTTAGCGCACGTCTCACTGAGAGTGACCAGCAGCAGTCGGCCTTGAGCCGTCCGTCGTTGACGAGCCGTCCTCACCACTCTCCCCGCACCAGGCCCGCTGATCCTTCCGGAGGATCGCCTTGCTGGCATAGTGGCCTACTTCCGGAGTAGGGCCCGGAGAGACGTCAGCACCGCCCGTCGCGACGCAGCCGCGACTCTGATCCGCACCGTTCCTCCTCCAGACGCCTGCAGGACGATGCGCTCAGCCTGCTACCAGAAGTCTGTCTCGGCTCTATTGGACGAGGAGGATCGCTCGACCTCGCACGCGGCCCTCGAGGATGTTTCCCCCTCGGCGCTCCCGTCTTCTTCCCAGTCAGAGACGCTTCTAGCTCCGGTGGAAGCCGCCAGGATCGTGGCCGTGACGCTGCCGGCGGACGCCTGCCCAGCTTCCCCACCGCTGAAGAGGAAGGTCGCCGCCTTTGTTGACGCGGAGAGGCAGGTCAAGAGGTTTAAGTCGCTTCCCCAACCGCCCGGCTTTAAGGGTCTTCGAGACGTCTTTTCGTCGCACCTACAGCTCGCCACGTCAAGCAGGAGCCGGTCTTCTTCTCCGACCGTCGCTGGCCCGCGGATTAGACATCTTGTTTCGGCGGGACTGGTGTGTTGGACTCTCCTAGCCTTCTCCATCCCTCTGCCTACGCTGGACCCTTCGGCGGTGTCGCTAGCCGGCGGTCTGACTCTGCTGCGGCGGTCCCCGCCGCGGGGCCTGGACAAGACAGCGACCTTGGTCCGAAACACCTTACCCTGCTCGGGTGTTATGGAGCTCCTCACTCAAGCCTTGGGTCGTCGGGTGGAGGTATCCTGGCATCTTTCCATCTCTCCCCTCCTAGGAGACCTGCTGGTCCTCGCGGAGACCGCCAACTGCGCCGCCTACCATTCCTCGGTCAACGCGATGGTGGCTTCGGCCAATTGCGACCTCATGCGTCGAGATACCCTGCTCCGCCCCTGCAGTACGTTGCCGCCGGACCTGCGAGCGCAACTTCACCGTGCCCCCTTGGGTGGACCCTTGCTGTTCGGCGACTCAGTCTCTACGGGTCGGGGGTTCGTTCCTCGTGATGTCTGTGCGACTTGGCCGGAGACGTTTGGTCGGACCTCTGGAGTTTTATCGGCGAGAGCGACCTCCGTCTACTATCTCTCGTCCGGCTCCTGTGGACACTTCCGCCGCCCCTTCGGTAACGACCGCCCTTCCTCGCATCGGCCCCTCGGAACGGTCTGCTCGTCGGGACCCGGCGTTGCGCGCTGACCAGAGGATCGCCACTGCTGCCACGCCCGCTGACCCTTCCGGAGGGTCTGTTTGCCGGCACAGCGCCCGCCTCACTGAGCCTGGCCTGCAGCAGTCCGCCATGAGCCGTCCCACGTTGACTGGCCTTCATCCTCTCTCTCTCCCCGAGAAGCCCGCTGATCCTTCCGGAGGATCTAAACGCCGGCATAGAGCCCTTCTCACTGAGTCCGGCCAGGAGAGACGTCAGCCTCAACCTGCGCGACACAGTCGCGCCCCCGACTCATCCCGTTCCACCGTCAGTTCTAGACACTCACGCTCGCCCCTCGAGCACCGCTGGAGGGATCATTCGCCTCGCCGGGATCGTCGCCGCTCCCCCCGGAGGATCTGAACGCCGGCGTAGCGCCATGCTCTCGGAGTCTGGCCAAGAGAGGCTTCAGCCTTAGCTTGCGCGACACGGTCGCGCCCCGACTCCCGCCGTTCCACTTTCAGGTCACTTGATGGCTGATCAGAGGACTGCCACTGCTGCCACGCCCGCTGACCCTTCCGGAGGGTCTGTTTGCCGGCACAGCGCCCGCCTCACTGAGCCCGGCCTGCAGCAGTCCGCCATGTGCCGTCCCACGTGACTGGCCTTCCTCTCCCGTCTCTCCCCGTTAAGCCCGCTGATCCTTCCGGAGGATCTGTACGCCGGCGTAGCGCCCTACTCACTGAGTCTGGCCAGGAGAGACGTCAGCCCTAGCTTGCGCGACTCGGTCGCGCCCCCGACTCCTTCCGTTCCACTTTCTGTTCAGGACACTAGTGCGCACCGCTCGAGCGCCTTCGGTAGGATTGCCGTTCGGACTCAACCTCCGCCCCTGGGTCTTCACTTGGCGGATGGACGCCTTAGTCGCCTTAGCCCGACAGTCCTCCTCCAGTCCACATCGAACTACCTGGACGGCCTCCGTTGTGCAACCAATCGGAGACCGCGCTAGCCACGGACAGAGAATGCTCTCTTGCACCTCCTGGCACACCTGGGCTTCCTAGTAGACGACGGCAAGTCAGATCTCTCCCTCCCGCCGGGTTGTGCATCTGGGTATGGAACTCCCTACCAACCTCAACACGGTACGCCTTCCGGTGCCCCGGATCAAGAGGATTGCTGATCTAGCCGACCAGTTAGCTCGGGAGGATGCAGGCCCCGCCAGAGTCTGGCTTCAGTTGCTGGGTTTGATGAACGCCGCAGCGGATCTTATCCCACTAGGGCGTCTCTACTCCCGGCCAATTCTACTGCATCTTCTCCATTGGCTCACGTCTTCCAGAGACTTGACGGCCGCGGTCCCAGTGCCCCAGATGCTTCGTCCGCACCTTCGTCGGTGGACCGGCCCTACGTGGCTAGCGTCGGGAGTTCCCTTAGCCTCTCCCCCTCCAGGCGGGCCCCTGGCCCTCCCACTGGGCGCACACCCACACCCACTGTCTGGAGATGCAGGCCGTATGGCGAGCCCTTCACGCCGGGGAGTACCTCCTCCGACACCAGGAGCTTCTCGTGCTTTCGGACGACACGATCGTGGTCGCTTACATCCAGAAGCTAGGTGGCACACGCTCCCCTGACCTGTGTATGCTCCTCTACAGGAAGATGCGTTGGTGCGAGGACCGGAGCATTATCCTTCAAGCCCCGCACGTTCCCGGATGCCTAAATGTCTTGGCCGACTCTCGGTCTCGCCGCGACCAACTCCTACACACGGAATGGACCCTGCGACAGGACATCTTTCAGATGATCTGCGCCCGCTGGGAGACTCCCCAGGCCGAGTCGTTCGCCCCGAGGTGGAACCACCAGCTTCCCCTCTTCGTCTCCCCGATTCCCGACCACCTTGCCTGGGCTGTCAATGCGCTCTCCTTTCCCTGGGACGGACTTGTGGCCTATACCGGTCCCCCTACCGTCCTCGTGCCCTAAGTCCTCCTCTAACTGCGGGGCTCTTCGGCGTTCCTCCTGTTGGTCGCACCGCTCGTCTGGAACCGCTCCTGGACCACCGACCTGCTCAGCCTCGCCACAGACCCGCCCCTGCTGCTGCCCACCCCGCGGACCATGCTCAAGCAACCGCGCCAGCCGCTGTTCCACCCCTGCCTGGAGTGGCTCCTCCTTACGCCTGGAGGTTGGGCGGCAAACCCCCGGAGCTAGAGTATACTCAGATGCAGCTATGGAGGCGATCGCTGCACCCCGGAGACTGTCGACCCTTCGAGCCTACGAGGGAACTGGCGAGTCCTCTGTTCCTGGTGTACCGATCTTGGCCTTACGCCCACGGATCTGACTCATCCTCCGCTGGCGGACTTCTCTCTCTGGCTCTTCGAGACCAAAGCCTAACCCTCATCACGGTACGCGGTTACCTGTCCATGATGGCGGACACCTATCGTCACCTGGGACGACCCGATCCGGGCGCCGGCAAGGACCTAGCCGACCTTATGGGACACTTCGGCACCCAGCGCCTTACACTCCGCTCGCTCCTTCCTCGCTGGGACCTACCCTGGGTGCTCACGTGGTTGAACTCCGCCCGCTTCGTACCATTACCTTTGGCCCAGCTCGCGGACTTGGCACGCGAGACTTGTTTCCTGCTGGCACTGGCTACCGCTTCGCGCGGGAGCGAGCTACATGCGCCTTCAGCACGCCCTGCCGGTCTGCAGTTCCGAACAGATGGCTCCGTCCAGCTGCGCACGGACCCGGCCTTTCTGGCAAATAACAGGTCTCCTTTAACTCCGCCTTAGGTGATCACCATTAGGCCGCTGAGAGACCGACCCCGGTCCCAGGAGACCAGGCTACAGGATCCCGTGCGCGCCCTTAAAAATCTATCTGCGGCGATCTAAGCCCGTCCGCAGGGGACGGTCGCGCCTCTTCCTACCCCTAAGACCCAACCGGCGTGACATTATAGCCCAGACGATCTCTTCCTGGCTCCGCTGGGTCATACGCTCCGCTTATCAGGAGATCTCCCCTGAGGGAGCGAAGAGGCTGCACATTCACGCACACGAGGTACGAGCTATGGCCACGAACGTCGCGTTTGATCGAAACCGCGCTGTCAAGGACATCGTGGCAGCCGTGGGCTAGAAAACCGAATCGGTCTTTGCCCCTTTCTACCTCCGGGACCTGGCTAGCCAGCGAGAGAATCTCGCACTGGTGGGGGGACATCGCCGCCGCGCAACACTCCCTCCCGGTGCCACTGGCACCGTAGATGCACTTCGCTAAAATTGTCGGGAGTGTGCGACGGGGAGAACGGCGCTGTTCTGCTGGGGGAGTTTTGGGCGGCACCCGCCTCCTCATCGCAATTCTCCCATGTAGTCATGTCATCGGTAATGTTTTTGAGGAAATAAATTCATTTTTCTCTAAAAGGTATTTTTTCGAAAAATACTTACCGATGACATGACTCGGATGTCCCTCCCTCCTGCCCCGCTTGCCGCTTTCGAGCGAAGTATCAGACTGAATGGTCTCGTGACCGGATCTGGTAAGGCAGGTATGGGGAGATAACTCTCGGCCCCTCTGGGGGGTTCCCCGAGTGCCTCTCGGGTTGTGTGGGCACACAACGGGCAAGTAGGCTAAAATTGAGCCTAGAAATAGATATTCCCACTCCCATGTAGTCATGTCATCGGTAAGTATTTTTCGAAAAAATACCTTTTAGAGAAAAATGAATTTTAACTCATTCAGCCTGACGACCGTATTTCCCAAATTTTGGAGGTGTCATCTAATGACTATGCACCAGTTGCAGGAGATGGATTGACCATGATAATTTAAGGGCAGTGCCAGATTAGCTTGGCGCCAACAGGCGCCAAGCTAATCTGGCACTATCCTTGAATTATCATGGTCGACCCATCTCATGCTATAGTGCATCAGGTTTGAATGGGTTAAATAAATCCCATACTGTTTGCAGGAGCACTCCGCAGAGAGACCTGCTTGAGGAGTATGCCACAAGTACACTTCTATTCAAATGAGATGTGAAGCATCTCATTTAAATAGAAATGTACTTGTGGCATATTCCCTGACTGGTGTACTCCCAGAGTGGTTCTATCTGGAGAGTGCTCCTGCAAAAGGTATGGGCTTTTTCATGGATGACTAAACTGATCTACTTTACTTGCTGTCTTGTGCAGAATGAAGATGAGGAGTTGGAGGAGATCAAGAAGGACATTAAAGCCATCCAGGCGGAAATCCACGAGGCTCTCAAGGTGGAAGAAAAAGAACTAGTAAGTATTCTAGTCATGAGTATTTAGGCTCTGGCAGAAGTGACCCAAGTTTACAAGCATGTGTGTCTCGGATGCTCATTTTTCGTAGTCTAAGCTGTAAGGTTTAGAAGTTAGCCCTGTCACTGCAAGAGGTATAGTTCCTCATGAGCCCCTGCAGTTGCAGGGCCTCATGAGGATCTATGCCTCTTGCTAAATCGACTTTTACAGCTGAGGGTGTTTGATGTTGAATTGATAGTGATTCCCAAAATACAGTCTGCATTTGGCAGATTTGTGTGCCAGTATGTGATTTTGGACCTTACAGCTCTAGGGGCATTCCATGAGAAAAAATATAATATTATGTGTGTTAAGGTTTGAGGTGATAGTTACTTACTTACGCCTGTCACACCGGCCAGGGTATAGGCCATCGACGAGAGACCTCCAGCGACTCCTGTCCTGTGCTTCTCCTTCGATTTTACTCAAGGTGGTTCTCAGTCTCTTGATGTCTGCTTGGAGGTGTCGACGCCAGGTGTTTCTGGCCTGCCTCTTTTCCTCTTTCTCTGGGGGTTCCATGACAATGCCTGCCTAGTGATAGGGGAAACTGGCTTTCTCAGACTATGACCAATCCATCCCCATCTTCTTCGTCCAATTTCATTCTCTGCTGTTATCTGCTCTGTTCTCTCCCAGAGTCTGACGTTGCTGATCTTCTCTGGCCAGTGGATTTTCAAGATTCTTCTAAGGCAACTGTTTATGTGACTGTGGTTTTTGTCAACTTCCAAGTCTCTGCTCCATTTAGGAGAACTGCTTTTACGTTTGAGTTGAAAATCCGGACTTTGGTGTGTTGTGACAGCTCTCTGAAACTCCACACTTTTTTCAGCTGGAGAAAGGCTGCTCTGGCTTTACCGATTCGTGCTCTGACATCTGCATCAGTGCCACCTTTTTTGTCGATGATGCTTCCGAGATAGGTGAAGGACTCCTCCTCCAACGGGGTGCCAGCAAGCAAGACTGGTTCTTCCTTGGTTGCGTTCAGCCTCATTGTCTTTGTTTTCTGTTTGTGGATGGTGAGGCCCACTTGGGACGAGATGTCACAAAGCCTCGTGGTCTTGTCCTGCATTTGTTGATGAGTGTGGGACAGTAAAGCCAAGTCGTCTGCAAAATCGAGGTCGTCAAGCTGTGTCCACTGTATTTTGCTTCTTCTCTGCTCTGTGGTCCTCTTCATGCCAGTAGGAAGAGGAACGGAGACAGCAAACACCCCTGCCGGACACCGGTTCTGCCCTTCATGGATCACGCGACATGTCATGCCATCGTAGCTGCTCTTGATCAGGCAGACGAGTTTTGTGGGTACACCGTAATGTCGTAGGAGTTTCCACAGAGTCTCTCGGTCCACGCTGTCAAATGCTTTCTCATAATCCACAAAGTTGACGTACAGTTGGGAGCTCCACTCCAGAGACTGCTCCACGATGATGTGAAGAGTGGCGATCTGGTCTGTACATGATCGGTTTTTCCTGAATCCTGCTTGCTGGTCTCTCAGCTGGGGGTCGACAGAGCTCTTCATTCTCTCCAGGATGATCCTGTTGAAGACCTTTCCTGGTACCTACAGCAAGGTGATTCCTCTGTAGTTGGAAAACTTGCTGAGGTCGCCTTTCTTGGGAAGCTTGATTAGGTACCCCTCCTTCCAGTCAGCCGGCATCACCTCCTCTTCCCAGATCTTTCCAAACAGTGAGTACAGCATCTCTACTGTTGTTCCTAGGTCTGCTTTCAGAGCCTCCGCTGGGATGCCATCTGACCCTGCTGCTTTGCCGTTCTTCAAAAATGCCACTGCTCTTCTGATCTCTTCCCACCCCACCCGGGTCTGCCCTGGGGGACTTGGGTGGGGTTAGGTACTTTTTAGTTCCCAGGGTCACCCTGGTCAGCCCCACAGGGTGGGTTTTTCTCTCTATTCTGGGGCATGTGTTTCTGTCTACCCGAGGTCCATTCACCTGTATTTGCCTTTTTAAAACTCTCCCTACTGTCTGCACTGCCTGTAGCTCTTGATATTGGATGTGTGTTGCTAAATGGTCTTAGCTTTATTTAGCCCCATGTGTTAGGTTTCTTTAACGTATTGGACCGGCTGGCGATATACATTCAATGTTCTGTTTAGTGTTTTTTTTTCACAAGCAGTGCAGGCACGTCCTGAGAAAGCCTTGTTGCTGTCGGGACGTTAAGCAATGTACAATCAATCAATCAATCTGATCTCTTCCCGGCTGGGTCTGTCACAGCTGATGGGTAGGTCAGTCTCTGCTGGCTGGATGTCTGGGGGGTCAGGTGGGGTGGGTCTGTTTAGTAACTCTTCAAAATACTCGGCCCATCTGTCGAGTTGGTCTGCTCTGTCTGCAATAGGCTTGCCTGCTTTGTCTTTTACTGGTCTTTCTGTATGGCCATACTTGCCAGACAATCTTCTGGTAATGTCATAGAGCTGTTTCATGTTGCCGCTGCCTGCTGCCTTTTCTGCCTCTGCTGCTAGGCTGTCTGTGTAGGCCCTCTTGTCTGCCCTGATACTCCTCTTCACCTCGCGGTTGGCTTCTGAGTATTCCTCTTGTGCCCTTGCTTTGGCTGCTCTCATGCGACTTTTGTTGACAACTGCTTTCTTCTGCTTCCTCACTTCTGTCTTCTTCAAGGTCTGTGCCGACAGCCAGTCCTTGTGATGGTGTTTCTTGAACCCCACAGTGTCTTGCAGGTTGAGTTCAGTGCCTCTCTAACTGCCTTCCACTGCTGCTCTGTGGTGACCGCCTCCTCTTCATTTACGAGCTCCTGTAGCACTTGAAACTGGTTGGACAGCATAGTTTCTGTTAACAAGCTACAATTCTGTTGCTCCTGAGCCAACCACATGAGGTTGCAGGAAAAATAAATAGCACCTGTGCCTACTGAATTCTTACTTTGGAATTACTTGAAATGTTTCAGATATTTTAGTAGGGAGAACATGATGCACTGGAGTGTTACACCCCAACTTTTACACTTGCCCCCAGCTCAGTCTGTAAGTCAGTCAGTCTTCTGTTACAGGCAGAGCTGGCCACAATGATTGATAGTCACTTCCCAGAGTTGCTGGCTCTTCACCCTGACTGCGGGCTGGACATTCAACTGGTGAGTTTGCCTCTTCACACAGTGAAACATTTAGCGCTGAGTTCAGATGCCTAACTCCGCCATGGCCGGTCCCAAGCCCGGATGTGAAAGGAGGAGGGTTGGGCGTAGGGTTAGCTGCCCCACCCCATAAAAACACACATTGCTACAGAAACGCCAACAAGAAAACCAACAACTGACTCAGCCCTGGGAGAGGATGGACCTTCAGCTGGAGGATTTATGACGCGGGGTGGTGAAAGCCGAAAGGAAGCCACTCAGCAGACTACCATCCTTTCGACCAGGGCAACCATCAACATCGGAACATGGAATGTGAAGACCATGTACGAAGCAGGGAAAACAGCTCAGGTGGCAGTGGAGATGAGGAACTACCGTCTCGACGTCCTTGGCATCAGTGAGGCCAGATGGACGGGCAGCGGACAGAAGAGACTGACCACAGGAGAGAGGCTGCTGTTTTCCGGCCATGAGGAGGACAATGCACCACACACAGAGGGAGTGGCTCTCATGCTCTCCAAAACTGCGCAGAGTGCTCTCATCGGGTGGGAAGCCCATGGCCCACGCATCATCACAGCCTCGTTCAGAACACAGCAGAAGAGGATTATCATGAACATCATCCAGTGCTATGCCCCAACCAACGACAGTGATGACGAGACCAAAGATCAGTTTTATAATAGACTGCAGACCATCGTTGGAACCCTCTCTAGAAGAGATTTCAACATCATCATGGGCGATTTCAACGCCAAGGTCGGCAGCGATAACAGGGGCTTCGAGGAGATTATGGGGCAGCAGGGTTTGGGAGTAATGAACGATAACGGAGAGAGATTTGCAGACCTATGCGCCATAAGCAACCTTGTCATAGGCGGCACAGTCTTCCCGCACAAGCGCATCCACAAGGTGACATGGGTATCACCGGACCATTTAACCGAGAATCAGATCGACCACGTGTGCATCTCGAGAAGGTTCCGAAGATCTCTCCAGGATGTCCGAGCGAAGAGAGGAGCCGACGTTGCTTCAGACCACCACCTGGTTGTTGCCAGACTGAAACTGAAGCTGAAGAGGAACTGGACCGGCGAGACCTGTCAGCGCCAGAGGTTCAACACTACGCTGCTGAAAGATTCAGGCAAGCATGAGGAGTACAGACTCGCCCTCTCCAACAGGTTCCAGGTTCTCCAAGAGCTTCTGGATGAAGGAACCATTGACGAGCAGTGGAGAGGGGTGAGAGACGCAGTAACTGCAGCATGCAAGGAGGTGTTGGGCTATAGGAAGCACACCCACAAAGAGTGGATAACACCAATGACACTCGAGAAAGTAGTAGATAGAAAGAAGAAGAAAGCAGAAGTAAACAACAGCCGCACAAGAACAGAGAAGGCCCGCACTCAGGAGGCATACACAACAGCCAACAAAATAGTAAAGAATAGCATCAAGGCAGACAAGAGAAATTTTGTAGAGTCACTGGCACAAGAAGCAGAGGAGGCAGCCCGACATGGAAACATGAGAGAGCTCTACAACACCACAAAAAAGCTTTCAGGGAAGTTTGCCAAGCCAGAGAGGCCAGTAAAGGATAAACAGGGAAGAGCCATCCAAGGAGAGGAGGGACAGAAGAACAGATGGAAGGAGCACTTTGAGGAGCTCTTAAATAGGCCAGCTCCACAAGACCCACCAGACATTCAGGTAGCCGAGAGAGACTTGCCGATAGACTGTAGCGAGCCCACCAAGGAGGAGATCCGGAAAGCCATCAAACAGCTCAAGTCGGGCAAGGCAGCCGGACCCGACAGTATACCGGCAGAAGCGCTAAAGGCGGATACTGAAACCACAATCGAGATGCTCCACCCCCTCTTCAGGAAAATCTGGCAGAGAGAACAAGTACCAGCAGAGTGGAAGGAGGGTTACCTGGTCAAGCTGCCAAAAAATGGAGACCTCACCCTACTGTCTGTCCCAGGCAAAGTCTTCAGCAGGATCCTACTCAACAGGATGAAGGACACAGTGGACCCCCAACTTCGAGATCAACAGGCGGGCTTTCGCAAGGACCGATCATGCACTGACCAGATCGCCACGCTGCGAATCATCCTGGAACAGTCGCTAGAGTGGAACTCGTCCCTCTACATCAACTTCCTTGATTACGAGAAGGCCTTCGACAGCGTCAACAGAGCCACCTTGTGGAAGTAGCTGAGACACTATGGAGTACCTGAAAAGCTCACCAACATCATCAGGAACTCCTACGAGGGACTGACCTGCAGAGTGATCTGTGGAAACCAGCTCACCCACGCCTTCCAAGTCCGGACAGGGGTGAGACAGGGGTGTTTGCTGTCACCGTTCCTGTTCCTTCTGGCCATCGACTGGGTCATCACGACATCCACAGCACAGAAGCGAAATGGCATCCAATGGACACTTTGGACCCAACTGGACGACCTGGACTTTGCAGATGACCTAGCCCTGCTCTCGCACACCCAACAGCAGATGCAAGAAAAGACAAACGCAGTGGCAGTGAACTCCGCAAGGCTAGGCCTGAACATCCACCGTGGAAAGAGCAAGGTGCTGAAAGTCAACGCTGCCAGTGGAACACCCATCACACTGGAAGGCGAGGCGCTAGAAGAGGTGGAGAGCTTCACCTACCTCGGCAGCATAGTCGACAAGAAGGGTGGGACGGATGCTGACGTGAAGATCAGGATAGGCAAGGCCAGGGCAACATTTCTCCAGCTAAAGAACGTCTGGACTTCAAGAGATCTGTCAGTCAACACCAAGATCCGACTGTTCAACACCAACGTGAAACCAGTACTCCTCTATGGAGCAGAGACCTGGAGGACCACAGTGTCGACCACCAAGAAAATACAGACGTTCATCAACAACAGTCTGAGAAGGCTCCTCGGGATACGCTGGCCGGACAAAATCAGCAACGAGGAATTGTGGCAGCGGACAAAGCAGAAGCCTGCAGAAGTGGAGCTTCAACAACGCCGCTGGAGATGGATAGGTCACACACTACGCAAGCCAGCAACCAACACCACAAAGCAAGCCCTAAGATGGAACCCCCAGGGAAAAAGGAAGAGAGGCCGGCCACGAAACACCTGGCGACGTGACCTGGAGACAGATGTCAAGAAGATGGGCCACACCTGGGGACAGCTGGAGAGACTCGCCCAGGACAGAGACGGCTGGAGGGACCTTGTCGGCGGCCTATGCCCCAGGGGGGTGATGGGCGTAAGTAAGTAAGTAAGTCAGATGCCTAAAGTTAGGAGTCCTCTGAACACTACATACCAGTTCAGGAGATCAGCTGACCATGTTTGTTCAAAGGTAGTGCTAGAATAGGTTGGTGCCCTCTACTACACACTAGTTTATGTGACAGATTGACCTGGATAATTCAAGGGTGCTGCCAGAATTGCTTGGCGCCTAGAGGCACCAGGCTGTTCTGGCACCACCCTTGAACTATCCGGGTCAGTCTGTCACCTGCCATATTGTGTGAGGCCTGGATGGGTGAACGCTTTCTTTGCAGAAAGTGATGACATCGGCCTGAGTGGTGTCACTGTGAAAGGTGTATTTATTTGTTCTTTTTGTAAATGATTTTTTTCACATCTGTTTTATTGATACATTATTTATCTATGCTTCACATGTATTCTGCTCCATGTAATATTTTGTTTGTTTACCCCTCAACCATTCACGATTGTTGTAGGCGTACAATGGTCTGGTGAAGGCCAGTCATGAAGTGGACCACTATGACCTGATGCCAGTACCAGGCTCCAGTGGACAGCTTTTCTACTCCACTTTTGCCAGAAAACCTGTCATTATTATGGTGAGTCAGAGGCAGCTTGGTGAAATGAGCTGTAATGTGCTACTGGTTCAACAGTCATGATTATTAAAGCAGCATCTTCGTGGCTGACTTACAGTCAGATGAGACTGTCATTGTCAGTAAAGTAATGGAAAGCCACCAGTTGTCTCATTGTCAGATGGAACATAGCTGCCAACCCTCCTGAATTTTTTGGGAATTTCCCGAATTTTTTTCAAGTCTCGATTTTCCGGTTTTTTTGTACATTTTTCCGATTTTCAAGCTTTGTTTAAAAATTCGAGGCATTTTGGCGTACCGCTTGTGGTCAAGCGCCTGTAGTTGAGAGCCTGCCGCTAAACTGTACCGCTAAGCTTTCGGGGACCCACAGCCAGTCTTGATTACGCATGCGCAGCAAATTAGCATCCATTCTGTGTTTGTTCCGGTTGCTTTGAAATTGCCCTGGTCTGGAGCATATGCTTAGCGATTTTCACAACTGGTATTTTCGATTTTCAACAAAATGATGCCTTGAAAGAAGCAGAAGTGGTTGGTGAAGTTCCATCCAGACTACAAGCATTCCTAACATCGACGAATCGAGAAAGGGCGAACACTTTGCCGTTTGTAAAATGTGCCGGGCAGATGTAAACATCGCTGCACAGTAATGATGCAAGGTGTGTCGTCCCCTCCCCCGCCCTTTGTTTGATTACCAGCTAAGGTCTAGTGCCCCCTTTGATTTTTCGACACATGGAAGCAAGGGCTAGCGTCGTGGGGGCCGCAGCTCAGGAATTTTGTTGCCTCAGGGTTGGCAGCTATGGATGGAAGCACAGGATGAATTTCAGCAGCTTCCCAAGGCACAACAGGTCATTGAACTGACATCAATCGCTGCTGGCCCGCGCACAGCCATGTGCAGGCCAACATTGGCCCAACGGCTTATGCTTTCTGGGTTTTGTCGCCTTGGCAGCTGATCAATGTCGCCTAATCAGACAGAAACACTTGATGAATTCAGTACGTTATCTCTTTGTCCACTGATTAATGTCTCTGACTTAGATAAAAACACTTGATAAATTCCAACAACTTTTGTCTCCTTGTCAGCTGTACAAATTCACAGATTTGGAGGTTGTCATTTGAGGACTGCAGTTCATGTCACACATCGACCATGATACTCATTGATGGTGCCAGAATATCTTTTCTGGAAGCACCTTTGAATTGCGATGGTGTGCCATGGCTGACTGATGTGATGGTGTAATGTTTCAGGAGTGCCTGTTGTCTGATGGTCATCACCTGGGACGAGATGATTTCCTGAGCCAGCTGACCAACTACACATCCATTGTGCATCCATGTCTTTTGCGACCATCAGCTGTCTTTTTCGACAAGGTATCAGTGACACACATCTACCCTAATCTGGTGAAAAAAGTTTTGTGAACAGCAAGATTTTCATTATATAAAATCCCAACCAAAATGGTGACTGCCAGGCATGTAATATGCACCCAAGAATCCCCAGAAAGAAGGAAACATGCTTCGAAAGGACAGTTACAACACAGTTTATTATTGTTTTCAAAATGGACGTCAAGACAAAATGGGATGAACCATAACCCATAAAGTCCCTTCTATATGAGAGCTGTCTTCGCTGTCAAGGGTCTCTACCTTTTGTCCTTGACCTGATTCTGATGTTGAAATATCTCCTTTTGAAAAAGCCTCGCAGATGTGCCAATCCATCATAGTGAACTCACTAAGGGACGCGCGCAGTGCATACGCATCATTGGTTTGTCAAATGTCTTGTTTTCTCAGAACTCTTACCGATGGCATGACTAATATGAAGGTACGCTTAGCTTACCAATTTCACCCCAAAAATTCGTTGTGTATACCTCACAACCAGGGGGACTCTAGGGGGTCGTTACCAGAACGCCCCGAGTAGCCCCCCCCCCCCCCCCCCCCCCCCCCCTTGCATCCCTATCCGGTCATGTGCCTGGCCGTTTCCCGCCAGTCTTTTCGCTTAGCTCACCAACGAAACCGGTTGTGTTCAGCCTGCTTTGCTTCGGCTGTGTACGGTGTGATTACCTGGAGACTTCATGTGGATTTACCGCTTTGTGTTTGCTTACCTCTTCGTGGGGTTTGGTGTGCCTTGGATTTATGTGAAGAAAACAAAACAAGGAAAGAAGGATAAAAGGTGGTGACTGTGTGGAGCTCGGAGGTTTCCTCATATTTCGGGGAATTACTTGGTGGCTCCTTGGGAAGGAGCCCTGCCCACGGCATGACAAGATATAGCTTCGGTGAATGTCTCCGCCGGGAAATAGAAGAACGGGCGGCGGCGTTGACCGGGGACTCTGTTGTGCAACTAGTCGTGAACTTGGGGGCCCCGCACCCTTACGACGGGTTTTTGTCTGTTTTGCTTGTTACAGGGCACAAGTAATGACCTGCACCAGGTGCGGGCAGTTCCAATGCAGATGGACTCCCACGATGTGTGCCTGCCTCGCACGGGCTGCTCCTTTGGGCGGACATGTAATACCGGTGCGGCTTGCGTCGAAGAAAACTGTTCACAGCTGTGGGCCTTTTACACGAAAGAGACGACCGGCAAAGGAGCCATTCAACTCCGCCGCGACTTCCGCCGTGCCACTGCTGCTGAGGCGTGCCACTTCAGACATCTGTAACCGACGGGACAACAGCCGTCAAGTTCAGGCACCAAGAGCCCTACCCCACCCTTTCGTGGCCGAAATGCCGGCACGCCCACGACGGGACATAGTCCCTAGGCGCAATCAGGCAGCGGGACCTCAATACACACGCTCAGGGGAGCCTGTCAGCAGTCATAAGACGCACCACCCCCCAACCTACAGGCAACAGAGACCCTACCCCACCCTTCGGTCCCCGAAATGCCGGTCCGCCCTTGAAGGGACATGCTCCCCAGGCGGGTCCAGGCAGCGGGTACTCACTCCCCATGCTCAGAGAGCCCTTAGGCAAGCAGCCATCAGCCGGACACTCGCCATGAATGGGCGCCAAGATCCACAGGAAGAACTGCCCTGCTTACATGATTCCGATGCTTCATCCGTCTGTGGAGACAGATGGGTGCCAGACAGTCACTGATGAGACACCCCTCCTCGTATCCAGTCCTCGTTACCCCGCCTCTCCGCTCAAGGAGCGACGAAAGGCGCAAACAGCGGTCCCGGTCGCCACACCACTCGGCGAGGAAAGTGCCCCGCTCTTACGGGACTCGCAGCACCACCAGAGAGGACCACACAGGTGAGTGCCGAGGCTCACGGCATCGTCAGCCGCCCTGATGGAGATTGTCCGTCTATCCCTACCATCGGGCATGTTCAGGAGTCTCGTCATAGTGGCAACCTCAGTTGCCTGCAGCATCGCGTTACTTGGGGCACCCGCTCCGCCTCTACAAGTAGGAAGGCCTCAACTCCGCCCCAGCGCCCGCTTGCGGCTCAACATCGTCCCTCCGCGACGACCTCTCGGAGCCGATCAATGCGTCGATCTTCCTTGCGGGATTGGCGCCCTCACTCCCAGCATCGGGGCCTTGCAGACAGCGGCCAGTCGTCAGTCTCAGTGGATTCACCCCGTGTTCCCGCCCTAGCCAGCCCCAGCCAGGCTTCGTCTCTGCGGGAGCAGGCGCTCTTCTCCCCCCACGCCTCCATCTGCGCGCAGGGAGCTCAGCTCTTGTCCACGGGGAACGACGGCGAGGCCCTTAGCCCTAGCCAGCCCCGCCGGGCTTCGTCTCTTCGCGGGGGCAGGCGCTCTTCTCCCCCCACGCCTCCATCTGCACGCAGGGACCTCGGCTCTTTTGTGCGGTCCACGGGGAACGACCCTCGCGCTGGGACCATATGGCGTTGAGGCACGTCCCCTGGGTGGTGGATAGGGGGTCCCTCGTGAGAGGGGTGCACCGAATGAAATAAGGTGCCGTGAACCAATATGGTCTAAGGGAAGGTGACCCCGACAGAAAACCCTTGGTCCTCCTAGTAAGGGGGTTGGGCGTGGGGGTAGCTTCCCCACCCTGCAAAAAAGGAAATAGCTACAAAAACGCCAACGAAAAGACTAACAGTAATTCCATTCCTGGAGGAGGAAGGTTCTTCTACCAGAAGACTTGTGACGTCCTGTGGTGAAAGCCGGAAGTCTTCGGAAGCCACAGGACCGAGCCGCCTCTCTCTATCCAGGGATACAACCATGGGCACATGGAACGTCAAGACCATGTACCAGAGCGGCAAGGCCACCCAGATAGCAGCGGAAATGCAAAAGTACAACCTTTCCCTGCTAGGTATCAGTGAAGCCAGATGGACGCAGTCTGGCCAGAAAAGGCTGTTAAGTGGGGAGATGATTCTGTATTCAGGTCATGAAGAGGAGAATGCCCCCCATACAGAAGGTGTAGTATTCATGCTGTCACCAGTGGCACAGAGCGCGCTGATGGGCTGGGAACCTCTTGGGCCAAGAATTATCACATCAGTCTTTAGAACCAAGAAAAAGCTCAAGCTGAACGTCATCCAGTGTTATGCGCCCACTAATGACAGTGACGAGGAAGAGAAACAAGAGTTCTACGACCGACTCCAGAGTGCCTTGGACAAATGTGCGGAGCGAGACATCACCATCGTCATGGGCGATTTTAATGCCAAAATAGGGGAGGACAACACCGGATACGAAGAGGTGATGGGGAGACAGGGACTAGGCTCGGAGATGAGTGAGAACGGGGAGAGGTTTGTAGACTTTTGTGCTCTAAACCGACTTGTCATTGGAGGCAGCATCTTCCCACACAGAAGAATACACAAAGCAACTTGGGTCCCACCTGACCATACAACAGAGAACCAAATAGACCATATCTGCATTAGCAAGAAATTTAGAAGATCCCTTCAAGATGTTCGAGTGAGGAGGGGAGCAGATGTCGCCTCCGACCACCATCTGCTTACCTTAAGAATGAAGCTCAAGCTAAAGAAAAGCCGCACAGAGACAACAAGAAGACAGCGCTATAATGTAGGCCTCCTGAGAGAAACTGGAGTTAGAGAAGAGTTTAAACTGGTGCTGTCCAACCGGTTTCAAGCGCTACAGGAGCTAGTAAATGAAGAGGAGGCGGTCACCACAGAGCAGCAGTGGAAGGCAGTTAGAGAGGCGCTGAACTCAACCTGCAAAGACACTGTAGGGTTCAGAAAACGCCATCACAATGACTGGCTGTCGGCACAGACCTTGAAGAAGATAGAAGTGAGGAAGCAGAAGAAAGCAGCTGTCAACAACAGTCGCACAAGAGCAGCCAAAGTAAGGGCACAGGGGGAATACTCGGAAGCCAACCGCGAGGTGAAGAGGAGTATCAGGGCAGACAAGAGGGCCTACACAGACAGCCTGGCAGCAGAGGCAGAAAAGGCAGCAGGCAGCGGCAACATGAAACAGCTCTACGACATTACCAGAAGATTGTCAGGCAAGTATGGCCATACAGAAAGACCAGTAAAAGACAAAGAAGGCAAGCCTATTGCGGACAGAGCAGACCAACTCGACAGATGGGCCGAGTATTTTGAAGAGTTACTGAACAGACCGAGCCCACCCGACCCCCCAGACATCCAGCCGGCAGAGACCGACCTACCCATCAGCTGTGACAGACCCAGCCGGGAAGAGATCAGAAGAGCAGTGGCATTCTTGAAGAACGGCAAAGCAGCAGGCCCAGATGGCATCCCAGCGGAGTCTCTGAAAGCAGACCTAGAGACAACAGTGGAGATGCTGTACCCACTGTTTGGAAAGATCTGGGAAGAGGAGGTGATGCCGGCTGACTGGAAGGAGGGGTACCTAATCAAGCTTCCCAAGAAAGGCGACCTCAGCAAGTGTTCCAGCTACAGAGGAATCACCTTGCTGTCGGTACCAGGAAAGGTCTTCAACAGGATCATCCTGGAGAGAATGAAGAGCTCCGTTGACCCCCAGCTGAGAGACCAGCAAGCAGGATTCAGGAAGAACCGATCATGTACAGACCAGATCGCCACTCTCCGCATCATCGTGGAACAGTCTCTGGAGTGGAGCTCCCCGCTGTACGTCAACTTTGTGGATTATGAGAAAGCATTTGACAGCGTGGACCGAGAGACTCTGTGGAAACTCCTACGACACTACAGTGTACCCACAAAGCTCGTCCGCCTGATCAAGAGCAGCTACGATGGCATGACATGTCGCGTGATCCACGAAGGGCAGTTCACCAGGGAGCTCCAGGTCAGAACCGGTGTCAGGCAGGGGTGTCTGCTGTCTCCGTTCCTCTTCCTACTGGCCATAGACTGGGTCATGAAGATGACCACAGAGCACAGACGAAGTGGAATACAGTGGACACTGTGGACACAGCTTGACGACCTCGATTTTGCAGACGACTTGGCATTACTGTCCCACACTCATCAACAAATGCAGGACAAGACCACGAGGCTTGCTGACATCTTGTCCCAAGTGGGCCTCACCATTCACAAACAGAAAACAAAGACAATGAGGCTGAACGCAACCAGGGAAGAACCAGTTTTGCTTGCTGGCACCCCGTTGGAGGAGGTGGAGTCCTTCACCTATCTCGGGAGCATCATAGACAAAAAATGCGGCACTGATGCAGATGTCAGAGCACGAATCGGTAAAGCCAGAGCAGCCTTTCTCCAGTTGAAAAAAGTGTGGAGCTCCAGAGAGCTGTCACAACACACCAAAGTCCGGATTTTCAACTCCAATGTAAAAGCAGTTCTCTTATATGGAGCAGAGACTTGGAGATTGACAAAAACCACAGTCAACAGAGTACAGACCTTCATGAACAGTTGCCTTAGAAGAATTTTGAAAATCCACTGGCCAGAGAAGATCAGCAACGTCAGACTCTGGGAGAGAACAGAGCAGATAACAGCAGAGAATGAAATTGGGCGAAGAAGATGGGGATGGATTGGTCACAGTCTGAGAAAGCCAGCTTCCAGTATCGCTAGGCAGGCATTGTCATGGAACCCCCAGGGAAAGAGGAAAAGAGGTAGGCCGAGAAACTCCTGGCGTCAAGACCTCCAAGCAGACATCAAGAGACTGGGAACCACCTGGAGTAGAATCGAAGGAGAAGCACAGGACAAGAGTTGCTGGAGGTCTCTCGTCGACGGCCTATACCCGGGTAGGGGTGACAGGTGTAAGTAAAGTAAGTACGGGGAACGACGGCGAGGCCCTTAGTCTCCACCCGGAGGACTCTCTGTCTGCCCTAGGGCTGGCAGACATCCGCTCGGCATCGCCTAGCGCTTGATCGTCCAGTTTGTCGTCTTCGGCTGGTGCAGCCCCGACTTAACAGGCGCTTCACTCCCTGAACGAAGCCTCCCGACTCATCGCCTCCTTCCTCCCCCCCGGGCTCCTGCCCTCCATCTCCCCCCCTGAGAGGAAGGCTGCACCGATGGTGGAAACGCCGCGACAGTCCAAGCGCTTCAAGTCCCGCCCTCAGCGCCAGCGTTTAGGGACCTCACAGAGGCGTTTTCTGCACAGCTTCTACCAGACAGATTCGGTGACAGGGCTGCTTCTCCGATGCCAGATGGCCAGCGGGAATGGACGTCAGCTTCCACCAGCATTGGGACGCCAGGCATTCTCAAGCGTTCTCATGTCCCCTGCCGCCGATAGACAAGGCGGTGTTGCTGCAGGCAGGGGCCCCCAGCGGCAGGCGGCTACGGATCCCTCACGCCCAGGAGAAGACGGCGAAGCTGGTGCGGAACTCCTTAGTGTGTGCCGGCTTCCTCGAGACGCAGGCTGTGGTAAGACACCTCGAGGATACATGGGACCTTTCCACCTCGGCTCCTCTCCATGACGTACACTCCATGCTCGTGGCGGCGAACAGAGCGTATCACTCCTCGGTTAACGCCATGGTGGCGGCAGCTAACTGCGACCTGATGCGGTGGGACACCCTGCTGGGACTCTGCGCGTCTTTCCCGGCTTCAGTTAGACGCAGCTTATCTCTTCTCAGGGGATCTCTTCTCTTTGGACCGGCCTGGCCTGGCAGGGGATCTCTTTAGACCGGCCTGGCAGACACCACCTCCCCCCCCCCCCCCCCTTCTAGCATGCTTGCACGCTTTCCCCGCCACCACCCCTACCTGGTCCAGAGGCGCCCGGGGACCGGGGCGCGACCAGGTCCACTGATCTGACGGCTCTGGTCTCTCTCTCCCCATTGGCCAGATCTCATCTTCTGTGGTGGACAGACAAGACCTCGTTGGCGTCGGGGTTCCACTTCTCCCCAGCACTCCGGCTCTCCATCTGCACAGACGTGAGCCATTCCGGATGGGGAGCACTCATACTCCCGGAGTCCGTCACATCCTCGGGCAGCTGGTCGCAGGACCATGTAGACAGACACAGCAGCTGGCTGGAGCTGAAGGCCGTGTGGTTAGCGCTCTCCGCCTGGGAAGATCACCTCGCTCTACAGAGATCCTGGTGCTGTCTGACAACTCGGCGGTTGTAGGCTACGTACAGAACCAGGGCGGGATGCTCTCTCTCTCTCTCTCTCTCTCTCTGCATCCTCCTGTACCAGGTCCTCCTGTGGTGCAGAGATCGTGGCATCTCGCTTCAAACGCGGCACATCCCGGGCCACCTGAACGTACTTGCGGACTCCCTCTCGCGTCGTGGGCAGCTTCTCCACACAGATGGGTCTCTACGGCCGTTCATCTTCCGCCTTCTCTGCGCGCGCTTGGAGACACCCATGATCAACCTCTTCGCCACGAGGTGGAGCAGACAGGGCTCAACTCAGAGTGCTTCTGCTTCGTCTCCCCCATTCCAGATCCACTCACCTGGGCCGTGGACGCGCTCTCCATCCCATAGACGGACTGGTGGCTTACGCGTTCCCCCCCCCCCCCCCTCCGTCCTCGTACCGAGGTGCTCCAGAAGTTCAGAGGCAGCAACGCGATACTGCTTCTCGCCAGAAACTTTCCCAGCTCCCTCCCTCCCTCTACCTTCAACTCGACAGCACCCCCATCTCCCTCTCTGACTCGGTCAAAACCTCGGCGTTATCCTCGATTCCTCTCTTTCCATGACCAGCTTCGTTTCCGCCACGGCCCAGGCATGCTACTTTCACCTCCGCCGCATCAGTCAGATCAGAAAATACCTCACTACCGAAGCTGCCACCAAACTTGCTGTCTCTCTCATCCTATCTCGCATCGACTACTGCAACTCTTTCCTTTCCGGCCTCCCTCACTCCACCACATTCACTCTTCAGCGCGTCCAGAACAATGCTGCTCTACGCAGACTTGATGAAGGAATATTATGACATCATTTTTTTATTTGGGTTGCAGGGCATGTGGGCATCGAAGGCAACAGAATCGCAGATTCTGCTGCCAACGATGCCCGCAACGACCCTGTCCCTGACACACGTGATTTATAGTGATTTTAGACATGTGGTTAGTGCGTACATAGCCCATGAGTGGCAGTCCGAGTGGGACAAAGAGGAAGCTAACAAGCTGCATGAAGCCCTTCCTAAGTTGTCCGACAGTTTATCTTATCGCTGCGGCAGCCGCCGTGAGGAGACTGTCCTTGCTCGGCTCCACATCGGGCACACGTATGTTATGCACTCATATTTACTAAAAAAAAGAGGAGCGTCCATGGTGTTATGCCTGCGACGAGCAGTACTCTGTTCAACACTTTTTGCTGTCTTGTGCTGATCTAATCGACACAAGGTATAAACATTTCACAGCAGACTCCTTGAAGGTTTTGTTCCGGGATGTGCCACCGAACAAGATCTTCAGTTTTCTGAGAGAGTGCCATATTTTTAATAAGATTTGAGCGTTTATAGACTATGATGTTTCCATTATTTTGACCTTTTTGAGAGTCAGTCGACATTTTCTTTAAAGACCTGTGCGACATTTTAACCTGACATATTTTTAAGGTATATTTACATCATGTCTTAAGATCTTTCTTTTAGTCTGGCTGACCAGAATTTTACTCTTCCCGCCGTGAGATGGCCTTAGTTGCCTGCTCGGCGTTAAACCCAAATAACTAACTAACTAACTAACCAGAACAATGCTGCCTGCCTCGTCCTCAGAAAGAAAAAATCCGACCACATCACTCCCCTGCTCAAACTCCTTCACTGACTTCCAGGGTTGGAAGATTTAACGATATAACGATTTAACAAATTAAATTTTTGGTTAAAGAAAATTTAACGCGTTAATGTTTTTAAAAGGTTAAAGAAAATTTAACGAATTAAAAAATAATAGTAACGATTATCGATTTCTTTCGTTAAATATTTTGTTACTTCAGTTCGTTTTTCCGCCACGAACAACAGGTGCCTATGCGCAAAGCCGGTTTGACCCAGTTGCAGCTGGTTTGAGGCGGTTTGGAGGATCTATGCCTCTGGGTGAAAAACTTAACGGGGATCCCCTTTGCTTGAGAAGATCACGAGCGTAGATTATCCCAGGAAGAGGCATAGATCCTAATGAGCCCCCTGCAGTTGCGGGGGCTCATGAGGATCTATGCCTCTTTCAGTTGGGTGGTTTTCGTTTCAGGGGTGAGAAGACAGATGGCACTCGTACAGCAAAGATTGAACAGGTGAAAAACTTAATGGATCCCCTTTGCTTGAGGAAATCACGAGCATAGATTATCCCAGCAAGAGGCATAGATCCTCACAAGCCCCCGCAGTTGCGGGGGCTCATGAGGATCTATGCCTCTTTCATTGGGTGGTTTTCGTTTCAGGAGTAAAAAAGCAGATGGTACAGCAACGATTGGACAGGTGAAAAACTTAAAGGAATCCACTTTGCTTGAGCGAAACAAGAGCGCAGATTATCCCAGCAAGAGGCATAGATCCTCATGAGCCCCCGCAGTTGCAGGGGCTCATGAGGATCTGTGCCTCTTGCAGTTGGGTGGGTTTCGTTTCAGGAGTGAGAAGGCAGATGGTACAGCAACGATTGGACAGCACAGGTGAAAACCTGAACGGGTGCATGCATACATTTTTAATAGTAGTAGGCATAGATCATCATTAACCCACCAACCTCCCGCCCCCCACCCAAGACTGCTGGGGTTCTTGAGGATCTATGGCTCTTGCAGATGAGTGGATTTGTCAGCAGCGCGAAATAAGATCAAACAAGCCTGAATTGTTCCATTTTTAGCCGCATGACTTTTTCTTGCGCTGTGCAGTTTTCCGAGTTTTTTACTGCATGTATCTGGTTTTAGATAGTGGGTAGAGAAGGAAATCTGGTGGCGTGTCACTTTTCAACTGCATGCCACTTTTTTTGTCTGAGCTGAGCAATAAATGATCATGTATTGAACGCAAATTTATTTCATTAAAAAGAAAAATTAAAGAAAATTTATTTCTTTAATTTTCAAAAAAAAGGAAAGAAAATTTATTTCTTTAACCTTTTACCAGAATTAAAGAAAAGTTATTTCATTAAAGAAAAAAAGTAATGACTATCAACCCTGCTGGCATCCCATCCCCCAACGCATCCAATACAAGATTCTGTCTCTCTGCTACAAATCCCTGAACAACTGCGCTCCCGCCTATCTCTCAAACTTACTTCACCCCTACACACCCCCACCCGTGTCTGCCCTGGGGGACTTGGGTGGGGTTAGGTACTTTTTAGTTCCCAGGGTCACCCTGGTCAGCCCCACAGGGTGAGTTTTTCTCTCTATTCTGGGGCATGTGTTTCTGTCTACCCTTGGTCCATTCACCTGTATTTGCCTTTTTCAAACTCTCCCTACTGTCTGCACTGCCTGTAGCTCTTGATGTTGGATGTGTGTTGCTAAATGGTCTTAGCTTTATTTAGGCCCCATGTGTTCGGTTTATTTAATGTATTTGACCGGCTGGCGACATACATTCAATGTTCTGTTTATTTTTTTTTTCACAAGCAGTGCAGGCACGTCCTGAGAAAGCCTTGTTGCTGTCGGGACGTTAAGCAATGTACAATCAATCAATCAATCACCCCTACACTCCTCCCCGCTCCCTCCGCTCCGCCTCCGACCCTCTCCGCCTCCACATCCCCCGCACCAAACTCGGCACTTTCGACCCCCCGCTCCTTCTCAGCATACGGTCCATCCACCTGAAACACTCTCCCACTCTCTCTCCGTCAGAAACACTCTCTCTCCTCCTTCCAGTCCGCCCTCAAAACTCACCTCTTTCAACAGTTCTAGCACTATACCACCACACTCCCCACCCTAAGCAGACTGTCGTAATGTATTTCACTATTTGTGGTACGTGAGTCGTCTAAAGCGTGCGCATGCGTGCGCGAGTTGTGAGTGCGCGCTTAGAGTTATAGTTATTATAAGGTAAGCGCATTATAAATACCCTAATTATTATTATTATTTTTAGTGGCGTTATTCAGTTGGACTAAGAGCTGGACCAGCGACCTTCTGAGCCTCGCCACGGTCTCCCTGCTGTGGCTCCCCACACCGCGGACAATGCTCAAGCAGCCCCGGCAGCAGCTTTCCATCCTCCAGTCCTGGTGCGCAGCCGAGCAGCTCTCCCCCACCAACTTGACTACTCCGCAGCTGACCGAGTTCTTTCTGTGGCTCTTCTCTGATCTGAGCCTGGCCCCCATCACCTTCGGAGGTTACCTGGCTAGGATTGCAGACACGTATAGCCGCCTGGGACGGCCGGACCCTGGTGCCTGCAAAGACCTCTTGGAGTTACGGGTTCGCCTTTATCTTCAGAGACTGGTTCCCGCTCGCTGATCCCTCGCTGGGATTTGTCCTGGGTCCTAACATGGCTCAACTCGGAGCGGTTCGAGCCTCTACCCCTAGCACGGTTGGGAGATCTCACCAGGAAGACCTGCTTCCTGCTCACCCTCGCCACGGTGTCCAGAGTGAGCGAGATCCACGCCTCCTATTTGTGACACGCCTTTCTGTAGTTCGAGTTGATGGTTCGATACATCTCACTGACCCAGCGTTCCTGGCCAAGAGCCGGCTCCCAGCGACCGTGCGGCAGGTGTTGACCGTCCACCCACTCAGGGTGATCGACCAGTCCCGGTTGTCCCGCCAGCAGGACCCTGTCCAAGCACGGACAATTTACCTGCGCCGAACTAAGCCCCTGAGACGACGGCGCTCACGCCTATTCCTGCCCTTGGCTCCGGGCAGATGAGACATCGCCATGCATCCTGGCTCCACTGGGTCGCCCAGTCGGCATACAAAGAGCTCTTCCCGGTACGGGCGAAGACGATGTGCATACACGCACATGAGGTCAGAACAGTGGTTGTGACCGCAACGGCACCGTGAGAGACATTGGGCTGGCCGTGGGTGGGCGGGCCGAGTCTACCTTCGCCTGATTCTACCTGTGAGACCTATCCGGCCAGTGCGACGTCCTGGCCTTGGTGGGGGTCTCGGTGGCGCAGCACACCCTCCAGGCACCACGGGTGCCATAGGTATCGCCTAGCTGAAATTGTCGGGTGTGGCGCGTGGGGCCTCAATTGCTGGTTGCACTTGGGGGGGGGGGGGGGGGGGGGGGGGGGGGGGCCTTCTGCCAAGGTTCACGGGTGGAATACATAGGGATAGGGGGCGGCACCCTCCTCCTATTCACTATTCTTCCTATTAGTCATGCCATCGGTAAGAGTTTTGAGAAAACAAATGGATTTTTCTCTAAAATGGATTTTTCGAAAAATACTTACCGATGGCATGACTCAGTGGTCCCTCCCTCCTGCCCCGCTTGCCGCTGTTGAGCTAAGGCAAAGACTGGCGGGAAACGGCCAGGCACATGACCGGATAAGGATGCAAGGGGGGCTACTCGGGGCGTCCTGGTAACGACCCCCTAGAGTCGCCCCCCTGGTTGTGAGGTATTTCAACGAATTTTTGGGCTGAAATTGGTAAGCTAAGCATACCTTCTTATTAGTCATGCCATGGGTAAGTATTTTTCAAAAAATACATTTTAGAGAAAAATCCATATTTGTCATGACATATTTTTTTGTTTTTACGTAATTTTATATTTAACGTGATATGAGTTTCTCTTTCGCTTCAAGACTTGTGAAAATGGTGACAAAACTAGAATTTCAGGGTACAATTTCAGTCTTGCTATAATTTGTGTGAAATCAGGTTGACTTTACCTGCTACACTAAGTACACCTGCATGCTCTTCTGAAAGCATGTCGATGTGTGTGTATGCATGTGCATGCACGCGCTCCAGACATCCTCAAGAGGCATAGATGTTCATGCGCCCTCAAGGCACATGAGGATCTATGCCTCTTGGAGATGTGCGCATATGTGTGAGAGAGAGCGAGAGAGAGAGAATTACGTCATATTTAGAGTATGTCTGCCTGGTGACGGAGTTGCTTCTTTTACGTTTCTGGCACTGTGTGACTTTCTCCAGATGTCAAGGTTTTTTACTGTTTTAATTTTTTTCTGAAAAGAATTAATTTTTGCTGAAGAAGTTGAAAGGGTACAAAGCTGGCTAACGAACTCATCCAATGTCTTTCTCCAAACTAGCTATATCGGGTCACTGCTTGCTCTTCTGAAAGCGCGACGATGTGTGTGCGTGTTAGTGCGTGCATGCGCGCACGCTCCAAACATCTCCAAGAGACATAGATCCTCATGCTCTCTCTGGGCGCATGAGGATCTATGCCTCTTGAAGATGCGTGCATGTGTGTGAGAGAGAGAGATTTCAGCGCGCTAGAGAGAATTACGTCATATTTAGAGTATTACGTCAATGTCTGCTTGGTGACGGAGTTGCCTCTTTTACGTCACCGCCACTGTCTGACTTTCCCTAGAAGTCAAGGTTTTTTAATGTTTTAATTTTTTTCTGAAAAAGAATTAATTTTTACTAAAGAAATTGAAAGGATACAAAGCTGGCTAACAAACTCATCCAATGTCTTTATCCAAACTAGCTATATCCAAAATTTCAAGTAAATATAACAAAAAATTACGGACTCTAATCTGGGTCAGCCGACTTTCTATAAATGGTTGTTTATGACTTAAATGAGACATTAAATTACAGTGTGCTTGGAAGCTGTCTTAGCCACCCTTTTAAGAAAGTATTTTGCCAAGTTTCAAGCCTGTGTGTACAGAAATATCGGAGATTCTCTTGTTTACATACATACGCACACACATACGCACATATGGCACTTCGTGCCAAATGTTTTCGTTCAGCAGCGAGATTAGTGTAACTAGACATGACGTAATTTTTATCTTGTTACTTCAATTGTTAGAGGTTTAGACCTGCCCACCTTTGACATCACGGACATGCTATTAAATTCACCCCACCACAACCCGTCCTAAAAAGTCCCTTTGATAAATAAAAGGGACTTAAAAACAATACATTATATTTTTCTTTCAATTGCCAGATGAGCATTATGACCAGCTCTGTAATTCTAAAAAGACATTTTAACTCTTTTAACCAAATGCTCACTTGCAAATGAGTGACCTGTCAGAAAGGCCAAGGTCACAGAAGGTTGGATAAATTGTGTGGATCACTCATACATGTGAGCCATAAGATCTTTACCATTCTTGTTTTATATGTGTACGTTATTAATGAATGTTTTTCTTCTTGAACAGAACAACCGCCATGCATACATGCAGATTGAGAAGGAAGGTGATATACTGGCCAACTATGTGGAATTTGCTAAATTTAGCAAAAAGGTATAGCTTTTCACTGTGTTTCAGCTATAGGCTACTTGATTTTTCTTTTGTTTTCTTATATTCAGTTGTTTGGTTGTGTGTTTTGTGAATTGGATCATAATTATTAGATGTTGCTCTGATGTTGAAGATAGGCTTATGAAGATGTGTGTCACTGTTGAAGTGTGTCCAGATGAGTTGTTCGCATGTAACTTGTGGGATAGGAAAAGTTTGTGCATCAAAAATGTCAGGTTTGAAAGAAAGGCAGTTTGAGCCTATTGCTTTGAGAAGACAAAGAACACTAGAAAACATAGTGTCGCTGACTAGCTGTGGAACCTTGTGGCTATATGACTGAGCCCTTGCGGTATTCATTTGTTTCTTCAAAAACATTACCGATGACATGACTTTATGGAAGTGTCTACTACTTACTCAATTCTAGCCTAAGAACTCATGTTACCACACAACCCGGGAGGCACTCGGGGAACCCCGAGAGGGGCCGAGAGTTGTCTCCCATTACTGCCCATCCGGTTCCGAGTCACATGGTGACTAACCAGTCATGCTACTTAGGCTCACGCTGTTCGGACGTGTTGCTCTAGCCTACGGACTTGAAATTTTTCGACCGGTTCCCGGTCTTCCGAACTCTTGGCTTCTTCTTGGTTTCGACTTCTTCGCTTATACCAGTGGTCCCCTCTGCGTTGGCTGCTGTGCTCTCGTTCGTTTTGACTGGTTGGGGCTACGCGGTGGGCTTCGCTGGGACTTCGCCCCCGATCGTGCCGTGGGTGTTATGGACGTTTCTTCCCCTGTTCCCGCTCCGGCGGAAAGGTAAGGTAGCTGGGTTGGCCCTCGGCCGGTTCCCGGGCGGGGCACCGGGTCGAGCAGGTACGAAGACTGTCTTCATCTTGGCTGTAGCTTGCGCGCCGGATTTTGCCTTAGTGTGAGTGGCGCTTATCTGCTGGCTTGTACCTTATGTGATTTCGAGGAATGTGTTAGGCACCCATCGCTTGCTTAGTGGTGGGGCCCCTCGTGCCCGCGCCCTGTCGTCATTGCGTTGGTGAATGTTGCTGCGCCATACACTTGCTGCGTGCCTGTACCTGTCATGACTTGACATGCTTGACTTTTGCTGTGCATAATGCGTCGTATGCTCGCCTTAGCTTGGGGGCCCACGTGCCCTCGCCCTGTCGCCATTACGTTTGTAATGTTATTGTGCCAGACGCTGGCTTCATGCCTGTGCTTGTTGTGACATGCTTGAGTTTTGTTTTACATCATGCGTCATATGCTCACCTTAGCTTGGCGGGGCCCCACGTGCCCGCACCCTGTCTCCATTACGTTGATAATGTACTGTGTCAGACGCTTGCTTCATGCCTGTACCTGTCGTGACATGCGTGAGTTTTGTTTTGCATGATGTCATATGCTCCCCTTAGCTCGGCGGGCATTATGCTCTCCAGACCAAGGGTGACTGCCAAGCGTGTGGAGTGCAGGGGGGTCCCGGCGGAGAAGGAAACACGTTTGGAGGACGGGTCCAACACAATGGTTATTGTTTCAGGTAATACCCTTTGGCAGGATCGACAGAGAGGTTAGCCGCAACTTCTCTTCATTCAAGACGGTAGGTCGCAAGGGTAGTGTGCTTAGCTTAGCTTGGCGGGGCCACCCATGCCCACCCCCACTGGCTTACAGGGGTGGATTTTGCAGGCCCAGACGCTTTCTGACAGACTTGTGCCTCGCTGTGTGTGCCCTTTTTGTGTTGCGAACGCTAGCCTTACCAGGGTGGGGTCCCACAGGCCCTCGCCCACGTGCCTTCAGGTGTGTTGTGTGTTGCAGTGACCTGTTGATGACCAGTACGCAAGGCGGAGGGTTCCAGTGGCCGTCAGAGTACCAGAGGTCTGTCTCCCTACACCGGATGCGCCTCCGACCACGCTTGCGACACCTGCTCCACCTGGCCTGAGCTGCGCTGTTCGCAGTTGTTGAGTGTACAGACACGAGCGACCAGCACCTGTGTGTGATCCGAATCCAGTCGAGGCGCCATTCCCGGGCCCTGCATGCTGACCGCACGTGACCGCACCGACCTTTGGAAAAGACGCTACGCCGGACGCAAGAGCCTAGCGCTCGGAGTGGGACTGTGATCAACGCGATCACTTCCAAGGGGGAGTGTGCCCGGACAAAGCCTTCTGACAGGCAGAGAACCCACCTCATGGAGTCTGTTTCAGAGAGACGCGCCTCGCGCCGTCCCATGTCCTTGTCGGTCCTTGCTCGTCTCCAAGGAAGCCCGCTGACCCCTACGGGGAGTCACCTCGCCGGCAGAGAGCCCGCCTCATTGAGTCCGGCTCGGAGAGAAATTTACCCACGCGTCCGAGGCCTTCAGGCAGTACGGAACCCTCGCGCCACTCAAGATCTACCCGGACCCCGCCCACGCGTCCGACGATGGGGCAGGAGCCTCGCGCTCGGAGCGAAACTGCTGTCACCGCGATCGCTTCCTGGAGGAAGCCCACCAGGACAAAGCTGCTTGTCGGCAGGAAGCACGGAGCCCGGATGTTATTGTTGCAGTGGTTTGTGGATGACCTGCACGCAATGCGGAGGTTTCCAGTGGCCGTCAGATAACCACAAGGTCTGTCTCCCCTGCGCCGGATGCGCCTCCGACCACGCTTGCGACGTCTGCTCCACCTGGCCTCAGCTGCGCTGGTCGCAGCTATGGAATTTCTACAGACGCGAGCGTCCAGCACCTGTGTGTGCTTCGAGATCAGTCGAGACGCCATCCACCGTCCCCTGCGCACCGACCGCTCGAGACCGCGACAACCTTTTGGAGAGGATGCCACGCCGGACACAAGAGCCTAGTGCACAGAGCGGGTCTTGATCGACGCGACTGCTTCCAGGAGGGAGCGTGCCCGGACAAAGCCTTCTGACAAGGCAGAGAACCTGCCTCACGGAGCCCGGTATAGAGAGACGCGCCTCGAGCCGTCCTATGTCCACTGTCGATCCCCGCTCGTCTCCAAGGAAGCCCGCTGACCCCTACGGGGAGTCACCTCGCCGGCAGAGAGCCCGCCTCATTGAGTCCGGCTCGGAGAGACATTTACGCACGCGTCCGAGGCCTTCGGGCAGTACGGAACCCTCACGCAAGCTGTCCTCTTCGTCGTATACGGACACCTTGCCCTGAACGAAGTGCCCTTCGCATCTCCACCACGCTTCCCGCATTTGACTGCCCGCCGTCTCCCCCCGCTCACGAGGAGGATCTTCACTGGTGGACGCTGGAAGACAGCTAGGAGTTCCCTGTCCCTGCCGCACCTTTCCAGCCTTCGTGACCTGCGCTACGCCTGCTCAGCGCTCCTCCTGTCGGGTTCCCGGGACTCCGTATGCTTCTCCATCCTTAGATGTCCAGCCGGTCTCGGCTTTGCCTTCGTCAGGACTGGTTCTCGGGACTCTCCCAGGCGTGCCTCTGCCCCCTGCCTGCTGTGGATCCGCACCTGGCTCTGCGGTTGGACTAAATGGCCTCGCTCGTTCATAACTCCCTAGGCTGCGTGGGATTCTGGAGCTCCTGACCCAAGCCTTCGTCCACCGCTTCAAGGACTCCTGGCTCCCCTACTTGACAACCTGCCACGGAATGCCCCCCCGTGCTGAGGACTCGGCTGCGCCTTGCTTCCCTGGGTGGCCCTGCTCTTCGGTGTGTTCGAGCAGACCGGAGGATACATCTGGGACCGTTGGTTTTGCAAGACACCTCCACTTCGCTCCCGGCCGCCTGCTAGGCCGTGGTCCTCACCATGCGGTCTTCGGCTCCGCCGTACAGCTCATGGACTACGCGGTCAGCCTGGACTTCTGACTCTTATCTCCAGGTCCCCGTGCGCTCGGCCTCAGGGAGTATCTCCGGTTCACCTGCGACGGAGTAGTTTCCAGTTCGGGCGCTGCCGTTCGTTCTTGACCTCAGCCCTTGGGTCCTCAACCGCATCTTGGACGCAGTGGTGACCTAGGCGCGGCACTCGTCTCCCAGCCCAGCGTCTATCTACCTCAACGACCTCCTCCTGCGCACCTTGGACGCCACCGGACATCGGACAGGGATGCCTTGATACGGCTGTGGTCGCGGTTGGGGTGCCTGGTCACCACAGGTAAGTCGGACCTCGCCCCCTCTCGTCGCTTCGTCCATCTCGGCATGGAGTTCACCTCCGACCTCAACAGGGTGTGTTACCGGAGCCACGGATCCTAAGTTGGCCGCCTAGCCGCCCAGGTAGCCCAGCAGGACGCAGCCTCCGTCAGAGTCTGGCTCCACCTCCTTCGTTGATCTTTGTGGCGGCGGATCTACTCCCCCTCGGTCGTCTCTACGCCCGGCCGCTAGAGCTGCACCTCCTGCTTCTCTAGCGTCTCTCCTCAGGAGATCTGACAACTTTGGTGCCCGTGTCTCCGTTGATTCGCCCCCATCTCCTGCGTTGGACGGACACGTCGTGGCTCGCTCCGGGACTCCCCCGACCGCTCCGCCTCCGCGACTCTCCCTGTGTGGCGATGCAAGTCTTGCTGGTGGGGGAGCCCACCTGCTACTGTGGTTCCTCACGACGTCCAGCCCCTGGCCCCCGGAGTTCGCGGACAAGCGCATCAACGGGTTGGAACTGTAAGCAGTCTGGTAAGCCCTCTTCGCTGGGAGAAACGACTCGGTCACCAGGGACTGCTCGTCCTCGCCGGCAACGTGACAGTGGTGGCGTATATCCAGAAACAGGGCAGGATGCCCTCACCCGACCTGTGCGTGCTCCTCTTCCTCTGATGCGCTGGTGCGAGAACCGCAACTTTACATCCGTGCTCGACACACCCCCGGCCAACTGAAGGTCTGGGCCGACTCTCCCTCCCGATGCGGCCAGTCGCCACACACGGAATGGACCTGGCGCCAGGACATCTTCGGATGATCGGCGTGCAATGGGAGACGCCAATGGTCGACCTGTTCACCACGAGGTGGAATCACCAGCTTCCCCTATTCATCTCCCCGTTTCCAGACCCTCTGGCCTGGGCAGTCGATGCTCTGTCCATCCCGTGGGACAGACTCGTCATGTTCGCGTACTCCCTGACAGTCTTCATCCCCCTGGTCCCCCTCAAGCTTCGGGGTGGCACTCCGCTTGCCCTACTGGTCGCCCCTTTCTCCTGGAACCGGTCCTGGACCACCGACCTTCTCAGCCGCACCACGGACCCCTGCTGCTGCTTCCCGCACCCCGCACAATGCTCGAGTAACCGCGACAGTCGCTGTTCCACCCGTGCCCAGAGCACCTACTTCTTCACGCTTGGAGGTTGTGCGGCAGGCCCTCGCCTAGAGGTTCTTGAGCGCAGCAGTGGAAGCTACCGCTACAGCCCGCAAACCCTCGACACGACGCGTCTACGAGGGAATATGGCGAGTACGGTGTTCCTGGGGTGACGACCTGCGCCTCGCCCCTGCCGACCTAACTAACCCCCAGCTCACAGACTTCTTCCTCTGGCTCTGGCCCGTTGCGGACGTGACTCATAAGACAGGCCTCCTGGTGGCGCTTGCCACGGCAGCCTGAGTTCACAAGCTACACACGCTGTCAGCGCGCTCTGCCTGCCTGCAGTTTCGAGCAGATGGTTCCGTTCAGCTGCTTACGGACCCTGCCTTCATTGCCATGACCACGTCTCCTTTGACCGCACCACAGGTGATCGCCTTCCGGCCGCTGAGAGGGACATACTTCCCCCAGGAGACCAGGCAACAAGATCCTATGCAAGCCCTACGCGTGTACCTACGCCGAACCAAAGCCGTCCGGAGTGGACGCGCATGCCTCTTCTGCCGTCAACCCGGCAGGACTGACACAACAGCCCAGACGATCTCTTCCTGGCTACGCTCAGTCATACGGTCCGCCTACCAGGATCGAAGAAGCTAAAGATACGTGCACACAAGGTACGCGCCATGGCCACGAATGTCGCGTTCAACCGGAACTGCGCTGTCATACACTTCGTAGCTGCCGTGGGCTGGCGGGCAGAATCTACCTAACTAGGGTTGTCGGGAGTTTGCGACGGGGAGGATGGCTATTTGGCCTTAAAGGTGTGCTGAGGCGTGGCACCCTCCTCCTCTTCGCAATTCTTCCATAAAGTCATGTCATCGGTAATGTTTTTGAAGAAACAAATTCATTTTTCTCTAAAAGGTATTTTTTCGAAAAATACTTACCGATGACATGACTCGGACAACCCTCCCACCTGCCCCGCTCGCTGCTGGTGAGCTAAGTATCCTGACTGGTTAGTCACCTTGTGACTCGGAACCGGATGGGCAGTAATGGGAGACAACTCTCGGCCCCTCTCGGGGTTCCCCGAGTGCCTCCCGGGTTGTGTGGTAACACAACGAGTTCTTAGGCTAGAATTGAGTAGGTAGTAGACACTTCCATAAAGTCATGTCATCGGTAACTATTTTTCGAAAAAATACCTTTTAGAGAAAAATGAATTTTTACTTTATTTGTGCATCAAGTGCAGCGACTGCTTTCATGTTCATGCTTTACAGTAATGTACATGTGTGCTTCAACTGGGGACAGCACTCAAAGTATTACTTTTCCTTTGAAGCTTTCTAAACTCTATCCATGCATATGATATTAACTCTTTCGAGATGTGCCACATCCGGATTCAGGGTGTAAAGCTGCGAATCCAGATGTAGCACGTCTCAAAAGAGTTAACCCATTGACTGCCGAGAAATACTGAACACGATCCAACTGCAAGAGACATAGATCCTTATGAGCCCCCGCAGTCACGGGGACTCATGCGGATCTCTGCCTCTTGCTGAGACAAGTTGCCTGGGCCCCCCCCCCCCCCCCCCCCCCCCCCGCAACCCTCCCCCCCTCCCCTCGGTCAGCCCTGACCCCAAATTTTTTTTTTTTGATGGTTATTTGTCGAAGTTGTGTTTTACTATTCGATGGTTCTTCTTTTCTTGTACGGTGTATTTCACAATTATCTCATGGGATCGGTTGGTGAGCCTAGTGTGTTCATGGGTCTTTGTTCTCAACCAGCTCAACCTCCATCTCACCGACAACAACCTCCTCAGTCCATTCCAGTCTGCCTACCGCAAACATCACAGCACTGAAACGGCCCTTCTGCATATCTTAAACGAGCTGCTTCTCTCCACTGACTCTGGCAACATCTCCCTTCTTACACTACTCGATCTCTCTGCCGCCTTTGACACTATAGACCACTCTATCCTCCTCCACCGACTCCACCACTCCTTCGGCATCACTGACTCTGCTCACTCCTGGTTTCTCTCCTACCTCTCTGACAGACAGCAGTCCGTCACCATCAACGGCGTCTCTTCCAACCCGGTAACGCTCTCCTGCGGAGTTCCACAGGGATCCGTCCTGGGCCCGGTCCTTTTCACACTCTACACCTCTCCTCTGTCCAACATCATCCAGTCTCACCGCATACACCACCACCTCTACGCTGACGACTCACAACTGCAAGACAAAGACAAACTCGACAACACTCAGTCACTACTGACTCGCACGGCTGACTGCTACAAAGACGTGAAAAACTGGATGACAGCAGACAAGCTGAAACTGAACGACGACAAAACGGAAGCCATGCTGGTAGGCACTCGCCAAAAACTCTCCCAGCTCCCTCCCTCTCTCCACCTTCAACTCGATAGCACCCCCATCTCCCTCTCTGACTCGGCCAAGAACCTCGGCGTCATCCTCGATTCCTCTCTGTCCATGACCAACTTCGTCTCCGCCACGACCCAGGCATGCTATTTCCACCTTCGCCGCATCAGTCAGATCAGAAAATACCTCACTACCGAAGCTGCCACCAAACTTGCTGTCTCTCTCATCTTATCTCGCATCGACTATTGCAACTCTCTCCTTTCCGGTCTCCCTCACTCCACCATCTTCACTCTCCAACACGTCCAGAACAATGCTGCCCGTCTCGTCCTCAGAAAGAAAAAATCCGACCACATCACACCCCTGCTCAAAATCCTTCACTGGCTCCCCATCCCCCAACGCATCCAATACAAAGTTCTGTCTCTCTGCTACAAATCCCTGAACAACTGCGCTCCTGCCTATCTCTCCAACTTACTTCACCCCTACACACCTTCCCGCTCCCTCCGCTCTGCCTCCGACCCTCTCCGCCTCCACATCCCTCGCACCAAACTTAACACTTTCGGTCCCCGCTCCTTCTCCGTCTACGGTCCATCCATCTGGAACACTCTCCCACTCTCTCTCCGTCAGAAACACTCTCTCTCCTCCTTCCAGTCCGCCCTCAAAACTCACCTCTTTCAACAGTTTTAGCACTATATCACCGCACTCCCCACCCCAAGCTGACCGTCGTAATGTATTTCACTGTTTGTGGTACGTGAGTCATTGTCTAAAGCGTGCGCATGCGTGCGCGAGTTGTGAGTGTGCGCTTAGAGTTATAATTATTATAAGATAAGCGCATTATAAATACCGTAATTATTATTATTATTTTATTTAGTCAAATATCCTCACTTGGCACTCCTGACCTGCACCCGTCACAGTACTTCACCCAGACATAGAGTGCCATGTGCCCCGCACTCACAGGGGCTCATGTAAATCATGCTGTGCGATACAATCCTCATTGCATCCTCAGACTGAGGCAGCCATCTGCAATAAGCCGCTGCCCCCACTCGGGTCTGCCCTGGGGGACTTGGGTGGGGTTAACTACTTTTTAGTTCCCAGGGTCACCCTGGACAACCCCACAGGGTGGGTTTTTCCCTCTATTCTGGGGCATGTGTTTCTGTCTACCCTTGTAGTCTAGCAGCTTTTCGCAATTTCTGCAGACTAAGTAGTTCGTCAAAAGAGTAACAATGGTTTGCAGGTACGAAACGAAAGTACTAATGCCATATAGTTTATGCATGGCAACAATATTTGTCCTTAGGATGGAGACATTTTTGTAGAAGTGTTTTTCTAAAGCTATTTTTCGATGTGAGGGAAACTCGTACACCGCCCGGATAAGGTGCAAGACATTTTTTGTGCATAACATTGAAAATTTCAAGCATACAAGTTACAAGTTTATTCCAGTGAGTAAATTAAAATCATCAGCAAGTAAACATGCATACATATATACGATAAAATAAGTTTAAAAGTATTATTTTTAATGCGGTAAGCATGGTCGCGTTGCTAGTTTCAAAATGGCGGTCAGCGAGAAGCCTTCTAAAGAAGTCAATCAGACGCTCACGGTTGATGAAGCTTTACTTTGCTCCTGAATTGAAACAGAGATTATTTTCGATTTGAACATCTTATCAACATCAAATACGTTATTTTTCCTGGTCTTGAAAACAGCCTTTTCCATAGAACTCGGTCTTTTGTGGGAGGAAAGCATATCGAAAGTAAACTCCCTTTGTGCATGTTGTGCAATGTGTCTGCCGACCATCTTCAACATTCTTTGGCCGGATACAACATGCATGTTGTTCGTCTGTTTTTCAGCCTAACGGCTCTAAGTGCAGGTCTGCTCTTTTTCTTTTTTTTTTATTAGTGGAGATGGGATTTTTAACTGGTCAAGCACACTCGTATCCGACTGGTCTTAAGCACAAGCCAGGCAGAGTGAAATCCATCTCCGAACCGTTTCCATCAAAATCACCATGTTCAGCTAAACACCTAAATATAAAATTTTAGTTTTTGCAACCAATTCAACCAATCCACACTCAAGTACTCACAAGGACTCTTATGATTAAGCTTTATCAGGACTGCATGAGACACAATACAGATAGTAGCCCTCTCTATTATATTACATGTTTTATTTATTTATTTATTATTGATTCATGTATGTATTCACTTACATATTTATTTATTATTTATCCTTTTAATTATGGATGGAAGGAATTCCTTGATGCACATGATCACTATAGTGGTATGGTAGTGGTCACCAAGGAGAGGAAATTTGTTTTCAATATGCATACATCTGTGCATGTTCATAATATATCCTTTACTTAACATGCATATTTATAGGTCCCAGGTATCCCCAACTTATTTTATTAATTTATTATTTTTTTGTTTGTTTGTTTGTGATGTATGTTTGCACATACACATCAGCATAAAATGATTGATTGTACATTGTTTAACGTCCCGACAGCAACAAGATTTTCTCAGGACGTGCCTGCACTGCTTGTGAAAAAACCCAAACTAAACAGAATATTGAATGTATGTCGCCAGCTGGTCTAATACACTAAATAAACCTAACTAGACCCTTTAGCAACACACATCCAATATCAAGAGCTACAAGCAGTGCAGACAATAGGAAGAGTTTAAAAAAGGTAAATACAGGTGAATGTACCAAGGGTAGACAGAAACACACGCCCCTGAATAGAGGGGAAAACCCACCCTGTGGGGCTGACCAGGGTCACCCTGGGAACTAAAAAGTAGTTAACCCCACCCAAGTCCCCCAGGGTAGACCTGGGTGGGGGACATCAGCATACAAGATGAGAACATACATATACACATATATGATGTGAATATCTCAGCTACAGGAGAAGTGCCGCGAGCAGAACAAAGGGCTGTACGTAACATTTGTCGACCTAACAAAAGCGTTCGACACTGTGAGCAGGCAAGGCATGTGGCAGATCCTGGAGCGACTTGGCTGTCCCCCAAAGTTCCTCAACATGATTGTCCAGCTACACGAGGACCAGCAAGGCCAGGTCAGACTCAACAATGATCTCTCAGAACCATTCCCTATTCTCAACGGTGTAAAGCAGGGCTGTGTGCTGGCACCGACCCTCTTCATCTTTTTTAGCATGATGTTGAAGCAGGCCACAGTGGACCTCGATGATGACGATGCAGTGTACATCAGGTATCGTCTCGATGGCAGCCTGTTCAACCTCAGACGACTGCAGGCCCAAACGAAAACCCTAGACCAACTGATTCGTGAGCTGCTTTTTGCTGATGATGCTGCCCTCGTTGCACACACAGAGAGAGCCCTGCAGCGCATCACGTCTTGCTTCGCAGATGCTGCCCAGCTCTTTGGACTCGAGGTCAGTCTGAAAAAGACAGAGGTCCTCCATCAGCCGGCACCCAAGACAGTGTATCGCCCTCCTCACATCACCATTGGCGAGTCTGAACTAAAGTCAGTGCACCAGTTTACTTACCTTGGCTGCATTATCACGTCGGACGCCAAGCTGGACAAGGAGCTTGACAGCAGGCTGGCAAAAGCGAACAGCGCTTTCGGGCGACTTTTCAAGCAGGTGTGGCACAATCAACAGCTGAAAACAGGCACCAAGATCAGCGTGTACAGAGCTGTGGTCCTCACCACCCTGCTGTATGGTTCCGAGTCCTGGGCCCTCTACCGCAGCCAACTACGACTCCTCGAACGCTTCCACCAGCGCTGCCTGCGTACCATCCTGGGCATTCACTGGAGTGACTATGTCACCAACGTCGAGGTCCTTGAACAGGCTGAAACTGTGAGCATCGAGGCTTTGCTGCTGCGGACACAGCTCCGCTGGGCGGGGCATGTCTCCAGGATGGAGGATCATCGCCTACCAAAGATCACCCTGTTCGGCGAGCTTGCTACTGGACACCGTGACAGAGGGGCACCAAAGAAGAGATACAAAGACTGTCTCAAGAAGTCACTTAGTGCCTGCCAAATCGACCACCACCAGTGGTCTTCGCTTGCTGCGGACCGTGACACCTGGCGCTCCACCATTTACAAGGCAGCTGTCTCCTTTGAGGACTCTCACAGAGCTAGCCTTAAGGACAAGCGGCTCAGGAGAAAAAACAGAGATGCCGCAGCTCAGAACCCTGGCCATACCTTCCCCTGCAGCCACTGCGGTCGAACCTGCCTGTCTCGGATTGGCCTCCGCAGCCACGAACAAGCCTGCAGACGTCGTGGGCAACTCCTATAAAATCTTCGTTCGCGAAGTCAAGCCAAGAGAGGGATGTGAATATAACATGTACACATATATGGTAATAGGTGCATACCACCCGCTCCCCACCCCACATACAAAACCACAGAACACCCATTAAAGGACATGCACATCTGTGCATGTTCATAATATATCCATTACTTGGTATTCATATGTCCTAGTTATTTAAATTTATTATTTATTTTTATTTGTTTGAAAAGTAGGTTTTGTACATATGCTGATGTTCACATACACATATATGGTAATACTGCCCACTCCCAAACCCACTCCACAACCAGAGAACACCCACCAAACGACACTTACATCTGTGCATGTTCATAATCTATCCTTTACTGAGCATTCATATGTCCCAGGTATCTTGACTTAGTTTATCTTTTTTATTTAACCGCCATGAGATGGCATTGGTCGCCTGCTCAACATTAAACCCAAATAACTATATATTTAAATTATTTATTTATTTGTTTATTTGCTTGTAATGAAGGTTTTGTACATACACATCAGCAAACAAGAAAATATACACATATATAGATGGTAATAGGTGCCATACTGCCTGCTCCCAACCCTTACCTAAATACACACATAAAACCGCAGAACACCTACCAAAGGAAGGACATGCACATCTGTGTATGTTCATAATTTTTAATCTATCCTTTATCTAGTATGCATATGTCCCAGGTACCTTAGACTTACTTTATCATATTTATTTAAATTATTTATTTATTTTGTTTGTTTGTAATGTAGGTTTTGTACATACACATCAGCATACAGCTCAAGAACATACACCATGGTGCCCCTGTGCATGTGGCCACCAGTACTATTCTGTCAGATCTGTCACACCCAACCAATCATCTCTTCGAGCTTCTGCCCTCTGGCCGGCGGTTTCGTGCTTTTAAAGCCAGAACCTCTCGATTCAGATGCATTTTTTTTTCCAGAAGCTGTCCTCAATACATCACCATGCACGGAACAACGTGATTCCATGATTTGTGACATATGACTGATTTGTGTTGAATATTGTGTTTATCTATCTTTTAGTGCTGTATATAGGATGATCGCCAACTAAGTGTATGACATGATGAATGCCCTACAAGTGAGGACATATTTTACTGTCGCCATGCCACACAAAAATCCTTGTAACGTTTTACTTGGTGTATAAATGTCTTATGTCTTATAAAAGTACATGGTAATAGGTGCAGTATCGCTCGCTCCCAACCCCAATCCAGTTACACACACAAAACCGCAGAACATCCACCAATGTACATCTGTGCATGATCATAATCTATACTTTACTTAGCATTCTTATGTCCCAGGTATCTTTGACTTACTTTATCTTATTTATTTAACTGCCATGAGATGGCCGTAGTCTATCGCGCGGCGTTAAACCCAAATAACTATTTATTAAAATTATTAATTTATGTTTGTTTGTAATGTAGGTTTTGTACATACACGGTAATAGGTGCCATACCGCCCCACCCCACCCGGGTCTGCCCTGGGGGACTTGGGTGGGGTTAGGTATTTTTTAGTTCCCAGGGTCACCCTGGTCAGCCTCACAGGGTGGGTTTTTCTCTCTTTTCTGGGGCATGTGTTTCTGTCTACCCTTTGTCCATTCACCTGTATTTGCCTTTTGAAAACTCTCCCTACTGTCTGCACTGCCTGTAGCTCTTGATATTGGATGTGTGTTGCTAGGTGGTCTTGGCTTTATTTAGGCCCCATGTGTTAGGTTTATTTAATGTTTTTGACCGGCTGGCGACATACATTCAATGTTCTGTTTATTTTTTTTTTTTCTCACAAGCAGTGCAGGCACGTCCTGAGAAAGCCTTGTTGCTGTCGGGACGTTAAGCAATGTACAATCAATCAATCAATCAATCATACCGCCCCACTTTCAACCCCAGCCCACATACAAAACCACAGAACACCCACAAAAGACATGCACAATTGTATACTGATGGGCATTAGTGGACTGTAAAATCTATATATAGAGACTTCAGGTTAAGCAAGTGGCTTGTATTGACTGCCTGTATTTTAGCTGCCCACCTACAAATTTCATGTGTACAGTTAACCACACTGCACATGCAGCCATCAGTTCTGTGAAAAGTACTGTTGGCCTCATGCACAGGGGCACCAAAACTTAGAGATAAGGCCACACCTGATAACAATAACAGTACTAATAATAATATGCATACTCAGCCACTAGTTCTGTAAACAGCACTTTTGTAAACAGTACCAGTGGCCAAATGCACACATACATCATGGATGTTGCTACCACTGATCACTTCAAACAATAGGCTGCCCAGTTCACATTTTGATACCGTGAACTAGCCTGCACATGCAGTCATCAGTTCTGTAAATAGTACTGGTGGCCACATGCACAGCGGCACCAAAACTGCCACCTCAAACAAAACCAAACGCTACCTACACACACATATCAATGATACCACAGGGGTCCGTCCTGGGCCCGGTCCTTTTCACACTCTACACCTCCCCCCTGTCCAACATCATACAGTCTCACCACATACGCCACCACCTCTACGCTGACGACTCACAACTACTAGACAAAGACAAACTCGACAACACTCAGTCACTACTGACTCGCACGGCTGACTGCTATGAAGACATGAAAAACTGGATGACAGCAAACAAGCTTAAACTGAATGATGACAAAACGGAAACCATGTTGGTAAGCACTCGCCAGAAACTTTCCCAGCTCCCCCCCTCTCTCCACCTTCAACTCGACAGCACCCCCATCTCCCTCAGTGACTCGGCCAAAAACCTTGGCGTTATTCTTGATTCCTCTCTTACCATAACCAGCTTCGTCTCCGCCACTGCCCAGGCATGCTACTTTCACCTCCGCCGCATCAGTCAGATCAGAAAATACCTCACCACCGAAGCTGCCACCAAACTTGCTGTCTCTCTCATTCTATCTCGCATTGACTACTGCAACTCTCTCCTTTCCGGCCTCCCTCACTCTACCACTTCCACTCTCCAGCGCATCCAGAACAATGCTGCCCGCCTCGTCCTCGGAAAGAAAAAATCCGACCACATCACACCCCTGCTCAAACTTCTTCACTGGCTTCCCATCCCACAGTGTATCCAATACAAGATTCTGTCTCTCTGCTACAAATCCCTGAACAACTGCGCTCCTGCCTATCTTTCCAACTTACTTCACCCCTACACTCCTTCCCGCTCCCTCCGCTCCGCCTCCGACCCTCTCCATCTCCACATCCCCCGCACCAAACTCAGCACTTTCGGCCCCCGCGCCTTCTCAGTTTATGGTCCATCCACCTGGAACACTCTCCCACTCTCTCTCCGTCAGAAAGACTCTCTCTCCTCCTTTCAGTCCGCCCTCAAAACTCACCTCTTTCAACAGTTCTAGCACTATATCACCACACTCCCCACAAAAGATGACTGTCGCAATATATTTCACCATTTGTTGTACGTGAGTCGTCGTCTAAAGCGTGCGCATGCGTGCGCGAGTTGTGAGTGCGCGCTTAGAGTTATAATTATTATAAGATAAGCGCATTATAAATGCCGTGATTATTATTATTATTATTATTATACAGTCAACCTCTGTGTGCGTTGGGAGGAACACGCTTAAAGTATGGGACTGTAAATCTTACAGCGAAATGTCAAAACCAGTAAGAAGATAATGTAACAGCAACAAGTACATGTATTTTGTAAACCACTCAAAACATGACAACTCATCGAGTCTAACGGTGTTATGAGTGGGTGATGGAAACACTGAAAGAAATAGTACGTGTACATTATAAAGTATGTGCCTCCTCCCCCCCCCCCCCCTCCATAACTAGCTGTTTATCATAAAACATAGATATCTCATTCATTTGATCACTTGACTGATTTATTAAATCATCTCTGTGTCACCTTTCTCCGTTTTCTTTCTCGTTTTAATCCCAATATATATGTCAGTGCTAATGTCAGCTGCTAAGAATCCTTGCAGCGAACTGCAAATGTCTATATGCAGACAAACTGCAAATAACACAGCAGCAAAATAAGTTCCTCTTTTGTGCAGTAGGCTATTGCTAGCAAGATAGGGTTCAATTTTAAACAAAGCATTGCATGAACTTCCAAGCGTGTTCACATTGTGCTGTGTATTTTTTTTTTCAGTGTGAAGTGTACTGTACCATCAGTGATCACTGAGACTGCATAATTGGCACTGGCAGTGATCGCACATCACAACATAGCTTGTCAGTGCAACTGATTAAAATAAATGTTACTGCTGCATAAAATAATTAATCAAGTTCCGAAACTTTGCTCAGCCATGACAGTTAAAACCAAGTGGTGTGGCACTCTTTTTCTTTTACAGAATGCAGCATAGGTTTTGAAGATAGCGTTTGTGTTGTGGGTTGCGTTTTGTTTTGGTGCTGTGTTGTCGAAATGAAACGGGCAAAGCGATGGTAAAGTGAATGGAAATAAACGTGACAAACCTTTATCAAGCCGTAAAAATGCACACAGCAACTTTACACGTTTGCTTTTTTTTTTTTAAACAAACAAGCTTATGTAGAACAAATCAAAAAGAACCCGTCGGCACACCAAAATTTACGTCCGCGGAGGTCGTGGCATCACGTGATGTTTTGATCACGTGATTTTGGGATACCTTATTGTTGAGAAACGATATTAATTTTGAGTTCAAGGCAAGCGTTTTCATAATTGTTTCTTCTCTTAATATATCTAAGTGTGAAAATATTACTTTAAAAAATGAAATCCTTTTAAGTGACATATAGTGCATACTACCACTGAATACAGGAACAATGAGACCCGTGTAAACTACTGATCCCCTGTAAACATGGCCATGACGGTCCTGGTTTTGTCTGCAGCCATACTGGAAACAAAATGTGCTACAGAAAAATGTCTCCATCCTCCGGCGGTTTAAAACGAGTGCGCACTGCTTTTATTCATACTAGACTTCATTTGATATACCCAAACCTTTGTTACTCTCTAGAAAATCACTATCTCGTAAACGGCTGATCGTCTATGCAGGGCAGCTGCTAGACTATTGGTCCATTCACCTGTATTTGTCTTTTTAAAACTCTCCCAACTGTCTGCACTGCCTGTAGCTCTTGATGTTGGATGTGTGTTGCTAAATGGTCCTAGCTTTATTTAGGCCCCATGGCATAGGTTTATTTAACGTATTGGACCGGCTGGCGACATACATTCAATATTCTGTTGTTTTTTTTTCACAAGAAGTGCAGGCACATCCTGAGAAAGCCTTGTTGCTGTCGGGACGTTAAGCAATGTACAATCAATCAATAAGCCGCTGACTGCTGGTCAACCCCAGCGTTGGAACAGTGTCCAGTCATTACTGAACTGGAACCCAACTCAGTCCCTCACCCAGGCATAGAGTTTCATGTGCCCCTTCAGTCACAGGGATTCATGAAAACCATTACCTCTTTCTGTGCGATACGAATGGTATTGCATCCTCATACATGGCAGCCATCTAGGTTTAAGTGTACGATTGTGGACACGCCAACTGTGATCAAAAAGCGAGAAATCAACTGCGCTGTGAGTGTCTCCCCCCTGCCCCCCTCCCCCTGGGGTGAGCAGCCAACTGGCCCGGGTGTTACAGGTGATTGCTAATCCCCTAATCCCATCACACATCACTCTCTGAGCACAGTGGATCTCCAGTCTCACACAAATTGCGCGTAGCTTTGTCTTTTGAGGTAATGTTCGTGGACATACACCAGTGCCGATCAAAGTAGCAATGTGGTCATTGATGCGTGTCAGCGGAGGGGAGGTGTGAAATATCTTTTATTTTGATCACTAACTAACTCTTATGTAATCGTCAGCCAGTGTACCATATACATCATGGGTGATCATGGCTATTTCTGTGATCTGTTCCTATGTTCCTCATATGGAGGGGGTTTGTGGATGTATAGAGCAGTATCACAATTTTCACCAATGGCTGTGTTGTTCCTCAGACGGAGGAGTAATTGGTAGAGTAGTGTTGTCAAACACAAGGTGATTGCTCCTGCAGAAACTCCTGGTAGAACATTCTTTTCAATAAGAAAATTAACACCATATATAAATTAGAAGTGCCCAATTAATCTTGTTTTGTTATGGAGGTGGGGTGGATGCGGGGAAGAGGACAAGTGCTTGTAGATACGATAAGCCCTTCCTTTTAAAAAAGTGCCAAAAGCGGTGATGTGTCCTGAGATGAAAGAAGAAACGTTTTAACAAGTTAAAATCGTAACCTCTGAAAAGTATGTCTGAGAAAAAAAAACCGCTTAGAGAGAACGATTACAACACTATAGTACAATTTTAAAACAAATCCCACAAAGAAAAGCACCAAGAAAAAATAATATCAACACAACTTATTTATAATTGTTTTTTAAGCGTGTTTCTTTCTTTGTTATGAATTTATGCTTGTCTGATAGTCACTGTTTTGGTCTGGATTTCTTTTGTATGTTAAATATGACAGTTTGGAAAAGGGAGGGGGGGGGGGGGGAGGGCCCCTGAGTTTGTATCCATATTTTTTGGATGGTTGTGGCTTTCGGCCGCTGAATGAACGAAGATTTCTGCAACAAACTTTACTTACAGTGGCAGGGAAAGGGCTGACCCCTTTTCTGGCAAGGAACCATGAACACAATCTAACTGCAAGAGATCTATCCCTCTTACTGAAACCAATTTATGTCTGAGGATCTTTGATGTTAAATTTACAAAGATTTCAGAAACACATTCTGCATCCACTGGTTTTGAAGGGGTTAACCGCTTTGAGTTTTGGTGGTGTTGGTTATGTTTTTGGAGTTAAGTGGTTGACATGAAATGTAAGTTTTTCAGCTGTGTCAGCAGGAAAGCGATCCGATCATGAGGTCCGTGGCAGAGGGCCTGAAGGCTCTTCATGAAAACAAGGTGCTACATGGGGAGATAAACCCACACTGCATCATCCGCCACGAAGATGACTCAGCTGCATTACTGCCTCCTGACTTTTCCTGCAGACCTGTGAGTGCAGACTTTAATTTTGATCCATACCCAGTAAGCAAAGATCCTCAGGCCAGTGTCTGACATAGTGGGCCCTCGCACAACTGTGTGCGGGCCTACTACGGCTGACATCGCCCCAATAACCTTTTGCTTACTAGGTGGTGACAGGTGGATGGGCTGTGATGGTACAAGCCTTATCGGGTTATCAGGTCTTGTCGCATAGAACTGGAGTGGTCGTATACTGTCATTTCGGGGCACACCTCATGAGTAACATTCTCAAACTGTTTGATTCATGGTCACCAAGAGTGCAGTCTTTTTTTCATGTTTTTGTCTTTTGACCAGGGCAAACACAGATATGTGTCACATAGCAGCCTGTTTTGCATGTTTGTGTAGGTTGATCGTGTTAACCCATTCAGCCCTGACGCACTACAGCAGGAGATGGATCGACTATGATAATTCAAGGGTAGTGCCAGATTAGCTTGATGCCTGTCGGCGCCAAGCTAATCTGACACTACCCTTGAATTATCATGGTCGATCCATCTCCTGCAACAGGTGCACAGTCGTTGGATGACGCCTCCAAAATTTGGGAAATATGTGCATCGGGCTAAATTAGTTAAAAATAAGTGTGTGTGGCCTAACAACCTATGCTGTTATTGTTTGTGTAGGATGGTCATGCTGAAAACAAGTGCATGGGTAACAGTCTTTACTCCTGGAGGCTGATTCAGCTTTTTCAAAATCCCAGAAAACTGAATTTCAGCTTTTTGGTTGACAGAACAGACCTTCAGACAGCCTGTCCCATCCACAAGAGGCATAAATTCCTCATGAGCCCCTGCATCCGCAGTCCTGTACGGGTGCATTTGCAGGGTCTTGTGAGAATTTATGTCTCTTGCTGGCCCTCGATCATGTGACATGGTTAGTCCATGGACCATTTTCGGTCATTTATCAATTTTGCACTGTCACCCATGCAAGTGTGTTTGATTTAGCAGACTGTTATTGTTTGTGTAGGGTGATTGTGCTGAGAACAAGTGTGTGTGGCCTTACAGACTACAGTGGAGTCCAGTTAACACGAACTCGCTTTACACGAATTTCCGGTTAACACGAACCGTTTTTGCATTACCGACCAACGGCCTTCTTATTCTGTATTAAAATTTCACTGATAACACGAAATGCTTAACACGAAATTTCGCTTTACACGAAGCTGGTTTCGGTTCCCAACCAGGGCAATTTCACTATTATTCGCCTGTTTAACACGAACACAGATTCCAATCACCGAAAACCAATTCACATGTCGCTCTCGCGCTGTACAGTCTGTGTAGTATAGTACACATGACAGATCAGAGTGAACTCTAGTCTGTGATTGGCTGAATAGCCTTCGGTTGTTGTAATCCGTCTTCTCATTGGCTAGCGTTTCTGAACTGTATTCATGTTGCATCATTTGTGTACCAACACAATTCTTTTACCGATGCGGGATTGACTTCAGCCTGTGTTGCTTTTACCTGATGAATTGTAACTTACTATGGATTTTACCTGATGGATTTTACATTAAATAAGCGAGCTGAACACGTTTCCTTGTGTTTTCCTAGCGAGCTGAAGGTATGCATATAAAGTACAATAATGTGCATTTTTAACCTCGTACTCATTCACGCATGCATCTCTTACACACTTTCTCCTTGAGGGCCGTGATCAATGTTGAGGCTATATTGGTTAACACGAAATACGTTTAACACGAAGTGATTTTCCGTGTCCCCAGAAATTCGTGTTAAGCGGACTCCACTGTATGTTGTTACTGTTTGTGTTGGGTGATTGTGCTGAGAACAAGTGTGTGTGGCCTTACAGACTATGTTGTTACTGTTTGTGTAGGGTGATTGTGCTCAGAACAAGTGTGTGTGGCCTCACAGCCTATGTTGTTATTGTTTGTGTAGGGTGATTGTGCTCAGAACAAGTGTGTGTGGCCTTACAGCCTATGTTGTTATTGTTTGTGTAGGGTGATTGTACTCAGAACAAGTGTGTGTGGCCTTACAGCCTATGTTGTTATTGTTTGTGCAGGTTGATCGTGCTAAAAACAAGTATGTGTCACCCAACGGCCTGGAGTTCCTGGCGCCGGAGATGCTGACAATGCCAGCTGGGATGGAACCCACGGGCACAGTGGACATGTACTGTCTGGGCATCCTTTTCTTATGGGTATGGCACATAGTGTTGCATGGGATATATGTCCTATATCCTATAGGTACAGTGCATAGTGTAGCACAATGTACTTGCTGAGGGGAATGCTTTTGTGATGGATGCAATCAGATTCCTTTACCTCTTTTCACACGAGATGGACAGCTCAGCACAAGGACAAAGTATAAAAGTACATGACACTCCCCATGCACCAAATGGCCAGCCCACTACAAGCACTCCCCATGGGTAGTGTCATGCATTTTATGCGCTGTTCTCGTCATGCGCTGTTGATTTGCTGACAAAAAGAGATTAAGAGATTAAGAGAATGGTTTGTAGAATGTATCGGATGAGATTTCCTGTGGGTATGTTTTGCAGACACCCATATGTGTTATTATTGCTGACTTTTGATGATGTAGCCAAGCATCATGTTCAGCAGTGAGCACTCTCTCACTGTCACTGTATGATGTAACTGTTCATAGTAATGAGTTGCATGACATTTGTGTTTTGCAGATGTGGCGTCCCACAGATCCAATTAGTTTCAACCCTGATGGTTCGCTGGACGTTACACAGTTCCAGCTGGTAAGTGGTACTTAGGTTTAACCCCTCTGTGCATGCAGTTGTAAATAGTACGGATGGATGAATATGCAAGGGCACAAAGTTGAAAAGAGGTCAAAATGGAACATTTGTCTGTAAAACAATTGTAATGCTGTAAAGTGGTATTCAGAACATATTTTACTCTTACCAGTGTACTGTTTCTGTGCAAAATGAATGGAAGTCCAAGTATTACTGCAAAAACAGTAGCATTACACTCTGATGACCATTTTAGTGCTTGACTGGCGACTAACAAGTAAAATCTTGCGAGACACACTTGTGTGTTTGTCATGTGTGAGGCTAGAACTATCTCCAGCAACGATTTTTAATCGTCTTTACATAATCATCTTTTTTATAATAAGTAAATGTTGCAGTGTGTGACACCATGTGTAATGCACATTACCTTTTACTGGTCAGGCATTATTTTTAAATTGTAAGGATATATGGGATATTTGATCATTTTAGTGTGAATTTCCCCAGGACCCAATGACAGCGAATGTTGTGAAGAGCCTGTCATCCCACCTCCCTCACATGCGCCCCTCCGCCGACATGCTGCTTCACAACCAGTGCTTTGGCCAGGCACCGGGGAGCAGGGGAGGAGTCAACACATTTCCTTCACCAAGCCTGTCCAGACATCAGCCCCAGCTCGACATCTTCTCAGCCATGTAAATCAACAGCTGTTGCTGTTTTATTTAGTTTCATTTGTTTTTTCAAAATACATTACTGATGGCATTACTATCTGGAATACACTCTATTGCCTATAGATTTCAGCCAAAAGTTGTGTACCACACAACTGGGGAGGAGACACCGGGGATCCACGCACCGGGGCCCCGGGTGGCCTCCCCTTACTACCCTATCCCGGCATTCACAGGGCGACCTTGTCAGTTTCACTCATAGCTCGACCGTGGACGGTCGAGTTTTTTGCCTTGCTCTGTTTCAGACGGTTTTCTTCAGTGAATATTTGAGTTTTGGCCTTTGGCTTTGGAGTTTTCTGTTAAGCCTTGGACTCACTTCGTGGCTGCTCTTTGCGTATTGTTGGCTACAGTGTGTGAACTGAGCGCCGGCCGGTTTGGACCGGCTCTGCCTTTAGTGAGCTTCGCCCTTGGCTGTGGCCTTGGGGTTAGACTCCTCACGTGACTTTGTGCCTTGTAGTGAGGGTGCGACTTGACTGTTTTTTCACCTACGTTGTTTGGCCTACGGTCGCATGGCTGCTTCTTTGTTGAAGTCTTCCCTCCTCTGCGGGGACTTCCAGTGGCCGGACGATGCCCACGACGCTTGCTTGCCATGTTCGGGCTGCTCTTCAGACAGAACTTGCGACGTTTGCGCCAAGTGGATGGAAGACCGGTGGTCGCGCATGTGGGACTTCTACAGACGCGACCGGCCCTCTCGGCCGCTTCAGTCTCCTCGGGATCCTCCACAGGTGGATGTCAATTCCTCGGCGCATCGGGCTCCGCTTCGCTCCGTCGTTCGGGCTGTCCGGCCCACAGGTAAGTCCCCTTCTTTTACCATTACCTCGCAGGTTCTCCCTCCCCTCTCCGAGTCTTCGGAGCAGGGTAGGCGAGTTTCGGAGTCGTGCTCCCCACGCTCTGCTTCAGCAGCGCGTGGCTTGAGCCCCATAACTTTCCTCACCCCCCGCTCTGCTTCGGACGAGCGGCCTGGGCGAGCTGAGCGTTCGTCAGCCACCCCCGGCTCTAGGTCCCCGGAGCGGGTGCGGATGAGTAAACGCAAACGTAAGAAAGAGAGAAAACGTGATAAGAGAGGCTCTCGCTCACGCTCCGAGGCGTCGGAACGTGACTTGAGACCTTTAGAAGTGCTGCCTCCCCATTCCGTTGTTTCCGAGCGGGCTCGGCCAGCCTCGCTTTCGTCCCCCCGCCCCCCCCCCCCCCCCCCCCCCCCTGTCTCGTCTGGGCGGGCCCGGGGCAACATTGTCACTCGCCCCCCACGCTCCGAAGCGTCTGAGCGGGGGTCGCGTGCTCAAAAATTGGCGGGGGTCACGTGCTCAAAAATTGTCCCCTCCCCGCTTCGCTTAAGCAGGCTTGGCGTGACCTTATTCTGTCCCCCCCCCCCCCCCCCCCCCCACCCCATATCGACCAGGCTGGCCCGGCGTGACTCGGACCCGCGTCCCCCTCGCTCCGAAGCGTCTGAGCTGGGGCCGCAGGTTCATAGATCGTCCCCTCCCCGCTTCGCTTTTCCTGAGCGGGCTTGGCGTGACCCTAGACTGTCCCCCCCCCCCCCCCCCCCCCCCCCCCCCCCGCCCCGTATCAACCAGGCGGGCCCGGTGTGACATAGTCGCGCGTCCCCCACGCTCCGAGGCCTCGGATGGGGGGCCGCGTGCCCGGGTTTCGTCCCCTCCTCGCTCCGCCTTTCCTGAGCGGGCTAGGCGAGACTCGTTACGGCCCCCCCCCCGCCCCGTTTTCTCCAGGCGGGCCCGGTGTGACCAGACTGCTTCGTCTCTAGTCCGATCGCGTTCGGATAACCTTCTCCAGCTTCCGCGTGCGGAACTTAGCTTTGAGGTTGACCGCCCTTCTTGAAGTTCTTCCATGGTCTTTCCATCGCCGCGGCGCTCCTCTCTGCGTGCGTCGCGGGTGGCGCCATCTACCTCTCGCGCGGCGGTGCGGCGCTCTCGGAGCCGCTCGCCCCTTTCATCCCCTTCGCGGGAGGGTCGGTTTTTGGAACAGGATGTCCTCAGCCTTCATCCTACAGATTCGGCCTCAGCTATCTTCTTGCAGGCCTCGGCGACTGGATCTCCTTCCCGCCTGTCCACTGTCTCGTCGGCCTCCTCCTCTTCGGACGTCGTCGGCCCTTCGCTCGGCTGATTGTCAAGTACCTACCGCCCGACTTCTGTCCACCTTCACCCCCGCTGAAGAGACAAGCTTCCGCCATGGTCGACACGCAGAGGCAAGTCAAGCGCCGCAAGTCCCTCCCGCAGCCAGCTGGCTTCCGGGACCTCACCGATGCGTTCTCCGCCCAGTTACGTAATGACACCTTCGGCGACATGGGGTTTTTCACCGACTCATGGTGGCCTGCGGGGATCAACTTGAGCTTCCGCCAGGCTTGGTACGCAGGACACTCCCAAGCCTTCGCCGTCCCTCTTCCAGCGGTGGATACGGCGGCCTTAGTCCAGGCGGGCGGCCGCAGACTGGTCCAGAACTCTTGGTCGCAGCCTCTCGACAGGATCGCTTCCTTAGCTCGGAATTCTCTGGCATGTTCTGGCTTTTGGATTTGGCTACCCAGGCAGCCTTACAGTGTCTGCAGGATACTTGGGACCTGGAGGTTCCGTCCCCGCTCCGTGATGTGCAGTCCATCCTGGTAGCGGCCAACCGGGCCGCCTACCATTCCTCCGCCAACGCCATGGCAGCGGCGGCCAATTGCGACCTCTGGCGGCGGGATACCCTTCTGCGTCTCTGCTCGGATCTTCCCATGTCAGTGAAGACGCAGCTTCGTCAGGCCCCCTTAGGAGGTTCTCATCTGTTCGGCGACACGTGGCAGACAGTAAAGGACGCTTCCAAGGACTTGTGGCCCAAGCCGCAGCTACCCCAACCTCGACCCGCTTTCGCGCCCCCCTGGCCGGGGGTCGTGCCCGGCGGTCTTCCAGACCCTCTGTGCTTCCAGTCGGCTCGTCGAGAGGTCGGGCTCGTCCGCTTCAGGCCTCTCAGCCCTTCCCCGCCACTCGTCCATCTTGGCCCCGCGGCGCCCGTAAATCGGGGCGCGGTCGGGCTCGCTGACTTGCCCCCGCCTCCGCCCCTGTCGACAGTTCTCGGGTCTCCAGTCGGCGGGCGGCTGTCCCTCTTCAGCGACCATTGGAGATCGCTGTTCCCAGACGACCCTTGGATCCTTTCCACGGTTACTTCAGACCTACAATTTTCGTTCCGTTCCCCTCCGCCTCTTCGCAGGTCCCCTATGTGGACCCAGGATCCGCTCGATGGCCTACAGGCAGAAGCTCTGCGTGGGGAAATTGCGGCCCTTCTCGACAAAGCGGCAACAGAGGTGGTGTTGCGACAGGACTCACCAGCATTCTACAGCCGCCTCTTTCTCGTTCCCAAACCAGGAGGCAAGTGGCATCCAGTTATCGACTTGTCAGCGCTAAACAAGTTCATTTTGGCCCCTCGTTTCAGGATGGAGACGGCCAGGACCCTCCGAGCGGCCGTCCGACCGATGGACTTCGCGATCAGCCTCGACCTCTCAGACGCCTATCTTCACGTCCCGATTCATCCGTCGTCTCGCCGGTACCTTCGGATTGCCTTTGGCGGGATCGTCTACCAGTTCTGCGCCCTCCCATTCGGCCTCAACATCAGTCCTTGGGTATTTACGAGACTTCTCGACGCGGTGATGGCCTTCTTCCGCCAACGTTCCCTGAGCCCGGCCTCCAATTATTTGGATGACCTACTGCTGCGCAACCTGGTCGCCTCGGCGCTCCAGGAGGACAGAGACACCCTGCTTTCCCTTCTGCGTCGTCTCGGTTTTCTGCTCAATCTGGGGAAATCAGATCTTTCCCCCTCTCGACGTTTTCTACATCTGGGGATCGAATTCCTGACCAACCTCAACCTTGTCCGCCTGCCTCTGGCCCGGCGACAGAAGATCGTCGATCTAGCGCTTTCGATGGCGGTAGGAACCTCCTTCTCCGCCAGGGTCTGGCTTCAACTCCTGGGCCTCCTCAGTGCGGCTGCGGACCTGCTTCCTTTGGGCAAGCTTTATGCGCGCCCTTTGCAGCTTCATCTCCTTCACTGGCGTCCCTCGTCGGGCTCTCTTTTGGATCTCGTACCAGTTACTCCTCTGGCTCGTCCTCACCTCGAGAGGTGGGCGGACCTCTCTTGGCTGGCTACGGGCGTGCCCCTTCACTCCCCTCCGCCCCGGTGGTCTCTCTGCACCGATGCGAGCCAGGCCGGGTGGGGCGCGCATCTGTTACCGGATTTTGTCTCGGCCTCGGGCCTTTGGCCTCGGGAGCTGTTGGGGAAACACATCAACTGGCTGGAGCTGAAGGCAGTTTGGTTGGCCCTCATCTTCTGGCAGGAGACCTTGACCAACCAGGAAGTTCTCATTCTCTCCGACAACTCGACGGTGGTGGCCTACATACAGAATCAGGGGGGCACGCACTCGCCCTCCCTGTGCATTCTCCTTTACCACCTTCTCCTCTGGTGCAGGGATCGGTGCATTATGCTACGAGCCCGCCACATCCCCGGCCACCTGAACGTGATCGCGGACGCCCTGTCTCGTCACGGACAGTTGCTCCACACGGAGTGGTCCCTACGCCCGGATATTTTTCGCCTGATCTGCTCACATTGGGAAACGCCGCTAGTGGATCTGTTTGCCACCAGATGGAACAACCAGCTCCCGGTTTACGTCTCTCCAGTCCCGGACCCGCTCGCCTGGGCGGTGGATGCGCTCTCCATCTCTTGGGACGGCCTGATAGCTTACGCCTACCCCCAGTCGGTCCTCGTTCCGAAGGTGCTGCGGAAGCTTCTGGGATGCTCGGCAGTCCTTTTCCTGGTGGCCCCCTTCAACTGGACCAAGAGCTGGACCATGGACTTGCTCGCGCTAGTGACGGACCTCCCCCCCCCCCCTCCCCCCTGGAGCTTCCTACCCCGCCCACACGCCTGGAGGTTGTCCGGCAAGCCCTCGCCGCTAGAGGTTTCTCGGATGCAGCAGTGGCAGCAATTGCAGCGGCCCGCAGACTCTCTACACGGAAGGTGTACGAAGGCAAGTGGAGGGTCTTTCAGACCTGGTGCGCCTCCCATGGTCTCCCTCCCACAAATCTAGCCACCCACCAACTGGCGGAGTTCTTCCTGTGGCTTTTCGAAGACCAAGGCTTAGCCCCAGTTACCATCAAGGGCTACCGGGCTATGATCACAGACACTTACCGCCACCTGAGTCTTCCGGACCCAGGCGCTTGCAAGGACCTGTCAGACTTACTGGCACACTTTGAGCTCCGACGTCCTGTTTCCCGTTCCCTAGTACCCCGGTGGGATCTCGCCTGGGTACTGACGTGGCTGAATACGGACCGGTTTGAACCTCTTCCCCTAGCTCGGTTCTCAGATTTGACCTGGAAAACATGTTTCCTTCTGGCTCTCGCCACTGCGTCCCGCGTAAGCGAGCTTCACGCGCTCTCGATACTTCCAGCCTGTTTGCAGTTTCGCTCAGATGGCTCAGCACAGCTTCTCCCCGATCCATCCTTTCTGGCCAAGAACCGCCGCCCCGTGGCGGCCTCTCAGATGCTGACTGTACGGCCCCTCCGTGGAGCAGACCTTTCCCCTGGATCGCGTCAACAGGACCCAGTGCGGGCGCTGAGGATTTACCTGCGCCGCTCTAAGCCACGACGCCGGGGGCGCTCGCGCCTCTTCCTCCCACTGTCCTCTGACAGACACGACATCTCGGCCCAGACCGTGTCGTCCTGGCTGCGGTGGGTGATTAGGTCGGCCTACCAGGACCTCTCCCCAGGCGGCTATGGACTTTTCCAAATCCGGGCACATGAAGTGAGAGCAGTAGCCGCCAGTCTAGCTCTGGACCGCAACTGCTCGGTCACGGATATTGTTACAGCGGGCGGCTGGCGCTCAGACTCCACATTCGCACGCTTCTACCTAAGAGACCTATCCGGCCAACGTGACTCCCTGGCACGGATGGGCGACATCTCCATGGCCCAGCACTCCCTCCGAGCGCCGCAGGTGTCTTGGGTACGTCATAGCTGAAATCGTCGGGAGTTCTCTCTCGCTGGGTCCGGCAGAGTGGTTAGGTTACGGTTATAGGAACGGCACCCTCCGCCTGTTCGCCATTCTTCCAGATAGTAATGCCATCGGTAATGTATTTTGAAAAAACAAATGAATTTTTTTTCTAAAATGTATTTTTTTGAAAAATACTTACCGATGGCATTACTCGGATGGCCCTCCCACCTGCCCCGCTTGCCTCTTGTGGCTAAGTGTGAAACTGACAAGGTCGCCCTGTGAATGCCGGATAGGGTAGTAAGGGGAGGCCACCCGGGGCCCCGGTGCGTGGATCCCCGGTGTCTCCTCCCCAGTTGTGTGGTACACAACTTTTGGCTGAAATCTATAGGCAATAGAGTGTATTCCAGATAGTAATGCCATCGGTAAGTATTTTTCAAAAAAATACATTTTAGAAAAAAAATTCATTTTTCAAGCGTTTGCTAAAAACGTTTGTTACCGACTGCTAAATGACACAGCCTTTAGTCTTGCTGTGTGTAGTAAATGTTGTCTTCTGTGCACAGGAAGTGCTACGTCTCAAGTGCTGGGGCCAGTTGCATGAGCGAGCTTAGTCCTGCACCAGCCACTAAGCTAGGTGCGCCGCTATAGCTTAGTGGCTGGTGCAGGACTGAGCTCGCTCATGCTACTGGCCTCTGGTTTGTATATCTCTTTACTCATTCAACCCCTAGGCTTCAAGGTATTCTGACTGCACACTTGAAAGATTATCATACAAGGCACCAACCCTTTGGCTGATGGTAATAATAATAAGCGCATTAAATAGGCGCTTTATCCCAATTGAAAATCGGCTCAAAGCGCCGCCGCGAACTGAACCCAACAAGCACGCTCACGTGAATCACGCGCATTCACTCACACACAGTACATAAACACAGAACATTCACGTGGTGCTAAGGGCAAGCTCCGAGGAACTACGGAAGAGAGCAGGCGCAGACAGCATCGCTGAAACCATCGCCACACGGAGATGGAGATGGCTAGGCCACGTTTGCAGAATGTCACCCGACTTATTACCAAGGGTGGCACTGAGATGGACACCACAGGGGAAGAGAAACCGTGGGCGACCAAAGGAGACGTGGTGCCGAACCGTGGAGCGAGAGCTCAAGAACAGAGGCCTTACTCTGCAAACAGCACCCAAAATAGCAGCTGACAGACAAAAGTGGCGCTCCCTTGCCGTCGCCTCAAGCACCAGACGGCACAGAGAGGATTGAATGAATGAATGAATAAGGGCAAGCTCAAGCGAGCTACTGTAGTTTTTGGAAATTCGAAATCGTTTGTATTTGAAATTTGATAAAGTGGGCTGAAACTGATACCAAAGTCTGATACTGATACCTGATACTGATACATGGTAGTGCGTTTCATCGTGATGATTCCTTCAGCTATCATCGCGATGAAAAGCACTACCGTCAGTCAAAGGGCTAAGTTATTCTAGCACCACCCTTGAACTATTAAGTTGATATATACTCATAAGACAACTACCAAGCTTAGCTGCATTATGATCGTAGAAGCCAAAATGTCAGACGTGTTGTTTTGTGACAGAAACCCCATGACAGAAGCCGCGTTCATGCCCAACCTGCAGCAGCCTCCACCACCACTGCCAGTCAACAACCCCCAGCTGCCTCCACTGCCACCATTACAGGCACAGCTCCCCCCGCCATCCGTACACAGCCAGCAGCTCAACACAGGGCCTTTGCCAGGCCCCTCGCCAGCACACAACAGTTATAGTGACCTCCACCAAAACCCAGCTTTCAACGGCTACCCACAGGCAGAAGGGAACATTCCTGTGCCAGGTGCTGAAATGAACGGGTCCGGTGCTAGACTGTCATCAGGCTACACGTCTGCAGCAGACCCCATGACGTTAGTAACGGCGATGGCGGCGCCCCAGGACTGTGGGCGTGGGGGGTTTGAGGAAGCAGCACTACAACAGGAGCAGCAGGAGGCGGAGAGCCGGCAGGCCGTAGATCACTACGATGACACCGATCAGGGATACGCGGGCATGGGGGACACTGGGGATGACCAAGGCAGCTTCGAGATTGGCACCTTCTCTTTTGAAGATTTTGGCGGTATGGGGGCAGGGGGAGGGGACGGGCTGCGGGGGCGTAAAATCACGCGCCAGCCCTCAGGAGAGGGGGATGAGTGGGGTGCAGATGCAGCATCAGAAGAGGCACAAGGAGATGCAGATGGTGAGTTGTTTTTCCGCAGTCTTTCTCTGTAAGGTAATAGCAGGTGACGGGGACTCTTTGTTTTCTCAAAACACATTACCGATGGTATTACACTTAGGGAATGGTTCTTAGCTAGCCTAATTTTAGCCAAATTTGGTTGTGTCCGTATACGGTATCGTTGGCAGGAGTGGGGCGCCATAGAATAGGCCCTCGCCAGAATAGCCTCCCCTTCTTCCCATCCGGTGCGAAAATACCCGTCATACCTCAGTTTAGTTCTTAGCTGGCGCCGAGTTCGGTTGTGTCCACTTCGTGCTCCGTGCTGACTTGAACCGGTCTTCGACCTTGGTTGGATTGCGCCTTCACTCGGCGGCTACTTGTCTTCGCCTGGGTCTGTTCGACACTGTGCCTGGCGGTTTCTGGTGACGGGAAGCTTAGCAGTGGGGACTGGGCCTTGCGGTTTCTGAGCACTGCTTCGACTTGCTGCCCGGTCGGACTTCGCGGCGAGCGATCCCTTGCGTCGGGGTCTTCACTTCGCTGGACAGACGTGGGTTGACACCGGTCTCGACATGGCCAGGTAACATCTCGGTACATGCCCTCGACCGGCGCTCTGGGGGGGAAAAGAGCGCCGAGCGTCGGCACGTTTGGTGCACTCGCTTCGTTTTTCGAGTAGGCTCGATACATTTTGCGCGCAGTCACTTCTTGTGTGTCCTTAGAGGCCACGCTCGCTCGTCCTTCATTCTGCTATCTTTTTTCAGATACCAGGTTCGTACCTGCACGATGTGTCGGGATTTTCAGTGGCCCTCAGATGAACACGAGTTTTGCCTTCCCTGCTCCGGCTGCGATTCCAACCATACTTGTGATGTCTGCGCCTCATGGCCGGAAGAAGCGTGGTCAGACCTGTGGCGTTTCTACTGCAGGGAGCGTCCGACGCCTATGCAAGACCGACCGACGCGGACGGCCAGCCCTAAGGAGAGAACCCAGTCAGTCACAGGGACTTCGTTGTCCCGCAGAGACTATTCCAGGCCTAGCAGAAATAACCCGGCTGAGACGGCCGGAGGCCCACAGGTGGAACCTAAGTCAGTAACAGGGACTTCGTTGTCCCGCAGTGACTACCCCAGGCCTAGCAGAAGTAGACTGGCTGAGACGACCGGAGGCCCACAGGTGGAACCAAAGTCAGTAACAGGGACTTCGTTGTCCCGCAGAGACTATTCCAGGCCTCGCAAAAGTGACCGGTCTCAGACGACCGGTGGCCCAAAGGTGGGACCTAAGCCAGTGACAGGGACTTCGTTGTCCCGCAGAGATCATTCCAGTCCTGGCAGTAGTCACGGGGCAGTGACGGCCAAATGTACGAAGGTGGGCCCCAAGTCGGTGACAGAGACTGTGTTGGCCCGCGGAGAGTGTACAAAGACTACCAGAGAGCGCCGGTCAGAGGCCTCTAGAGGTTACATAGGGACTTCGTTGTCCCGCAGAGACCATAGGTCTCCTCCGAGAGATCGATCCTTAGAGACGACCACGGACACCTTTGGGGGGCCCAAGGCAGGGCCTTTACCTGTGGCGGAGAAGGCACCGGAACCTGGAAATGCGTCAGCGGGTGAGTTAGCTGACACGTCGTTAGTGCTAGTAACGGCTACCATTGATAAGACCGCAGAGATGGCGGCTCTTGGCGACACCACGACGCTACCAGACTTCGCTCGCTCAGACGATCGCAGGCTCGACAAGTATAAGCGCCTGCGGGAGGGACGGCTGTCCGGGACTCTGGTCCATTATGAGCAGAGATACACGCCCTCGAGTGCGACCTTGGTAGCCACCTCGCCACACGATAGAGCGGACAAACGACAGACAGAGAGATTTCCGCCTTTGCGAGACGCAGGCCCCCGCAGGGTGGACAGGCCGGGTTTGGACACGCGCACTACCTCCAGATCCCAGGTTAGGGGTGATGCTTCTGTTTCGCCTTTCCGAGCGCGGGGCCACAGCACACGCGGCAGATATAGTTTGGAAAGACGACCCTCGACGTCACGTCGGGATCCGGATCGCCGCTTTCGTTCGAGAGAGCTTAGCTCTTCGGACTCGAGTTGCTACCCCTTACCACGCAGAGACACTCAAAGGAGATCGAGTCCGAGATGGCACGCCAGTACAGTGGACTCTTACCGTCATGTTAGCCCTCGTTCCTTTCGTCATCACGCCTCACGGGAACCCCGTGATAGGCGCCGCTCAGCGACTCGGACAAAACAGGACTCACGTTGGTCCCGGCGGACTTCGCACAGTTCCCGCTCTTCGCGTCACAGCCGCTCGCCGCGGGGGCACCGTGCTCCCAGGAGTTCGCCTTCTGCACCCGGTGGAAGACCTCCTCTTCCCAACATGGCTTCGTCGCCGCGGCGCCACACGACACCTCTGGCACCCGCGGATCCCGGGAGGGCTTCAGACAAGCTTGGAAGCTCCGCTCGTGTTCTGGACTCCGTCAGCCTGACTCCTGGAGACTCGGTGTCCGCCTGGTTGGACGCCGCACCGAGCCTGCACTCGGATTCTCCGGGGGAAACGGATGTTCCCCCAGCGTCGTTCGGACACAGAACGGAGACCATGCGTGCGTTAGACGAAGCGGCGAGACTTATTGCCGCTACCTTACCGGCGGAAGACTGCCCTCCTTCTCCACCGGCGAAGAAGAGAGCCTCGGCCTTTGTGGACGCGGAGCGTCACGCCAAGCGCTTCAAGTCTCTACCGCAACCGCCTGGATTTCGCGACATCCGGGATGCCCTGTCGACTCATCTACTGCAGGGTTCGCTTGGAGATACGGGATTCTTCTCGGACCACAAGTGGCCGGCGGACCTCATGATAGCTTTCCAGCAGAAGTGGTACGCAGGACACTCTCAGGCCTTTGCTTGCCCTCTGCCGGAGGTAGATCCCTCAGCGACTTCCTGTGCGGGCCTTACTCGACAAAAAGAAAGAGCGGTACTCCCTCCTGGACTGACTAAGACGGCGGTACTCATCCGCAATGCACTAGCTTCGGCAGGATTCTTGGACTTGGCGACTCAGGCGATAGTTCGACGGGTGGAGGAAGCTTGGAGCCCTACCATCGCACCGCTCTTGACCGACATCTTGGCCTTGACCGTGTCTTGCAACCGCGCAGCCTACCACACCTCGGTCAACGCGATGACGGCGGCGGCAAACTGCGACCTCATGCGGCGAGATGCTGTTTTACAAGCCTGCTCACTACCGTCGGAGATCAAGAACCAGCTGCAGCGGGCCCCGCTGGGCAACGAGCTCCTCTTCGGCCCTCATTGGCAGGCGGTTAAGGAATCCAGCAAGGAATTGTGGCCCACCAGGTTCGCCCCGCCCCGCTTTCCTACAACCCGCAGGCCCGCGGGTCGAGGCTTGCGGACCACCAGACCCAGCGGTCGCCCCTTTACCAGTCGTGGACGTCTTCCCCCCCGCCAACCGGCCTTTGGTCGCCCCCGACGACCTAAACCTGGCCCCGCAGACGCCCCCGTCCCCGCCCCCGCTTGGCCTAGACCTGCCCGCCGTCCTTTCGGGCGTGGTAGGGCCCGATGACTACACTCCGATCACGTCTCCCCCGACCGCTTCCAGGTCCCCTGTCGGCGGGAGACTAGCACTTCACAGCGACGCTTGGACCTCGCTGTTTTCCGACGACCCGTGGATCCTCTCGACAGTTTGCCAAGGACTACAGCTGTCATTCCGCTCACCCCCTCCACTGCGCCGTTCTCCACTTTGGACGTCGATGCCCGCCGACTCGCTCAGAGCAGAGGCGCTACGCAACGAGGTGGCGGCACTTCTCCAGAAGAACGCCACAGAGGTAGTCAGACGCCACGACTCTCCGGCCTTCTACAGTCGCCTGTTCGTGGTTCCCAAGCCGGGGGGCAAGTGGCGGCCGGTCATCGACCTCTCCGCACTAAACAAGTTCCTCGTCGCCCCGCCGTTCCGGATGGAAACCGCTCGAGCTCTGCGTTCCGCGGTGCAGCCGTTCGATTTCGCCATCAGCCTCGACCTCGCAGACGCCTATCTACATGTTCCAATGCACCCGGCGTCCAGACGCTTCCTTCGTTTCGCCTTTGCCGGAATCGTCTACCAGTTCCGCGCTCTACCCTTTGGTCTCAACCTCAGCCCGTGGGTGTTCACCAGGATCATGGATGCGGTCGTCGCCAGGGCCAGAAGGACGAGTTCAAGCCCTACGTCCAACTACCTCGACGATCTTCTCCTACGAAACCAGGTGGACTCCGCCTTGGAGAGAGACCGAGACGCACTCCTGGACCTCCTCGACTTCCTCGGGTTCATCGTCAACAGGGGCAAGTCCGACCTCTCCCCGTCCCGCTGTTTCGTCCACCTGGGAATGGAGTTCCACACCGATCTCAACTTAGTGCGACTCCCGGAGACACGTATACAGAAGATCAGCGATCTGGCGCGACAGGTGGCTCAGCAGGACAGGGTCTCTGCACGGGTGTGGCTACAGTTGCTGGGCCTGATGAGTGCGGCTGCAGACCTGATTCCCCTGGGACGTCTCTATTCCCGACCGCTCCAGTTGCACCTACTACTTCATTGGCGACCCTCGACGGACGACATCGACGCTCTGATTCCGGTTCCCCCGATGTTACTCCCACACCTGAGGCGCTGGGCGGACCACAACTGGCTGGCTTCGGGAGTCTCCCTTTACACACCGCCTCCCAGCTTGTCCCTTTGCGTCGACGCAAGTCTCACCGGTTGGGGAGCCCATCTGCTACCGGCATTCACGACAGCCTCGGGGGTATGGCCCACGGATCTTCTGACCCGACACATCAACTGGTTGGAGTTGCAGGCGGTGTGGCAGGCGTTGTTGACGTGGGACTCTCAGCTCCAGGGTCAGGAACTGCTCGTGCTGTCCGACAACTCCACAGTCGTCGCTTACCTACAGAAGCAGGGCGGTACGCGCTCCCCTTCTCTGTGCATCCTCCTGTACCAGCTGCTTCGTTGGTGCGAAGATCGGGGCATCACTCTGCGCGCCAGACACATCCCAGGTCATCTCAACGTGCTGGCCGACTCCTTATCACGCCGCGGACAGCTCCTACACACAGAATGGACACTGCGGCCGGACATCTTCCAGTTGATCGCGGCCAGATGGGAAGCTCCTATGATCGACCTGTTCGCCACCCGTTGGAACCACCAGTTGCCGCTGTTCGTCTCGCCGGTTCCAGATCCTCTAGCTTGGGCGGTCGACGCACTGTCCATTCCCTGGGACGGGCTCATCGCCTACGCCTATCCGCCGACGGTGCTGGTTCCCAAAGTCCTCCACAAGCTTCGCGGCTGCAACACGATTCTGTTCCTGGTGGCGCCCTTCTGCTGGAGCAAGTCGTGGACAACGGACCTGCTCAACCTAGCCACCAGTCCACCTCTTCAGCTTCCTACGCCTCGCACGATGCTCAAGCAACCTCGACAGCCGCTGTTTCACCCTTGCCCGGAGCGCCTCCTTCTACACGCGTGGAGGTTGTGCGGCAGGCCCTCACCAGAAGAGGCTTCTCGGGTGACGCAGTGGAAGCTATCGCTGCTGCACGCAGACCCTCTACCAGACGAGTCTACGAGGGGAAGTGGAAGGTGCTGTGCGACTGGTGTGGTGACAACAACCTTAACCCCACCGAGTTGACGATGCCCCAGCTGGCGGAGTTCTTCCTCTGGCTGTTCAACTTCCAGAGTTTGGCGCCTATTACCATCCGGGGTTACCTGGCAATGATTGCTGACACCTACCGCCACCTGGGCCGGACAGACCCTGGTGCCTGCAAAGACCTGGCTGATCTCATGACGCACTTCGGTTTACAACGCCCGGCGCTACGGTCACTGTTGCCTAGATGGGACCTGCCTTGGGTGCTGACCTGGCTCAACTCTGCCCGTTTTGAACCCCTACAGTTGGCAAGCTTACCGGATGTAACTAGAAAGACGTGCTTCCTGTTGGCCCTTGCTACCGCTTCCAGGGTCAGTGAGCTTCACGCGCTGTCCACACGATCAGATTGTCTGCAGTTCCGGACTGACGGCTCGGTGCAACTGCTACCTGAACCATCCTTTCTCGCCAAGACGCGGTCGCCTCTGACGACCCCACAGATGATGATCATCCGACCTTTACGTGTGACAGAATCCACCCGGGAGTCCAGACAACAGGACCCGGTGAGAGCCTTGCGTGTGTACCTGCGACGGACCAGACCGCTGCGCAGAAGACGGACCCGCCTTTTTCTCCCTCTGTCCCCAGGTAGACAGGACATATCCGCCCAGACCATCTCCTCATGGATTCGTTGGGTGATCCGCTCGGCCTATCAAGACCTCGCGCCAGAAGTAGCCCAACGTATGCACATCAGGGCGCACGAGGTCCGAGCCATGGCCACAAGTCTCGCCTTCGACCGCAATTGTGCAGTGAAAGACATTGTGGCGGCCGTGGGATGGCGAGCGGAGTCCACATTTGCCCGATTCTACCTGAGGGACCTCTCCACCCAGCGGCAGAACCTCACGCTGGTGGGAGACATCGCAGCAGCGCAACACTCCCTCCCGGCGCCCTAGGCGCCGTAAGTACCTTAGCTAAAATTATCGGGAGTTTGCTGTACGAGGGCGGGTCTGTGGGCTGTGTCGTTGGCAGTGGGGGCGATAGGGCGGCACCCACCTCCTCTTTGTGATTCTCCCTAAGTGTAATACCATCGGTAATGTGTTTTGAGAAAACAAATAAATTTTTCAATTAAAATATATTTTTTTGAAAAATACTTACCGATGGTATTACTCGAAGGTCCCTCCCACCGGCCCCGCTTGCCGCGGTTGGCTAAGAAGCTAAACTGAGGTATGACGGGTATTTTCGCACCGGATGGGAAGAAGGGGAGGCTATTCTGGCGAGGGCCTATTCTATGGCGCCCCACTCCTGCCAACGATACCGTATACGGACACAACCAAATTTGGCTAAAATTAGGCTAGCTAAGAACCATTCCCTAAGTGTAATACCATCGGTAAGTATTTTTCAAAAAAATATATTTTAATTGAAAAATTTATTTTTCCAAATTTCATTGAATCATCACCTTATTTAGCCCTCCTGGTGTCTGCAGTGTTGGTACTGTAAACAGTACTAGTGGCTGCAAGCACAAGGGGGTTAACCCCTGTACTGCTGCTAAATGCTGATTGTGCTTTTGACATCGTTAACCCTATTTAGCCCTCCTGGTGTCTGCAGTGTTGGTACTGCTGCTAGATGCAGATTGTGCTTTTGACATCGCTAACTTCATCATCAAAATCCCCTGGCATCGGAGGAACATGCATACAAAATGGTTTCAGCAAGAGGCATAGATCCTCATGAGCCCCCACAAATGTAGTGGCTCATGAGAATCTATATCTCATGCAGTTGGGTGGTGTTTAATTTTTCTCACCTGCACTTTTTTTCAAGGCAGATGATGGTGGTGATTTAAAAATGAGGCTTTAAACATTGTTTCAGATCACAACACATTGCATAGAGGTGTTCTGTCAAAAATAGATACAATAGATACAAACTATTTTTTTTTTTTAATGCTTTTGTTGGATATTTAAAAGTCAGGACAAATGTGATTCCGCATGTTTGTCTGAACTTTTAATCCACTGTTTGCACCAAGCATGGCAACTTTTGACCTACTTCTGATTTCCAAACCACCTCTGTTAACCCATTCAGCCCTGACGCACTACAGCAGGAGATGGATTGACCATGATAATTCAAGGGTAGTGCCAGATTAGCTTGGTGCCTGTTGGCACCAAGCTAATCTGGCACTACCCTTGAATTATCATGGTCGATCCATCTCCTGCAACAGGTGCATAGTCGTTGGATGATGCCTCCAAAATTTGGGAAATACGTGCGTCAGGCTGAATGTGTTAAATGTTAAAGAAAAAGGTTTTGTTGTTTTGTTAGGTTTTTTTTTTTCTCACGTGCAATAGCAAATTGAGTTTATGTACCAGCTCCATGCCATGCCACGAGCCAACTGTTATCCGTACATCAGTGTGTTTATTCGTCATCCATTGTCATAAATTTCAATGTTGGCATATATTTTTGAAGACTAATCCAGACACAGAACTAAAACTTGACCCAAGTATACTTTGTGGCCACCCCCCAATATACCAATGCTTAGAACCACAAAGTACAAAATCAAGTATCGTCACACATTTATTGCAAGTAATATCGTTGCAGGTGAATGGGAAGGATGAGCAGACATCCCGTCGTGTACACCTTTGACGGGCAAGAGACAAGAAGTCACCTCAAACTTGCTAACTTGCTGTAAATCGTTACACCATGGTACTTCATTGCGTGGAACTGGTCCTTTCTGTTTTCTTGTGCACTGCAGATAGTGAAACGTTCTTCGTTTTTGAAACTTTATATGGGATGTAACCCTTTGGTTGTCGGAAGCGCTTTTGTTTCCTCAAAAAACATTACCGATGACTTTACTGTCTGGAAGTATCTACTACTTACCGATGACTTTACTGTCTGGAAGTATCTACTACTTACCGATGACTTTACTGTCTAGAAGTATCTACTACTTACTCAATTTCAGCCTAAGAACCCATTGTGTTGCTACACAACCCGGGAGGCACTCAGGGAACCCTGTCTAGGGCCGAGAGTTGTCTCCCGCCCCTGCCCATCCGGTCACGTGCCACGTGGCATGAGCATTCAGTCGTTGCTACTTAGCTCAAGCTGTGCAGATGTATTTAGCCTACAGGACCTTATACTGGTTGGAACCGGTTCTTAAAGGGCCAGACTACCAAACCTTGTTGGGAGCTGGGTGTTTTCTTACCAGCGCTTCTCTCTCTGTGGTTCTTTCCGTGGTTGTGTGTGGACTGTTAGGCGCGGACCCGCCCGGAACTTCTTCCCACCGACACGTGCTGTGGGCGCCATGGATGTTTCTTTCCCCGTCCCCACAACTCAGGAGAGGTAAGGTATCGGCCCCAGCCCTCGGCTGGCCCCCGGACCGGGTGCCTGCTTCGGTTTGTAGCTTCGCTTCGATCGTACAGCTTCACACCGATCTCTCGTTTTCATTGGCGGGGCTTCGTAGTGCCTGCGCCTGGTCGCTTGTCATGTCTGGTTTATGTTACAGTAGCCAAGTGCTTACATGCCAGCGGTGCGGCGACTTCCAGTGACCAAGCGATACGCATAAGTTCTGCCTTCCCTGTACTGGATGCACGTCTGACCACTCCTGTGATAACTGCGTAGCCTGGCCGGAACAACGTTGGTCACAACTGTGGGGGTTTTACCGGCGCAAGCGCCCGACGCCGGCAACTGACCGTTCGTCCTTCTTGGAGCCCCCCTCCATGTCCTGAGCAATACCCAGACGCACTCGCTCTGACCTTGGGGGAACGGACGACACGTCGGACACATGAGCCCAGCTCTTCACACAGGACTGCGTCTTCCGTGACTCCCGCACGGACTAAGCCCGCTGACTCTTATGGAGAGACAGCACTAGGGCAGAGTGCCTGCCTTACGAAGGCAGGCCTGCAGAGACGTTCTCCGCGCCGTCATTTGTACACTGACAGTCCTGAGAGGTCTCGCCAGGAGAAGCCCACGTACTCTTACGGAGAGTCGCTAAGTCGGCAGAGTGCCTGCCTTACGGAGGCAGGTCAACAGAGACCCGTGTCCAAACGTCCACGGACTTCTGACAGTCCTCACAACTCTCGCTCGGCCAGTATCTGTAGATGCTATGGCTCGTCCACCAACAATCGGGTAAAGCATCGCGATGCTTTACACGACGGCTGTCACAACCCCCGACCCGCCTCGTCCTCGTCGCGTTCGTCTACTTCGCGAGCTTCGGACCCCCGCTTCGCTTCTCGCAGGTTACTTCGCCCGATGTCTTCTCCACTCAGGCCTTATAGGAGGAGTTCGTCCGACCTGATGGCGCACTTTGGCCTGCAGCATCCGGTTCCCCGCTCACTGATTCCTCGCTGGGACCTACCTTGGGTACTGGTGTGGCTGAACTCGGACAGGTTCGAACCGCTTTCCCTGGCTCGGTTCTGGGATGTGACACGAAAGACTTGTTTCCTGTTGGCCTTGGTTATAGTAAGCGAGCTACACGCGCTGTCGGCATACCCTTCCTGCCTCCAGTTCCGGGCAGACGGTTCTGTACAGCTACTCACAGACCCTGGCTTCCTCGCCAAGACCAGGTCTCCCATGACTGCGCCCAGGTAATCACCATACGGCCGCTGAAAGATGCAAGCTTTCCTCGGGAGACCAGGCAACAGGATCCTGTGCGCGCCCTACGTGTATATCTACGACGTACCAAGCCCGTCCGTCAAGGACGGTCACGCCTCTTTCTGCCTTTGGCCCCCAGCAGAGAAGATATAACAGCCCAGATGATTTCTTCTTGGTTACGCTGGGTCATATGGTCAGTCTACCAGGACCTTTCCCCGGAAGTTGCAAAGAGGCTCAAGATACGCGCACATGAGGTTCAAGCCATGGCCACGAGCATCGCCTTCGATCGCAACTGTGCTGTTTGAGACATCGTGGCAGCAGTGGGCTGGCGGGCAGAATCTACCTTCGCTCACTTCTACCTCAGGGATCTGGCAGGCCAGCGAGAGAACCTTGCACTGGTGGGGGACATCGCCGCAGCGCAACACTCCCTCCCGGCGCTGGAGGCGCTGTAGGTACGCACTTGGCTAAAATTGTCGGGAGTTTTGCGACTGGGTGGACGGCTCTGTCTTAGCCCCACAAAAGGTAACTGGGGCGCGGCCCCCACCTCCTTTTCGCAATTCTTCCAGACAGTAATGTCATCAGTAATGTTTTTGAGGAAACAAATTAATTTTTCTCTAAAATGTTTTTTTTTTTCGAAAAATACTTACTGTTGACATTACTCGGAGGACCCTCCCTCCTGACCTGCTTGCCGCTGGTAAGCTAAGTATCACGACTGAATGCTTACGCCACATGGCACGTGACCAGATGGGCAGGGGCGGGAGACAACTCTCGGCCCTAGACAGGGTTCCCTGAGTGCCTCCCGGGTTGTGTAGCAACACAACGGGTTCTTAGGCTGAAATTGAGTATGTAGTAGACACTTCCAGACAGTAATGTCATCAGTAAGTATTTTTAGAAAAAAAATTTGTAGAGAAAAATTAATTTTTTGTGGAGGGGATTCCTGCAGGAATTGCCTCCACAAAAAAAGCGCTTCCGACAGCCAAAGGGTTACAATTCTGGGCCGTGTTGTGGTTGTATGCTCTTTGTTCTGGTAAACTGCAGGTAGATATTACTGAAAGAGCTGGTACATACAGCATGCCGGTATGTTATTTTGGACTTTGCGACTCAAGGTTGCAAGGTCCAAAATCACAGACTGTTGCACATCAGTCTTAAATACATGTAGACACATCTTTCTTTTTTTAAGTGCACAACTTTTTCTGTCTGTGTACATCATGACTCTAGAATGTATTAAGTGTGGTGATCCGGTGCACTGAGACTGGGAAGTAAGCAGCGCATGCTGATAGAATAAATGACTAGTTTTGGCATACATGTCTCTGTATGACAGAGAACAACATTGCAAACAAGTTCAGGTGTGGAGGTAACTGCTAATGAGTACCTAAACCTGGCGATGTGAATGAATCCTATGCAGGCCACTAAGCAAGGTGCTCTGCTATAGCAGAGCGCCTTGCTTAGTGGCCTGCGCAGGATTTAAACCCACTCTTGCAACTGGCCCCAGTCTCTTCACATCTCCAAGCTTAGGTACTCATAAGTGGTTATCCGACAACAGGAGGCTGAAGTCTAACAAGCAGCTGTGGTTCATAAGAGTCTGTGCCTCTTGTAGAATGGAGCGATTGACTGAAAGACTGAAGGTGATTTCTTGATCGTCATCTTTGTGTGTGTGGTGTCTTCATTTTGATTCGAGTGCCAAGCTGAGCACAAGTTAGGAATCTTTCATTGTGGGTGTTTTTGTGTGTAATTGTGTTTATATGAAAGGCTTTTTCTGGCCGTTATACTTGGTGTTTTGAGGTTTTAACCCTTCAACTACCAGAACCAAATGACTTCCTTGCCATTTTATGGAAGTCATTTAGTTCTGAGAGTCAAAGGGCTAAATTAGTGTTTTGTCTTCATGTGCTTTTAGTCAACCTGATACATGCGATCGAGTTCGGCATTAGTACATGTACTATCTTTTTTCATTTTGTTCAGTGTGCACATTTATCTGTAACGTGTACTAGACCAGTTCACAACACTTTTTTTTTTTTAATACTGTTTGTATTTGGTTCTTTCATCGACTAGAAGAAGCAAGGGGCTTGTTTTATGTATTATTGAGGTTGTATGTTTTACTTTTTTTGCTTTGTTTCACACATTGAGCACGTGTTTAAATGATCATTACATTCTCTGAACCAAGCATTACATCCATATCAGCTGTGATGTTTCGTTGGCCTTGTTTTATTTGTGTTTTTTTCCACTTTCTTGCATATGCTATAAACAGACCGAAACACACACTTGCGCACACAAATAGATATACAAACACAATCAGACTGTCCACGATTGATATTTCATGGTTGGATTGAAAGTACATAGTGTACATCAAGCACACATTCTGCAAGTTATACTGACAAGCTGAAGAAATGCAACATTTTTTTAATCATTGGAAGTTTCCTATGATTTAAAAGTCATTTCTCTTGCTCGTCAGTATATAATCATACCTAACGGCATGTAGAGTACACATTAACATTTATTTCAGCAAAACATAATGGACACCATAGGTATAACATTCATTTCTTGGCACAGTCAATAACGCATTACATTTTGCCAAGGAGAGTTAAAGGTAGAATGGCACATCTGTATTTAACTCTTTTAATCCTGATAGACTGGTGCTTGAAATAAATTTGACTGTGACAGTTCAAGGGCAGTGCCAGAATGTAGCCTTCATAGGACAATAACCAATTTTAAAGATGTACTGGGTTTTTAAAAAAAAAAGATAAATGCACACACATGAACAAAGACCTGAGCAAGCATTTCTCCAAGCATCGATACAATCTGCCAACATGATTATAACAAAATAACAGCGTCTCAGACCAAAAACTCCTCGCAGCCTCGCACAATATGACACCACAGGGTAAATCTGGAGCTATCTGTATGAAGGGACACTACTAACCACATGTCAAATTCCCTTTTTCCAACCCGCGAATGGTGATTTTCAAAGGAGTGCTTACGTTTAGATTGGATCTCGATGACAACAAACTGTATAAATGCCTACATAATGCCTCTTGTATTTGTACATGGGATGACTGATAGACATAAGGTAATCATTTTCAAATGTATACTGATGAGCAAAACAAATGGGACATTTTTGAGTTGTTGGAAACACTAGTGTTTCCGAAGACTCAAAAAGTGTCCCACAATTCTTTTGCTCCCCGGTATACAAAAGCACAAAACCCCCATGCACATCTACGTAGGTTTGCTGGACACCTTGACGTTACATGTGCATGATAATGCTTTAGCATTTTTAAAACTGATAACCTTACCAACAGTCTTTGGTGGTGGGAGGGTGGGGCAGGGGGGGGGGGACCTTATAGAAAGACATTTATATCATTTTTTTTTTAATACATCACTTGATTGTTTTAAATAACCGTAATTAAAGGGCAACCCAAAACCTGATGGTAGTATCAACAAGCAAACAAAAACTACATGTGAAAGTAATCAAGTTAGAAATGGCAGACATGTACCCGCTTAAATGCAGACAGAAAGCAGCAGCAGTAATACTGGCATACGCAACGCAAACCTGCTGTCCAGGTAACTGAGAACGGCTCGACGTACTCTCGTTGTTTCACATAAAAATGTGTGCTGGCCTGTGATAATGTGCTGTACAGCTCCCGGCCGCAAGATCCAAAATCACCAAAATGTGTGCAGGTCTGAGCTTGGGTCTTAACCCTTTGGCTGTCGGCAGCGTTTTTTGTTGAGGCGATTCCTGCAGGAATTGCCTCAACAAAAAGCGCTGCCGACAGCCAAAGGGTTACGACCCCAGGTTCAAAGTCACAGCACACAAACGATGCTCAGCACTGTGACTGAAACAACGTTAAAGAAAGCACCCAGATGTCAAACAGTCAGCAAAGAGCGCCCCTCCAGATTCTTGGAATAAGGAGCCAAGGCAGGCTCCACCTCTTCCTTCAAGAAGCGCTCAACCTGCACACAGCAAAAAATTAATTTTTCTTTAAAATGTATTTTTCCGAAAAATACTTACCGATGACATTACTAATGGGATCCCTCGCTTAACTCATAATTTTAGCCAAAAAAACGTACTGTGTGCCCCTCGTACTAGGGGAGGCAATCACTGGGGAGCCATTGCCCTCATACCCCCGAGTGGCCTCCCGTACTACCGTATCCGGTGGCGCACTCACCCTTTCCCGCCAGTGACTGAGCTTTAGCACCACTGCGGCAAGCGGGGTAGGAGGGAGGGATCTCTGAGTAATGTCATCGGCAAGTATTTTTCGAAAAAAATACATTTTAAAGAAAAATTAATTTATTTTCTCAAAATCATTACCGATGACATTACTAATTGGAATTACGAAAAGGAGGAGGATGCCGCTAGGTTGAAACCCCACCCAAGACTATTGAGGCCCCTCCCATTGTGCCCACTCCCGACAATTTTAGCTAGGCATACCTATGGCGCCTGAGGCACCGGGAGGGATTGCTGCGCCGCCGAGATGTCCCCCACAAGGTCAAGATTAGTGCGCTGGCCGGATAGGTCTCTTATGTAGAAGCAGGCGAAGGTAGACTCGACCTACCAACCCACAGCTGCCACAATGTCTCTCACAGCACAATTTCTGTCAAAAGCGATACTCGCTGCCACTGCTCGGACTTCATGAGCCCGGATACGCATCGTTTTCGCTTGTTCTGGGACAAGCTCTTTATAAGCCTCACGGACCACCCAATGTATCCAGGATGAGATAGTTTGTGCCGAAATGTCTCGTCTGCCCGGAGCCAAGGGCAGGAAAAGGCATGAGCGCCCTGTCTTAGTGGCTAAGTTCTGTGCAGATACACTTTAAGAGCCCTAACAGGGTCCTGAAGTCGTGAGTCCTGTGTCTGATCCATTGCCCTGAGCGGTCGAACTGTTACGACTTGAGGGGCGGCAGTAGGAACTCGGTTCTTAGCCAAAAGGCAGGGTCCGTCAGCAGCTGAACCGATCCATCAGTCCTACGTTGGAGACAAGCGGGGCGTACCGAAAAGGCGTGTATTTCACTAACTCGTGAGGCTGTGGCAAGCGCAAGTAGGAAACAGGTCTTGCTAGTAAGATTTCCCAACCTTGCTAACTGTAGCAGCTCGAATCTCTTAAAGTTCAGACAGGTGAGCACCCAAGACAGGTCCCATCGTGGAACTAACGAGCGTGAGGCCGGGCGTTAAAGATCAAAATGGGACATGCCAAGTCTTTGCATGCTCCCGGCTTGGGTCGTCCCAAGTATCTAAACGTGTCTGCCACCATTGCCAAGTAACCGCGTATGGTGATGGGCGCCAAATTCTGCCTGACGAAAAGCCACAGGAAGAACTCGCCCAACTGGGGAGTAGTTAGATCCGTGGGGGAAAGTCGCTCCGCGGCGCACCAGGACTGGAGTACGCGCCACTTCCCTTCATAGACATTACGAGTTGAGACCCTTCTGGCTGCAGAGATAGCCTCCACTGCAGGACCCAAAAAGCCTCTTAGCTGAGAGGGCTTGCCGGACAATCTCCACGCGTGTAGCATCCGTCATTCTGGGCATGGGTGGAAGAGATGCTGCCTTGGTTGTTTGAGCATTGTGCTCGGAGTGGGAAGTATCATAGGCGGATCCGTCGCAAGGGCCAAGAGATCGGTGGTCCAGCTCTTGGCCCAGTTGAAAGGTGCCACTAGTATCATAATCGTGTTGCTGTCCCCGAGTTTCTGAATGATCTTCGGAACCAGCACTGTGGGAGGAAACGCGTACGCCTGGAGTCCTTTCCAAGAAATGGATAGCGCGTCCACGGCCCATGCTAGTGGATCCGGAACCGGGGAGACGAACAGGGGAAGCTTCTTGTTCCATCTCGTGGCAAAAAAGATCTATCATCGGTGTCTCCCAACGCGCGCAGAGTAGCTGGAAGATATCTGGCCGAAGAGACCACTCCGTGTGCAGAATCTGACCCCGCCGAGAGCATCTGCAAGAACGTTGAGGTGTCCCGGAATGTGCCACGCCCGAAGGGTAATGCCCCGGTCCCTGCACGAGGGAGGGTGCGCGCGTTCCCCCTTGGTTCTGGATGTATGCGACGACTGTAGAGTTTTTGGAGAGCACGAGCACCTCATTTTGCGCTAGTTGATCTCCCCAAGCGATGAGTGCTAGCCACACCACTTTCATCTCCAGCTTCTACTTCTGTCCAACGGCCCGAGGTCGTGGCAAACTGCGGTAACAGGTGGCTCCCCAACCTGAGTTGCTCGCATCCGTGCAGATAGAGAGGTGAGGCGGTGGGGAGAAGAGGGGAATCCCTGACGCTAGCCAAGAACTGTCCGTCCAACGCCGCAGATGAGACTGTACTAACTCCATCGTCGGGACCAAGGTCTCTAGACCGCCCAAGAAAGGGCGCCAATGTAGGAGTAGGTGAAGCTGAATCGGTCACGCCTAGAGTAAGGAGATCTGCTGCTGCGCTTAGCAGGCCTAACAGACGAAGCCAGGATCTGGCTGGTAGGGTTTCCGCGCGTATCGCTTCCAGCGCCGCATCCATTACAGTCTGAATCCGTCCCTCCGGTAATCTTACTCGATTGAGATCGGTTAAAAACTCCATGCCCAGGTGGACAAATCGGCGAGACAGTACCAAATCGGACTTGCCTCCATTGACTAGGAACCCCAGATGACGGAGTAGGGCAAGCAGGACATCTCTGTAGGTCTCCAAAATGCACGCCACATGGTTCCATAACAGCAAGTCGTCCAGGTAGTTGGACGTCGGGATGGAAGCTGTCTGTCGGAACCTTGCCATCAAGCCGTCCACAATTCTGGTAAAAACCCAAGGGCTGAGGTTCAGTCCGAATGGTAGGGCCCGAAACTGGTAAACAATCCCTTGAAAGGCGAAGCGTAGGTAATGTCGCGAAGCTGGATGGATGGGAACGTGCAGATACACATCCGCGAGGTCAAGGCTTACTGCAAAGTCCTGGGGACGTACCGCCGCTCTCAGTGCTCTGGCTGTCTTCATCTTGAAGTGCGGTGCCGCAATGAATTTGTTTAGAGCTGAAAGATCGATGATCGGCCTCCATTTCCCCCCTGGTTTCGGTACGAGGAAGAGACGACTGTAGAATGCGCGGGGGGGGGGGGGGGGGGGTGGGGGGGGGGGGTCGCAACGCAGGACCACCTCCGTGGCCTCCTTCTGTCAAAGTGCCTCCACTTCGCCCTGTAACGCTGACGCCCTGTCTCGTTCTATTGGTACTCTCGGTGGGGGAGGTGACTGGAAAGAGATCCTCACGCCCTCCATCACTGTCGAGATGATCCAAGGGTCGTCCGAAAACAGCTGTTTCCATGCTCCGCTGTGAAGAGCTAATCTCCCACCGACCGGAGACTCGGTAGGTATCGGCGGGAGGATCGGAGACAGGTCAGCGAGCCCGGCCGCGGCCTCGCTGCCGAGAGCCTCTGGACCAGGGAGTGGAGGATGCGGGAAGGCATGCGAACGCGCCGGAAGGGAGAAGGCTCGGCCTCGGCCTCGAGATGGTCGGGAAGAGGAGGGTCTGACGAACCGCAGGGCACGACCCACGGCTCTGCGGGCCGACTGAAAGCGTGCTACGATTACTCTAGCTGGGGCTGGCCACAGATCCTTGTTGGACTCCCGTACCTCCTGCCATGTAGGTCCGAACAGCAGGCTGCCGCCCAAGGGTGCCTGTCGCAGTTGCGACTTCAACAAAGTTGGAAGCGTAGTGCATCGTTTCAGAAGCTCGTCCCGTCGTAATTCGAAGCCGCCGCCATGGCGCTGACTGAAGCATGAAAGGCCGCTCTATTCACCGCATCCAGTACCGCGTGGATCTCTCGTAAGGGAGCTGAAGCCTCAAGATCCCAGGTGTTCTCCGTCCTGACCACCGACTGTGTGTCGCCATCTCCAGGAAACCGGTGCACACCAGGGAATTCCGAACCAGTGCGGCCGCCTTGTCTAGTCCTCCCGATGGGGAACGCTGTGGAAGTCCTGCTTGGACGAAGACCGCCTTGTCCACCGTTGGTAGAGTACAGCTGAATGCCTCGGAGAGTCCCGCATACCAATCTTGATGGAATTTCATGTCGATCCCCACCGGCCAACGCTTGTCGGAGAAGAATCCCTGATCCCCAATTCCGTCCGTGTGAAGATGCGCTGAGAACGCCTCTGTGAGGTCCTTGAAACCTGCTTGTTGAGATAGAGTCTTGATGCGCTTGGCCTGCCGAGGGGTGTCGACCATCGCCACCGCCTTCCTCTTCACAGGTGGAAGAAAAGCAGCGATGAGGCGAGCCGCTTCATGCAAATCCCGACAAGTAGAAGACATCGAAGTCGCGTCCACAGAGATGCTGGAGATAGGAGAATGCCGTCCCGGTGAAGTCGGTGCGTCGTCATCGTCGATCCCCAGCACTGACACCGAATCCTCCGGATGAAAACTAAGTGCCTCCTCTTCATCGGCTGCGCGCCACGAAATAGCAGCAGTAGTAGGTCCAAGCGTCGACCAGAACGAAGTCTCAGCTGGACGTCTGTAATCCTGGCCTGTGGTCGATGAGGACTGCTCTGATTCCACAGAGAAGTCGTCTCCATCCACCGGTTGTCCCGTGAGTGTACCCTCCGCTGTCGACGAACCTGTTCCTCGTGAGGTGTGCGATGGCTGTCCAACCGGTCCGAGGATCTGCTGCGCCTGGCTGGCGTTGCCGCGACGACGTTGGCGCGAGACGTAAGAACTGGACTTCCGATCCGACAATGAAGAGCGAGAAGGCGAGACGTCCACTCAATTGCGGTCTCTGTCCCGAGTCGACTCCACATGCTGTGCCCGTTCATCCGAACGCGAAGATCGAACTCCTTGGTATTTCTGAGTTTTGGGGGTCCGCCGTCTATAAAAACGTTCTCTCTCTTCACTCTCTCTACGACGGCTCATAGAACTGACCACACTGGTCCTCTCCCAAAGGAGGCTAACATCGCCAGTGGCACCACCCTCTATCTCTGGACCCCAAAATTTCTCTTTCTCTTAACTTACCATGTGACTTATCAATATTGCGCTTTGACATCCTTTCCCCCTCCGAGAGAGATTCCGAAGGTGTGACCCTGTCCAGGCGCTGGTCCGGCCTACGGCAGTAGGGCGCTCTCAACTCCGAGGGGGGGTCCCCCGCTTCTGCTGCCTGGGTTCTCTTACTGCCGGAGGGCTACTGTTTGACCCAACATAATCTCTGCAGGGGGACCGAGCTCTCAAAGGCTTTACTAAATCATAGGGTGGCGAACCCCTACCTGGCCTATCTCCCCCTTTGTGGATTGAAGGGTATAATTGAGCTCTTGGTGCTGTGCGGGATGGCGAATCCCTACGGCTGCTACTAGGCTCAATCGTCCACGCAGGATGAGGCAGCACTGCACGAAGCATGGTGGGGGCAGCAGGATCCGTTTTTGTGCTGACACACAAACGATGTCTGAAATAGCATTTCTATGTTTCACGTTCAAAGGTACAGACGTGCCTTTGCGCGCCGGCCTTTCTCTCCTGTAAAAGGCCCAAAGCTGTGACCAATGGTCTTCCTTCCATGTAGTGCAGAGCGCGCACGGTCGACTGGAGGAACAGCCTGAACAGGGAAGACAGACATCATGCACGTCACTAGGCCACTGAAATTCGCCACACAGGGTGCAAGTCCTAACTTGAGCACTGTAACATAAGACATACATAGACCTTGCGAGTGCCCGGAGCCTCAAGAAGGGTCCGAGTTCCTGACCGGTCGCGTACATACAAATTCGAAAATTCGGGAAATGCCTTCGCCCGGTCAAAACGCCAGCTGAGGCAGTAACAGAAGCTTTACCTGTCCATCTTGAATACAGAACCACACAACCCACACAAGTAAAGAATAATCCTTCTTTCTTTTTTTTTTTTTTTTTTTTTTCTTTTTTTTCCCTTCCTTAACAGGACCAAGAATCCACAAGTAGAGATGCCAAGTAGAGTTCACACAGTGCAAGGTCGGAGCACGAGGTGCACACGACCGTCCTAACTGAGCTAAGCGAAGTCACTGGCAGGAAAGGGTGAGTGCGCCACCGGCTACGGTAGTACAGGAGGCCACTTGGGCTATCCAGGCTATGGCTCCCCAGTGATTGCCTCCCCTGGTATGAGGGGCACACAGTAAGTTTTTTGGCTAAAATTATGAGTTAAGCGAGGGTTCCAATTAGTAATGTCATCGGTAATGATTTTAAGAAAATAAAGAGCCAAATGTCATTAACCCTTTGACTGTCAGTAGCCCTTTTTGTCCACGAGATCCTGCAGGAATGGCCTCGACAAAATGCGCTACTGACATCCAAAGTTTGTAACAAGAAAACTGAAGAATCAGACACTGGTCACTGTAGCTCATTCCAAAACAACACAATACAGGTAGCAAGGATCAACCAGATAGTTCCAAGGTTCTGCCTGATTAGCTTGGCACCTTTGAAAGTGATCATCTGGTGAGTACCCTTAAGCTGTCATGGTTAGTCAATCTGCTGTGGTCTGTTATCATTACACCTCCTAAATTCCTGAAAGCGACACATCCAATACTTGTGAAACGTCCTCAAGCCACAAGGACCCACTGTCAAAATTATGGCCAACATCAAGGTCCTTCAAACAGCAAAGGGTCCTCGGGGCTACAGCTGTTGGTCAGAATCATGAAATGACAAAAAAAAAAAGGGTTCCCGACTATACACATTTAAGTTATCACAGGTAACAGTCTTCAGTCCTGGAGGCTGATTCAGCTTTTTCAAAATGCCAGAAGGATGAATTTCAGTTTTTCAGGCTCAACAGCCCTTCAACCAGCCTGTTCCATCTGCAAGAGACACATTCTCATGAGCCCCTGCACCTGCAGGGGCTCATGAGAATTTATGTCGCTTGCCTGCCATAGATCACGTGCACAGTTCCTGAGTTAGCCCGTAGGCTGTTTTTCAGTCATTTTAACCTTTTCCATGGGCCGTTTTTCAGTTATTCAACTTTTTCCGTGGGCCGTTTTTCAGTCAATTCAACTTTTAGCACTCACAAACCAGATAGGTGAGGCTAGCACTGGCAGAATTGTGATTCCCCTTGGTTTGTTGTACAACTTTTAGCACTGTCACCCATGTGTTGTATACCTGAGCGGGTGCGCGGCCGATGAAGGTAGCGGGATCCATGAGGGTGTCCAGCTGGGCGTGAACAGGGCTGAAGTACTGGCACCCCTTGATGCGCTCCACCAAGTCATTGTCTTCCCCTTCCTGCTTCACACGGTTACCTGCCTGCTGCGCCAGCACGCGAATCTGCTCATGGCACTCCTGGTGATGGACAACATGCACAGCTCAAGCAAGTCAGCTTCTGACTGCAAGCAGTTTGTGGTGTTCACCCTTTTCATCCTGATACACTACTGCTTGAAATCAGCTTGAGTATGAAAGTTCAAGGGTGATGCCAGAATAGCTTGGCGCCTCAGACGCCAAGCTATTCTTGCACCACCCTTGAACAAAATGGTTGATCTATCTTGTAATCGTAATGTCAGCCTCACTGTGCAAGTAGGACACAGGATACTGTGTTTATACCTTTGGTTTTCACTGGTTTTTCTTTGACAGTTTTTACTATAGAAGTTTGATGCTTGGTAATAATTGAAACACAACTCCACACACGGTGGTATGACAAGAAAACCAGTTAACCCTTTGGCTGTCAGTAGTGCTTTTTGTCAAGTGATTCCTTGCTACTGACAGCCAAAGGGTTAATCCTTACTTGACACAGACCAGACATGATTTTTTTCAGGCAATGGGGCTTTTAATAGCCCTGGGAGTCTTGAGATGCGGGGAGAAAATGTGGCGGTAGAGCGAGACAATTCATATGGTTTGTCTGCTGGGGTATAGGTTACAAATGTCTCTTAAACACAGTAAAAATGAATTTCATGAAAATTTCTCTTTAACCCTCTTAACCCCATGGCCGCATTTCCAAACTTTTGGAGGTGTCATCCAACGACTATGTACCAGTTGTATCCAACGACTATGTACCAGTTGTAAGAGATGGATTGATCATCATAATTCAAGGGTAGTGCCAGATGAGCTTGGCGCCCGACGGCGCCAAGCTCATCTGGCACTACCGTTGAATTATCATGATCAATCCATCTCCTGCTGCAGGGTCCCCGGGCTAAATGGGTTAATTAGTGGTTTGTTTAAATGGTGTTTGAGATACTCATGCACACCACCCCCTACACTGACCTGTCTGTCGCCTCCTGCCTTCACCATGGCCATGATGATATTCTCTGTGGCCATAAACGGCAGTTCCTGATGCACACGGCGTTCAATCACCTGCACAAACAGCATTATACAATGTATTTATAATATCCAACACTAAACCACTGTTATAGTGATGCTTTCTTTCAAAGAAAGGTGTAAAACATGTGGTAAACGAAATGACACGCTGCACCAACAGGTTTATTTTCTTCACTAAAACATCCAACACACTGTGATAAAGTACCATTGAAGTCTAATGTTTGAAGTCTGTGGGTTAAAATACCAGTAGTCTCTGACAAAATGCCATTGTTAAAGTTTACGACTGACAGGCAGATGACAGGCAACAGATGGCTCAATATGCAGGCTCACTCTTGCTATCAGGTGCGAGTATTAAACCATCAGGCCCCCACATCAGCTGCAGATGGCCTGTGCACACATTTTACCTTAGGGTACACCACCAGCCCCTCGAAGACATTCTGCATGGTGGCCAGTAGGGAGTCTGCTGTCAGGAAGGCCTCTGCGAGGGCAATACGTCTGCAACACAGATCAATGTTCAGGCCAAAAATCACCACTTCACACGCTCCGCTCATGCACACTACAAGCTGTGGATTGACCACGATAGATCCACCAAGGTAATCTGGTACCACCCTTGAAATGTCAAGGTCAATCTGTCTCATGGATTGTGGTGTATTCTTCAGACAACTCCCAGTTTCGACCCTAAAGCAGGGTGGACTGCATGGGCTTTGACTGCTACAATCTGCCAGTACAGCCAGTTCTCAATGAAGGAAACTTGAAGATTGTAGATAAACCCTAATTTGTATTAGAGAGCAGAAAAACATGATGTATTGGATTTTCTAGGGTCTATTAGGTTGGGGGGTTTTCCTTCGAAAACAAATTAGTGTTTTATCTTCAAAATTCAACTATACCTTCACTTATATGGAAGCCTAGCCATAATATGCTTTAATTCAATGGGTTCTCAATGTTGTCTTACCTCAGCTATGACTTTCCTACCCTTCTTTTTGTGACAAGGCACATGTAAGAGGTGTGCTAGTCCTCAGTGCACAACAAACGTCATAATAAAAGCGCCCTGCTCCAGGCAATGAAGGGTTAATAGTTCACAACATCTCCATGATAAATGTTCTTAGTACACCTTACAACAATGCTGCACAAAAGTGTTAACGTAAATTTATAAAGTTTACAGTAGCGAGCGATCGTATGGTGGCTGCATGCACGAGAAGGTTAGGGTTCAACGTCAGCTATCAACTGGAATGACAGAAGCAGACCAGCAGTCAGCACCTGTTAGCGCTGTCATCCAGCGTGCGTTCCATCCACTGATTGGCCGCGGTGTTGAGAGGGTTCTGTACCAGAGTCATCAGGTGGCGCGCCAGCGAGCAGCAACGCTCCGTCCGCATTGGGTTACGCTTGTACGGCATCGCGCTTGAACCTGAACAATAATGAAGTTAACGCCAGGTGAGTACATTAACCCTCTTGTGCATGGATATGTTTACATTACCAGCAGCTGTCTGCCCAAGGGGGTCAACCCCTTCACCATCAGTGGACACAGACCGTGTTTTTGAAATCGTCATAATTCAACGTCAAAGATCCCCAGACCTAAAAATAACATGGATACAAAGTGTCTTGACTCATTTAACCCCGTGGCCGCATTTCCCAAATTTTGGAGGTGTCACCTAACGACTATGTACCAGTTGGAGGAGATGGATCGATCATGATAATGCTAGATTAGCTTGGCACCATCAGGCACCAAGCTAATCTGGCACTACCCTTGAATTATCATGGTTGATCCATCTCCTACTTTAGTGCATTCATTCATTCATTCAGTCCTCTCTGCGCCGTCTGGTGCTTGAGGCGACGGCAAGGGAGCGCCACTTTTGTCTGTCAGCTGCTATTTTGGGTGCTGTTTGCAGAGTAAGGCCTCTGTTCTTGAGCTCTCGCTCCACGGTTCGGCGCCACGTCTCCTTTGGTCGCCCACGGTTTCTCTTCCCCTGTGGTGTCCATCTCAGTGCCACCCTTGGTAATGAGTCAGGTGACATTCTGCAAACGTGGCCTAGCCATCTCCATCTCCGTGTGGCGATGGTTTCAGCGATGCTGTCTGCGCCTGCTCTCTTCCGTAGTTCCTCGTTTGTAATCATGTTTGGCCAGAAGACCTTCATGATCCGTCGCAGGCACTTGTTCTGGAAGACATCCAGCTTGCGTTCCGTAGCGGTAGTGGATTTCCAGCATTCTGACCCATATAGAAGGACACTCAGCACGTTGCTCTTAAAAATACGGAGCTTGGTGTGGATGCTCAGGCTTGTGGTCCTCCAGATGGGTTTCAGCATTGCGAAGGCTTGGTTGGCTTTGCTGATTCTTGTGGTGATCTCCCTTGTGCAGTCTCCATCTGTGGTAACCTTGCTGCCCAGGTACGTGAACTCGTCCACCTCTTGCAGAGGTTGGTCATTGATGGTGATTGGGTCGCCCACTATGGTGTTCTTCCTCATGACTTGAGTCTTCCTAATGTTGACCCCGAGACCTATGGAGCTTGCTGACTGTGTCAACTGTTGTGTCCCTACTTTAGTGCATCAGGGCTAAATGAGTTAACTCATTCTACCCCAACACTGAAATCCCCAAATCTTGCCGTTGTCCTCTGAAGACTGCATTGCAGTGCAGGACACAGATCGACCATGATGGTTCAAGGGTGATGCCAGAATAGCTTGGCGCCCATAGGTGCCAAGCTATTCTGGCATCACCTTTGAACTATCATGGTCGATCCTTATCTTGCTGTGGTGTGTCTGGGGTAGAATGAGTTAAGGAAGAGGCATAGATCCTCATGAGCCCCCACAACTATACCTCTTGCAGTTAGGTGGTGTTTAACGTTTCTCATCTGAGAGGGGAGTATGTACACAAAACGTAGGGATGTGTATAGAGCATGCCCTTCCTTCGTCATATAATGGTGCAGCAAGTAACAACATAATTTTTATCTTCTTTTTTCTGGAACGCTCTACTACTTAACGTTGAGTGTTCGAGAAAGAAGAAGATAAAAAGTATGTTTTGCTTATTTTGTTCTTATCGTCACACAATCTTTCTTCTTTTTTTGTGTGTCTCAGTTACATGTACATCATACCAATCTGATCTTTCTCGAATGGTTCTTCAAGCTCCTTGAAGTTGGCCAGAAGACGGATGTCGGAACAAACCTGCACACAGAAAAAATGAAGAAAACTCTAGTTAAGAATTTGTTTCTCACTCAGTCTGGCTGATCGACTACACGAATCATAACACAATCACTAAATGAGGCATGCAAAATGTATGATTTTAACCCATTCAGCCCTGACGCACTACAGCACCTGTCGGCACCAAGCTAATCTGGCACTACCCTTGAATTATCATGGTCGATCTATCTTCTACAACAGGTGCATAGACATTAGATGACGCCTCCAAAATTTGGGAAATACGTGCGTCGGGCTGAACGAGTTAACTCATTCTACCCCAACACCGAAATCCTTACATTTTGTCGTTGTCCTCGGAAGACTGCATTGCAGTGCAGGACACAGATCGACCATGATAGTTCAAGGGTGATGCCAGAATAGCTTGGCGCCCATAGGCGCCAAGCTATTCTGGCATCACCCTTGAACTATCATGGTCGATCCTTATCTTGCTGTGGTGTGTCTGGGGTAGAATGAGTTAATCCCTTCCCTGCCAGAAATGTTGCGTCTGAAGCCACTGCACGCTGACCGACAATTCCCATGAGAAAAAAAAACGTTTTCTGCATAATTTTTGTCTTTGTTTGCCCGACATTATCTTTGTGTGTGCATACTGCCACCAGCGTTGGGCTTCTGTTGCACGAGTGAGCTTAAATCCTGCGCAGTCCACAAAAGCGAGGTGCTTCTGTAGAGGAGCACCTTGCGTCGTGATTTGCGCAGGGCTGTTAAGCTCACTCGAGCAGTTGACCCCAGTACCAGTGGCTGCAGGCATGAGAGAAATGTGATCACAGCGTCACCCCACGCAATCACGTGGACATAGTTTATTTGGCCTTAGGTAAAATACCTATTAGTATTGCGTGCCCTTTTAATGTGGCAGTTGCACATTACAGCATGCATGAATTCCCGAAACACACACCACACCTGTCCATTGTCCCAGGCGTGTGACTAACAAAATGGGCCTTTAACCTTTTTTTTTACTGTCGAAAAACATTGAATACATATACCACCAACCTGCAAGAGGCATAGATCCTCATGAGCCCCCGCAATATGCAATTTTCGGGGGCTGATGAGGATCTATGCCTCTTGCCGACATCACTGTGTATCGCATGTTTCTTAGATGGCAGTCTCATCCCACTGGCGGTGAAGGGGCTAATGGAACTTAAGTATAATACGACGTCATGATCGACTGTCGGTCTGTGCGAGCCCTTTTGTTCAGACAACGAACGACTGTCAGGGCATGTGGGATGTTGTGTCTGCCACCTGTGCGTACAATCACACATAATGGGATCATTCAATACACTCGAGGTTGTCACGTGCGTGTACATATACCCCTTGTGCGCGCGTAACTTTTATCACACAGTCGCGTAGAGGGACCGGGAGACATAATACACGTATTACCCTCGTGGAACACACCAACGTGCTGACGTCACTGACAGTGATGAGCAACGCGGTCTCGTATAGTTAAATGTGTACATGTACACTAGGGGACCGTAGTACTACATCATACACTCACGCCTCCTGGATCTCTCTTTAAAAAAAAAATAATAATAAATTTAAAATAAAAACAACGAAACACCCCCCGATCACTTTTAGTGCCAGAGGGACATTAAAATGAAGAAGATGAAACGAAACACGCTGCACTGATGTGTTAAGTGTCATGATGGGTTGTTCACCCCAAATATTTCGCTTATGGATGGGCCGCTGGCACGCCTAAACTGAATATTTAAAGAATTTGACTCTTTTACACACACACACACACACACACACACACACACACTGTAGTGTGAAAACTCATCGGTGTCCGCGCGTACATGTACAAAATAAATTAATTAAATAATTACTTTACAAAACTACTTCAACAATAAAAGCTCGGCAAAGCCAGTATCTCCGTTGGTGCCATCCTGGTGCTGCCAGCTAGAACAAACTGGGAAACAGGGTCGAGTTGCACGTAATTTTCAATAACCAGTACCTGCCCGTCATAGTTCCAACTGCTTTGTTTTGAGCTATGTGTAGCCCCACGCAAAAATCTCGATGAAGTGCAGAGGGACGGTTAATTGGCAGTTACTGGCCTAGAAAAGTTTCCTGCATTTGGGGGCTGGGTCCTACAACGGACATGATACTGTAACCCGTGCGCAGGCCAACAGCGGCCGACATCGGCCTGATTACCTCTTGCACACTGTGGAGGTGAAGTCGTGCTGGCAAACGGTTTGTACTGCGCGTACTTCAGCTTTGTCTACGACGCATTTTCACCACCGACAGGCGCATTGGTGTAAGATATAGTGTCCTGAGCGTGCACTGCGGCTGTGTGACTTCAACAATCTTTTATTCGTTAGAAGATGAGTGGGTATTATCACCTGTTTCGTCCCTTCACCGCCGAGACTGAAAAACTGAACATCACCCATCTGCAAGAGGTACAGATCCTCTTCCTGACGGCCGGTGGAGGCGGATTTGGCGTCTCAGTGCAACCACCGCACACTGGCGACATTCGCGTGAAGAACACACAATGACATGGAACCAGACGTGGGCACAAACAACACAGGGCTAACAAGAAGCATTCATGAGCCCCCGCTGTCGCGGGGGCTCATGAGGATTTGTGCTTCTTGCAGATCAGTGGTAGCGTTCGCCTTGCCCCAGGAGTTAAAGGGTTGAGAAATCATTTCTGACTTTCCAAATACATTGCCTCTCTACTTTTTCGGTCCCCATTAATTTTCTTACCTTGCGACCTGCCAACTTCTGTTTTCTAAGGACTGATCGAGCACATTTATTACTATCATATTAAAGTACCATTACGCATAAATCGGAAGACATGTTTCTGCACCGTTTGTGTTTGTTATTCTTGTCGACTCACCTAATCAACTTTAACAGCAGTTTCGACAGACAGCAACAGCACATGCATAATCACACTTATTTATTCTGTGCAGCCGGCCGTTAGCGTTTCAAACTATTTTTAGCTGTTTCTCGTACTGATAGCACTGTATTTATAGAACGGAGTGGAGTCATTGTCAGGTTACTTGATATTAAGATGACTTGTGCTGAACTGGACTCTCCTGTGTCTAAATGAACCATAACTAGACCTGTGTGTGTGTGTGTGTGTATCTTTCGGTTACGGCGGTAGTGGGCCTTTAATGTTTGCCCAGCATGTATCGCAAATCATGACATGTGGTGTTGGCCCTAAGTAAGCGCATTAAATATACTACCCCGAACATGTATAAGTACTGTGATCGTTAAGACGTTGATAAGAGATAAACAAGGTCAATGTGTCTGCAAACACATTTTAAATAATGTGTGCGTCAGTCTTCAAAAAAAAAAAACGGAGGGATTTAGGGGACGAGGCCTTCGCGCCGTTTCTCAAGCCATTCTCTCTCTTTTGTGCGAATCAGTTTATTGAAAAGTGTCTACAGTTTATAACTGCCGCCATGCCGTGCTTAACTCATTTTACCCGGCCGAGACCGAAATCCCCAAATGTTGAAGTCGTCCTCTGAAGACTGCGTTGCAGTGCAGGACACAGATCGACCATGATAGTTCAAGGGTGATGACAGAATAGCTTGGCGCCCATAGGCGCCAAGCTATTCTGGCATCACCCTTGAACTATCATGGTCGATCTTTATTTCGCTGTGGTGTGTCTGGGGTAGAATGAGTTAACCGCTGCATTCACACTGTATCTCTAGTCACACACAAAGACTGTTTGAACTGCGCGTGGGTTATGTTCAGATCGTATATTTTCCTGGTCTTACCAGTGGTCGCAATAATGTTCCTAAAATCTTTTCTTAATATAACGCCAAAAGAACACGGATGCAAAATAGACTCAGCGACAGCTACAGATCCCCGTAAGCCCCTGCGCCTGCGAGGACTCGAGAGGAGCTATGCCTCTTGCAGATGGGTGGTTTTTCATTTCTTCTCAGCAGTAAAGGGGTCGTTCATGGGCGGCGTTCGTGTCCTTTACAGACCGATATTTTTTCTTGATTGTCTCTCTTCCCTGCCCCCCCCCCCCCCCCCCCCCCCCCCGTGCGGGGCTGCAGTGCACTGCCACCAGATGTACAGAGATTTTTTTAAATAAAATATTCTAGTTGACCAATTTTGCTTGGGGAGGCCTACTGAGGACTCTCTCTCACCATTTTATATATATATATATATATATATATATATATATATATATATATATATATATATATATATATATATAGATATATATGAATGAAATAAAACCTGTCCCAGAATGCTGGCACCACACACTCCTAATACAGATCCAAGTGGCAATGAAATACTATTAACCCATTCGGCCCTGACGCACTACAGCCAGAGATAGGTCAACCATGATAATTCAAGGGTAGTGCCAGATTAGCTTGGCGCCCGTCAGTGCCAAGCTAATCTGGCACTGCCCTGAAATTATCATGGTCGATCCATCTGCTGCAACTGGTGCACAGTCATTAGATGACACCTCCAAAATCTGGGCAATATGGCCGCCGGGCTGAATGAGTTAATACGAAGAAAGATTCCACATAGCATTGGAGTTTGCACTTTTATTTTCTCTTTCTCAAATTTTCGCCCGCTCTGCGGGAATGCCCATGTAACAGGTAACTAGGTAACAAAACTGGAACACTACATAATTTAGAATGTAGTGCATCAAATAGATCTAGAATTTACACGTGCACTTTAGACGGAAACTAAAATCTAAGATTCTGAATTATCATAATACTTTTACATATATAGACTTAAGTACAAGTGCACGTGCATAAGTTTGTAATATTTAATGTGTCACTACTGATGACATGAAAGTTTATGAAACACAAGCAGTGAAAACCAACCAAGAAAAAACTCCAAACATATTAGTTATTACAAGTGGAGGTTCTTTTTTGTTTTTTCTTTGGGGGGGGGGGGGAGGGGGTTGTTGTTGTTGTTGTTTTGGGGGGAGGTTTGTTTTGTTTGGGCTTTTGTTGTTCGTTTGTTTGTTTTTTGTTTGTTTTGTTTGTTTGTTTGTTTTTTGAGGGGGTTCAGTCAAAGGTTGTTGGTTCTGGATATCACCATTCATCAGGGTGCGTGCACAAAAGAAAAAAAAATTACCGACGTTCCATAGGTGTGTTGACTGAGCATACGGTGCACACAAGGCGCTGAAGTTTGTATTTAAAGTAACCGGTAATCGTATTTTAAATGGTTCCCTTACAGCCCCTTTCACGCAATTCATCCACGAACATTTGACGCGAACACTTCACGCGGCACTGATCAAACAACCTGAACACACCTGTCACAGCCAGCGCGCGGTGGACTGTCACGTGTGTAGGCTCACCAACACCCACTTTAACAGTGGCATTGATCATCGCGAGTCCCCCCTACCACCTACGTAGGCAGCGAGGCCCTATGCTGCTTGCCGGAAACAGTTTTGTGCGTGTTTCTCGTATCGAGGAGCCGCTCTGGGTTTCAGCCTGTGCTTGACGGTACAGGTGACACACGGGCTTTCCCGACTGCCGAGCATTTCATACGTGCGACGCCGCGCGCTGGCATACTGCGTCCTTCCAACTTGAGCTTTGATCCCTTCTCACAGATCCTGGCTCCACACAAACCCACCACCAAAGTACACGGCTTTTGTTGTCCGCGGGCGAGTGCTGTATTGGGTGTGTATGTGACGCCAGGTGAAAGTGGGTCACAAGAAGTATTCAGTGTTGTGGTGTCGACAATGGATGCGTTGCGGAAGTTGTTCGGTGGTCGCGGCAGCAGCCCTAGAAAGCCGGTGAAATACTCACTACAAGACACCGTTGCACATTCCGGTGTGGCTGGGGCAGTCACCGACAAAAACGGTATGTGGCTTATTTGCGAGCACTCGTCATCAGCGTTGGTCGATAGCTTTTTACTTGCTCCAAAAAGAGCCTTTAAGGGGTCAGTTGCATGAGTGAGCTTAGTCCCGAGCCAGCCACTAATGACTAAGCAAGATACTCGTGCAACTGGCCCCTTATCTTTTCATCTACAGGAGACAGATTCTCATAGTAACCTGCTGCCACAGTGTCTATTGAGAATCTTTATGCCATCTGATTGGATAGCCTTTTTAAAACATTTCTGCTCTAAAAAGTGAGAAAGTAAAAGGGGTTTGAAAGCTAACAGCACTGTTTGCGGGTGTACACCACAAGTACAGTTCTACTCAAATGAGATGTGACGCCTACTCACCCGGGGCCAGTTGCATGAGCGAGCTTAGTCCTGCACCAGCCACTAAGCAATGTGCGCTGCTATAGCGGCGCACCTGGTGCAGGACTAAGCTTGCTCATGCTATAGCGGCGCACCTTGCTTAGTGGCTGGTGTAGGACTAAGCTCGCTCATGCTATAGCGGCGCACCTTGCTTAGTGGCTGGTGCAGGACTAAGTTCGCTCATGCTATAGCGGCGCACCTTGCTTTTGTGGCTGGTGCAGGACTAAGCTGGCTCATGCTATAGCGGCGCACCTTAGTCAAGTTAGTGGCTGGTGCCGGACTAAGCTCACTCATGCAAATGGCCCCTGGATTGTGAGAAGACAGGTATAAGTTTTAGTTGAGAAAAGAAAACATTGAGAACCTGTTTCAGTTAATCTTAGCAATGAAAGCCTGCCATGGAGCAAATAGCTTTTTCTTTTTTTAAATGACAGTGAAAAGGGGGACATTGGGTTCCTGGGGCCCCTTTCAGTGAATTTTGTGACAGGAGTTCCCAATAAAGACATGCAAACAGATAAATTGAAAGGCTTCCCATTTTATGTTACTGACAACGCTGCACATCTTTTTGGTTTGCTGGTTAAGCATATCCCGGTGGATGTGGACAGAAGTCCCTGGTGAAGCATATCCCGGTGGATGTGGACAGAAGTTACAAATCAATCCATTTAGCCCCAACACACTACAGCAGCAGATGGATCAACCATGATAATTCAAGGGAGATGCCAGATTAGCTTGGCACCCTCAGGTGACAAGCAAATCTGGTACTACCCTTGCAGTATCAGTCGATCCATCTCCTGCAACTGGTACAGTCATTAGCTGACACCTCCAAAATTTGGGAAATGCGGCCTTGGGATTAATTATTTGACAATAACAGAGGATTTGAACATCGGATTCCATGGGTTGAATCCCACTCTGTCAGTGCCCCTGATTCGACCTGGTAAGGTTCATCAGGTTTTACATTTTGATTACCCAAGGTTGTGTCATTTTTTTTTTTTTTATATCAGCGACTATGCTTGCTCAATATAACATGAACACTGACATCAGACTACAAAAATAATCAGTCCTGAAATATTTACCATGTAGTAACAAGGACAGGCAAGAAAACTATCTGTCAAACATGCATTCGGCCGTCGGTAAAAGGCATTGAAGGACAGATGTCATTTCACACAAGAATAAGCATCAAGTTCCTTTAGTGAGGACTATAAGGGATAAACTCCAAACTATACAGGACAAACTCCAATTTTATTTGGTGAAATTTATCCCTGTAAACCTTTATAAACAGCCACAGTAATGCAGCCTTATTTTATTTAGTCACTCCTAGTCATCAGGTCTAGTCACTCCTAGTCATCAGGTCTAGTAACAAAAAACAAGCAGCAATGCTTATCCTCGGGACAATAGCATAATGATGAATGAGAGACCAAACAACACACAAAGTCAGCAATAATGCTAGCCTTCAGCACCAAATGATCTGTTGTTTACAAGTCGCAAGACAAGGTCAGAGGCCCAGCCAATGTCCACAAAATGATCATCTCACTGGTGTGGAAACTGTTACTCACTGACAGTGGTCACTTGTGCTCCCTGATCTGTGGCCATTTTAAACTGGGTCAGAAATGCTAGCTTGCCTCCCATTTATTCCCGATAACTTTTAAAATGTGTGTATAACAGTAAGGACAAAAAGTAAACATCAGACTTGGATTTGTACCAACAGCAACAAACCAGCTGGTGGATCTGGATCACTGGGATAGTTCACTCTTTAGTTTAACCCACTTAGCCCCAACCCACTTCAACAGGAGATGTATTGACCACAATTCAAGGGTAGTAATAGATTAGCTTGGTGTCATCAGGCGCCAAGCTAATCTGAGACTAAACCCTTGAATCATCAAAGTCGATCCATCTGCAACTGGTACATCGTCATTTGATGACGCCTGCAAAATGACCTGGGATTTAACGGATTAAAGTGGCAACTGAATCTCACAACCTTGAACAATCACGACAGTCCTCCTTCCTACTGTCTTAGGGTAGTTCACCAAGGTGGAAGGGACCAAGGCTGACTGGTTAGGCTGTGCTAAAGATAACGATCAAATGAACAGGTACTGTATAATGACCACGGCAACTTGTTGACTGAGCAAGTTGCCTGAGCCCGGCAGGGAGCCAATGTGGTCAGTGACCCGTGGAAGGAGTACAGGTCAGGGACTGTCAATGGACCATCACCCATGTTTTTTAAGTTCCTACACACCAGCAGAGAAGTAATGGGTCTAATCCTATTAGTGACACTGAGAGACATGATACATTATCAGAATCTGCACTAGGTGTGTGTGGGCTAAAGGGATGGTGACTAAGATCTCTTTCTGAATTGAGAATCTTGGTATGCCTGCCCTTCAGAACTAGAGTTGTGATTATCTGGCAGTCCAACTATTATAATGTATACACAGGGGTCACAATTATTGCATTTTTGTGCATATTTGATAGGCCTTATGCATTTTTGTGAGTTGTCTGTGTACACACACAGTGACACACCTATACGACCCACAGGTCCTTTTAAATTTGTGTGCTATTGACGGTAAGATCACATTTACATTTCCAGTGCCTGACCTGAAAGGTGTTAGCCTTGACCATGTCATTGTTGTGGACGGTAGCACAGCCATACTAGCCTGCTCAGCATTAACCATTTCAGTGCCATGCCATTTGACAGATTGTTGATTCAGTCTGTGTTCATTCAATGCCAAAAAGCCCCAGCTGTCCCTGGAACATGGATTCAAAGTAGTGTCAGCAAGAGATATAGATCCTCATGAGCCCCTGTAAGTGCAGGGGCTCATGAGGATCTATACCTCTTGCAGTTGGGTGGTGGTCAAATTTTCTCAGCACTGAACAATTTAAACCCGAATAATTAACAAAGTCGTGAATATGTAATAATAATAATAATAATAATAATACATAGTATTTATATGGCACATTTCTCATATTTATAATATAACTCAATGCGCAGGACATAGCCGCGAACTGAACCCAACAAGCATGCTCATGTGAAACACGCGCATTCCCTCACACACTGTACATAAACACAGAACACATAAACACAGAACATTCACGTGGTGCTAAGGGCAAGCTCAAGCAAGCTACTGAAATTTTTGGAAATTTAAATCGTTTTTATATTTTTGAAACTGGATTAAGTGGACTGAAATTAATACCGAAAGAGCCGGAGTACCCGGAGAAAGAACCCCCGACGGTCCGCCCGAATTAATGGTGACACTTACTAGAGGAGAAAAGTCCAACGCCGGAACCGGGTATCGAACCTTGCACCTCTTGCATTGGTGGCAGGCGCTTTTACCACTGCGCCACGGACCGCCCCAAGTGTAGTGGCGTGTACGTTGTACCGTGTCGTTGTGTAGCGTCGTTTATGTTGTACTATTGTGGATGTGCAGTGTATTGTACTTGGTGTCCAAAATCCAGGTCTCACTCTTTCACATACTCATCCAATGTCTGTGTGACCTTGTCTATGTGCAGACCCCCACACGGAGATCTGGAAACCCCAGCGGTCAACAGGGGACCAGGAGGACAGCAGCCGCATCCCCTTCTACAACAGCGGCTTTTCGGCATGTGTCAAGTGCGGCAAGCAGAACGTCATGTGCTTTGAGGAGAAAGCTGGCGTCCGCAGCAATGGGGACGTGTTTGGGACAAAGATCTTCCTCTGTCAGACGCCAGGCTGTAAATGGCGCACATCCTTCAAATACGACGATGCCGGTAAGTGGGAAGTCATGGAGGGACATGGGCTCCTGCAGAGTTGACCCACTGAAAACTGTCGGGGCAGTGCCCAGTGATATCAATCCAACAATAACTACTGAGGAACACAGTCCAACTACAAGAGATATCCATCTAACATTAACTACTGGGGAAAACTGAACACAATCCAACTGCATGAGACATAGATCCTCAAGAGCCTCCACAGTTGGGGGTTCTTGCCAACACCACTTTGCATCCATGTTCCTAGGGCTCTTTGGCATTGAATTAGCAAAAACCTCTGTCCGAAACATAGTCTTCATTCACTGGCAGCAAAAGGGTTAAAGCAACACACATAAACATAATAAGACTACCTCGGCAGTTGTGGACTCGGATCAAACATGATAGTTGAAGAGTGGTGCTACAATACTATGGATGAGCCAGGTCTGCTTATAATGTGTCAGGGTAGAAAGAGTTAATGGTTTTACTATGTTGGCCTCAGATTGTGTCTGCCATTGTATTTTAGTTCTTAATCCTTTGGCTGTCCATAGCACTTCATGCTGAGGTGATTCCTACCGGAATCACCTTGACTTAAAGCATCATGGGCAGCCAAAGGGTTAAACCAAAGGAATGATTTATTTTCAGACCCGATGTGCATTCACTTTGAGACAAAGGGATGGCCACGTGGTATCAACATGTTCCCGCCCAGATTCATGGTCCTGTGGTGCCGGCTGCATGGCATGAAGGAGCTGCGTCGCACCATCCACAAACGCAAGCTGGATGGTGATGAGATTCTGGCCATGTACAAAAATGACGAGCTGGAGATTGGGCTGGGCATCAACAAGAAAATGGCCAACAAGATGAAGAAGGCCATTGAGAAACCAGACGGGGCTGTGCTGCTGCGCCGATGACATTACAGCACAAGTTATGTTGCTATTTGCCATGCAACGAGTCAATATGGGGGATGATCCCAGCTGTTTCAGCTGCCATTGGCCCTCGTACCCGTGCACCCAGGCCAACAACAACTGATGTTTGTCTGAGGAATGTTTGTCTGAGGACCTTTCGCACACTGGGACATTAAACCAAAATCTGCTCATGTACATACTGCCAGACTTTGTGGACCTAAGCTGAAGGGAAAGAAAGAAGCACCATGCTAAAAATGTGTTATCTGTACATAATATGTACTCAAGTGTCAACAGAAATATGACCGTTCACAATATGTGTACAATCGAATGGTCACCCAAATCACGTTCTACTGTAAATCAATGTAAAAAAACAGTCAAAAAATGTCCCAAAAAATGTCACTGAACATTTAACTGCAGAGTAGCTAAAGATCTGATAGTCATGTTGCATGTTTATGTTGTGAGGAAAACCAGAAAGTGCCTTATAGTGATTCAGTATTCTGCACTTCTGTCCTGACACAGTACGACACCAACAGGCTTGACAGGACATGTTGACAGAAAACCAAAATGTGCATTATAATATTAATTCCTGACACAATTCAACAGGCTGGATAGGACATTTGGATATATACTGAAGAACAAAAAGTGCCTTATAATGTTTCAGTATTCATTCCTGACACAATACAACAGGTTAGAATACAACAGGTTAGATTGGGGCTACTAAGTTAACAGCCTCAAGTCAAACGGGACATTTTGATGTCGCGAGTTAAAAGAAAACGGTGCCTTATAGTAGATCAGTTTTCATTCCTTACACTAGACAACAGTCTGCTAGGTTGGGTTGTATTGTGTCCGGAATGAATACTGAACCATCATAAGGCGCTGTCTGTTCTTTTCTCATATCAAAATGTTTTAACAGGATCAACATATCCTGTCTAACTTGCCTGCTAACCTCTTAGACAGGACATATTGTCGTGAGGAAAAACAGACAGTGCCTTACAATGGTTCAGTATTCTGCACCCAGTCGGTCCTGACAACACAACAGGAGACAAGATGGTTCAAGAATGTCAGATTAGCAAGGCGCCGAACCTCTCAGGTGTTGGTTGTGCTGTGTCCAGGCAATCCCAGCAGGACAAAAAGCGCTGCTGACAGCTAAAGGATTAAGGATGCCAAGCTATTCTGGTCATGGCAGTTTAGCCTATGCTCTTTAGTTTTCAGCTCTATGCCCACGGGCGCGAGCCGGCACACTTAAGAGATCGGCTTCGCCGGAGCACTGAGATAGCGAGGCAGCCTCCTTCCCCTTGCTATCAGCGTGCTAAATACCATCACTGATAAGGCACCAGCTATGCGGTCTCGCTTCCGCTGGGGATACGAATAGCGCAGCAGCCGTCTTTGTTTACAGTACTACTGTGCTTGACCCCGATTAGCTCTTAGCCTCTGATGCAAACATCGGCGAATAAGCTGTAAATTACAGATGTCTGTAAACCGGAATTAATTCACCTGCAGTTGTGAGTGATTATTTGAACATACGTCGTCTTGCAGAGGAGAAATTGTACTATCTTTGGACACCAAACATGCTGGGGTAATCTGCGTGGATGTTTGTCATGCACTGGCTCAAAGTATCACTAGGAGACGGATTAGATGCAGCCTTCCATTAGTTTATCAAACTTTTTATCACATCACTGTTCAAAAACAAAAGTTGCTGGAAAGACAGTCAGTGCTGTCAACAGATGTCTTAACTGGCATATCCCATGCTAAAATCTTCAACAACCACATACCCGAGTCCTGCTAAAGCCGGTTTGGTGGGCCAAGTGAAAACGGTAATCCATTCAGAGCACGCCGACATGAAGTATGCGAATTTCACTGATACAGTCAATGTTTTTAACAATATCACAATTTTAACACAGTTTAAAAACAATACACAAAGCAGAGGTTTACTGTTTGCTGTTAAGAGATTCCGTTCCGGCGTAGTGTCACATTAAAATGGCTTAAAATGTGTGTGTCTACAGGGTCACTATGATGCTGTGTCTAAACTTGATTGGCCGATCAGTTTCATTTTTTGAACGAGTGGCAGTCTGTGAATACCTGATGAAAATGTGGAGAAACCAAAGCTAAATGCTCTGTCAGAAGGATTCTAAGCTTCTGTTGTGTGACACAAGCAACAAATTGATTTAGAATGCTTCCCTTCCTGGTCGTTGAGCACATCAATGTAACACGAAAATATATCACTGGTGTATTTAGTGCACAGAAACACGGGTTTGTTTTTGTCTTTGACTGCTCGCCTAGACCTTCTACCACAAAGTCTACACAAAGAATTCACGGCTTCCAAATCTCTTGGAAAGGAATGTTTATTCTCCATGGCTTTAACAAGCTATACTTTACATATATGGCATCAGATAAGGGCACACATTGGAGTGATACATCCGGCACAGAAAACAAGTCGTTTACACACACGCACTGTCTTCAGCGAAAGGAAAGTTCCTCGAACTACACACGTTGTAATCAAGTAATAAGCACAGAATTCGAAGAGGTTGTTCAAACCAAACTTATATGAGCTTGAAGAGGACAATTTCAAGCATAGTGTTACATAATCGTATTTACGATTGCAACTTTGTATCCACGGTAATAAAAAGTTATAAACATGCTAAACTTATCACATGCCTGACAGACTTCAACAGGGAACAAAGAGCGCAACGCTTCCCGCCAGCAGCTAGGCCGAGCCTGCTATGACCCACGTGCACTTATCAGTGAAGTGGGTCACGGCTGGCACAGAGCCCAACTAAACAGAGGAATTCAGAGAAGTTTGAACTGCCGTGTGGTATCGCCATCAAGTTAGTAGCAGGTTACATTTATGCCAAACTACTCCCAAAAATGAACGAGAGCGAAGTCACAAAAGATAACCAACTTCTACCATAAGCATAGACAACACTCAGAACATCTCCAAGAGGCATAGATCCTCATGAGCCCAGTGGATCTATGCCTCTTGGAGATGTTCTGGTACACACTGGTTGTCCTGAAGGACTTCACTCCAGTTGTTGTGAGTGGTTCGGCGTAAACATAACCTCACTATCATGGTTGACCTATCTTATCCCCAGCACCGGTGTAGTCCTCCAAGAAAAACTCCCAAAGGACTTCCAGTTTTTAACTCAATATATAAACAAGATCAGCGCTAACTTCTACATAACATTCCTATTTCATTCATCGGTCATCTAGTACAGGTCAGCCTCGGTATATTGCAGTATCTGAAAGTCGTCACCTCTGACCATGTTATTCGTGATTGCATAGACTTGTGAAGAAAAACACTTTGTTAGCAAAAGGCCCTCAAGGCTGACATGTGGCATCAACCGTAACTGGCCTGCACACAGCTGTGCGTGGGCCAGCAAAGGCTGATCTCAGCCCAACGACCTTTTTCTCATCGGGCATCCCCGCAGGACCCAAAGACACATAATACTGAAGCTGTCCTGTAGTAGTAAACAATGCATGTGCACTGAAAACAACACAAATGATCATGTTCTACATGCTCTTCCCCAGCTGTTTAGGGTGTGTTTGTTGTCGTTTGTGGTCCCAGTGTGTACCTGCTGAATCTCTGAGTAGGTTAATTCATTTAATCTTTTAAAGTCAGTCATTTACTTCTTTTGTCCTTTCCTACACCACAATATCATTCTCTTGTCATTTATTTTCATTCTGTGTGTACCATTTGCATCTGTCGCAGTATGGGTTTTAACTGTCAACTTGTTTCATGTCATTTTATACAGGTTCATGTATTTCATAACAATGCTTGTGCATTTGTAATGTTTTACCATTAATTCCAGAAACAATGTCACATTAAAAATCATCATACGGCATGTTCCCTTCTGAATATTTGCAAGGGATGTGCATGAAGTTTTGCAGTGGTAATTCTTTGAAGGGTTCGTTAAGTTTGTGGTTAGCTCCCTTTTAATTCTAGTCGAGCCAGTGTTATGCCTGCAGCATCAGACACACACATGAATGTTTACACTATTGCGATTTTTGGAAGGTTACATGATGACACGAACATTCCCCCCCCCCCCCCCCACACACCCCCTTGTATTCTTGTTGTTGTACACATGCAGCTTTATCCCGACCATGTTCAAAGTACAGGATGGACTGTGCAAAACTTGGCACATACGTTTTTGTCATGCTGTCCATCCCATCGATGGACATTTTTAAATCCTAGCAAAAAGCCAGTCCTCATGAGCAGGAGCTCTTGAGAACCTACGCTTCTTACTGACACCACTTTGAATCTATATTTATGGGATGGCTGTGGCTCCGTGGTGTTAATGAATATTGCAAAAACACAATCAGCGTCCAGTGGCAGTGAAGGGGTTCATGAGTTTTATCTCACTTGGCTTGATCCACACCCTTTCATTTACATTACGTACATACACACGAACTACAGCTGGAAAAGCTGGACAAGGATTCCTCATGCTGCTAATCAAAACAATAGTCGATGCTGAACCACAACATGTATGTTCTGCTACATAACATCATCACATACACATACCTTGTGAACAGTGGCACCCAGGCTTGCCAACACGGCTACACAATCTGCATCCACCTTCCGGCTGTACGTCTGGCCACAAATCAGAAAGTGGCTGCACAAGCATGAAAGAAAACAATAACCGTAAGAAATGCATCATGAGTAACAATGCTCTACATTTTCACTGAACTTATGTGGTAAGAAGGTTCGATGTCAACATAGCCTTAGCAGGTCACGCACATCCATGTGCATGCCCACAAAGACTGATGTTGGCCAGAGGACCTTTTGTTCATGGGCATCCCCATGGAAGCCAGAGACCTGCATGCGTTACAGATACTGTAGCGCGCGATACTGAGGCCTGTATATGATGACTTCCCTGTACCCTTTCTCTTTTACAGTGGTCAACAGATTAGTGTGCACATAAGGATATCAACATCTGCTACATTTGTACAACATTTTTTTAAGCAATTTGTCTATTGGTCGATACAAATTAATTTTTGAAAACAAGTTTGCTTACTTATTTTGAGGACATCTTAAGTAAAATCACTAGTCATGACTGGAACACAACATTCTTTAATTGTTTAGTTTTAATTACTGCCAGCATGCAAAAGGTGTCCAACTTTACCTTTTAAACCCAGCCATCTCCGTAATAAGTCGGTCCAGCTCTTCCACCTGGACAGAAAAGGACAACATATCTTACAAGCGTACAGATATGTCTTTTTACATTGTGTACCCAACACAGGGGTATGTGTAAACTAAAACGCATGACTATAAAGACAACAGCCCGTACCATTTACTTGTGAACTCCCCAAACAGACCCACTCAGGGAGTACACCACAAGTATAGTTCTAGTCAAATGAGATGCTTCAAATTCTCAACAGAATAGACTACACTTCTTTGAATAGAAGTGTACTTGTGGGGTACTCCCCAAGTGGGTCTACCTGGGCAGTGCATCCACAAACGGTACAAGAGGTTCTAAACATAGTATAACAAGATGAGGATTTCATCCCAAAGTCTACTGTATTGTTTGGTTTATCTTTTAGGAACATTCAGAGTTGTTCATATTTTTAGGCTTATAATGCTGATCTATTTCCCTCCTATCTAAGCCAACCTCTGATCAACACACACATCAGCCGCAGCGCACACAAATAAAGACGGACACATGGCGCTTCCCGCCATTTGTACGCTCTGCGGGCTGGTGTAGCAACAGGAATCCATCTACTACTCTAACCCACCCTTTGATCCACACACACTAGCACACATAAATAAAGACGAGCACACGGCAATTCCCGCCATTCGTAAACTCTGTGGTCTGGCGTAGCATATCTATTCTGAAGAAGAAAATTAGCATAAGCAGCGAAACGTCACTTCATGCTTCAAGTCATGATATCATTAGCCCCACTATACTGTATTCATAATGACGACTCGATGTTATATGTCATCATCACAGTACTAACATTTGACGTATCAGAGGATCAACTTTGCAATTTTCTTGCTGATTTTCATGCCTAGAGCTTACAGATCACAATTTGACCTAATCCTACCCCAGGGCCGGGACAAATAGCAGGCTTATGCAAACACTGACTATAAAAAAAATCATGCGGGTATTAATGAGAAGATAGTTTTTTAGTAAAAGAAAAATTGAAGGTCCGTTAGCTGTTTTACAAATGACTCCGAAAAAGTGGTGCAGAAAACTGATTTTCACACCTAGGGCATACAGGTCACAATTGACCTAATTGTACCCAACAGCCGAGACAAACTGCAGGCTTATGTAAATACCATATACAAAAAAGCATGCGATTATTAATGAGAAAATTGGTTTTTTCTTAAAAAAGATTCAATTGTTTTAAGATTAACCCATATAATTTGTGAAATTAGTCCCCAAAACGTGAAAATATATTTTTCAAAAAAATATTTAATTATGACTCAAAACGTTAAAGAGGTACAATGCTGGTTAACGAACTCATTCAATATGTCCCTTTTATCTAGCTATACACAAAATATCTAGTAAAAATAAGAAAAATTATGGACTCCAGCGTGGATCAACTGGTTTTTGTGAAACGGACATTTTCTCGCCAATGAGCATCTTAATCAAAACATTTTTAAAAATTTCCTGAGATAATTCTTTTAGGGACAATATCCTAAAATTTCAAGCTTGTCCATCCTCAAATGCGAGCTCTAGTCACTGTCACATCCTCACACACACACGTACACGGCATTTGGCGCCCAAAAGACGTTCTCTAGCAAGGATTGTGTAGCTAGACGCGACGTCATTTTTATCGTGTTACTTCTTTGCCAGAATTTCTGTGCCGCACGCCAAAAACGTCATGTGCATGCTCCGAAATGTGCCCCACCCAGCCCCATTTCGAAGTCTACCGTATTTTTTAAACACGGTGGACAAAAAAAAAAACAATACATCTCAACAGCCTGTAAAGCTGTCACAATCTTGTTCTGTCCACCCCTTCACTTCATCATTCAAGTTGCCAGCGGGAGACTGATCATCCACAATAGTGCACCGCAAGGGTAGAGCTCCTCCAGTCTCTGCTCTCATAACCCTTCCCATAGCCTATGTTCTTGTTCCCAGAAATTACTGGTCCAACTGAGAATTAACTTGAAGACTGCAGGTGCTCGTTCTTTTCAGTACCAGATCCCCTCATGTGTGGAACCTGCTACCTCCCCATGTCTGTCAATCCCCAACACTCTCACTCTCAGTCTTCAAAACCAACCTGAAAACTTATCTTTTTAATTTAGCATATCAGTGTTAATTTTCCTTTGCTTGCTATCATGTGATTTTTGGATGATGTTACTGTGGACAGAATGTGTCCGTTGTGTGAAAGACTGTGGTTAGTAAGCCTGAACTAAGGACGTGTGTAGTAGTCCTTGGCCTAAACTGTTTTTGTTGTGATTTGTAGTTTATTGTAAAGCCTTCCGAGCCTGCGTAAGTCGGGAAGGATGCTATAGAAAAGCGCTGTATTATCATTATTAAAGCTAATACCATTACTGCTGAGGAAAACTAAACACAATCCGACTGCAAGAGGCATAGATCCTCATGAGCCACCGCAGTTGCGGTGGCTCATGAGGATCTACGCCTCTTGCCGACACCCCCTGTATCCATGTTGTTTGGATGGCCGGGGCTCTATGATGTTGACCGAAGAAAGATTTCTGAAACACAATCTGTGTCCACTGACAGTGAAGGGGTTAAAGATGCTGAAGTAATGAGGCACCATACCTGACCTGTCATCAGCAAGTTCAATGTTCGAATTGTTACAGGATTCTTAGGTTATGTGTTTGCAGTATTTTGATATATCATTTCCCTGTACATAGTTTGTTATTCTAATGATTTTCTACTCTTTTGTGTAACCTAGGGTACAATAAACTCACATGAAGTTGCTGTGTCCCTAGCATGTCTTAGGTTTATTTAGCATATTAGACCAGCTGGCAACATTCATTCAATATCCTGTTTGGGCTTTTTCTCAGGCAGCGCAGGCATGTCCTGAGAAAGTCTTGTTGCTGTCAGACTTGTTAAGCAGTGTACAGCCAACTACAGCCATCTTTATTTCAAATACAGGTCCAGTAAACTTTGGACATAATAAAATGCCATGTGACCTAAATATCTTATAAGTGAAGTCACTTGCACAGAAAGAGTATATTTAGGACCCCCGAAAAAATGCTGTGAAGTCTAAATTTGACCTTGTTATACATAAAATTGAGTGCTTCTACAGAAATCTGAAATACCCCAGAGATGTCCACAAAACAAAACATGTCCAAGTTAATTCCACTATGCATGCAGCCACCAGTAATAAAAATAGTGCCACCAGTAATAAAAATATAAGGCCAGTCCCGAAAATAGTACACCAGTACTGAACACAATACAGGTGACTGCATGCACATGAATGTTAAGGCTTGTAATCTGACAACACTGACCTTTCTGTCATCGCCATCAAAGAGAGCCAGGAAGCTGGCCTGAGTGCCAGTAGTCCCCTTCACGCCTCGAAATCGCAGATCACTGGTGGCACGTTGCAGGTTACGCACGTCCATCAAAAAGTCCTGCAGCCAGATACACGCGCGCTTCCCAACCGTTGACAACTGGGCCGGCCTTGCAAGAGTGAAGATAACAGAACACATTGGCTCTTCAGTCCTGACAAACTACAGCAGAAGTCATGCAGCAGCTGGTACAGTTCAAGGCAATCACTCATCAACTTCAGGTTTTCGCATAATCCTTCAGCAAAGAAACAAGTACATTGATTTTTTGACTGGCTTAAAGTTTCATACAGTAAAAAAAAATTGTTAATGTTGATAATAATGACAGTAGACAACACAAAGCAAAGCATTTGCTGTCATACTGACAATAAATGCTACACTATCTTTTAGGGTTTAAAACTTCATTCCCATATCTCAATCCTAAAAATAACCTACAAAAAAAAATCTCTTGACTTTTTAAGTCCCTTCTATTTATAGAAGGGACTTTTTAGGACGGGTCGTGGTGAGGTTTATTTAATAGCATGTCCATGATGTCAAAAGCGGGCAGGCTAAACCTCTAACAATTGAAGTAACAAGATAAAAATTACGTCATGTCTAGTTACGCTAACCTCGCTGCTGAACGAACATTTGGCGCGAAGCGCCGTATGTGCTTATGTATGTGCGTATGTATGTATGTGTGCGTATATATGTAAACAAGAGAATCTCCAATATTTCTGTACACACAAGCTTGAAAAACGTGGCAAAATTCTTTCATAAGTGGCTGACTAAGAGAGCCTCTGAGCATATTGCAATTGAATGTCTCATTGAAGACATAAACAACCGTTTATAGGAAGTCGGTTGACCCAGATTATAGAGTCTGTAATTTTTGTCATATTTACTTGAACTTTTGCAGATAGCTAGTTTGGAGAAAGACATTGGATGAGTTCGTTAGCCAGCTCCGTATCCTTTCAACTTTTTTAGTAAAACTTAATTCTTTCAGAAAATAATTAAAACAGTAAAAAAAACCTTCACTTCTAGAGAAAGTCAGACAGTGCCGGTGACATAAAAGCAACTCCGTCACCACGCAGACACTGATACTCTAAATATGACATAATTCTCTCTCTGTCTCTCACTCTTTCTCACAAATATGCGCGCATCTCCAAGAGGCATAGATCCTCATGTGCCAGGAGGGCACATGAACATCTATGCCTCTTGTGGATGTTTGCAGCACGCGCATGCACTCACGCACATGCATACACACACATCGATGCGCTTTCAGAAGAGCATGCAGGTGTACTTAGTATAGAATGTAGCTAGGTAAAGTCAACGCTAGACTGAAATTGTACCGTGAAATTCTAGTTTTGTCACCATTTTCCCAAGTCTTGAAGCGAAAGCAAAACTCATATCACATTAAATATAAAATTACATTTAAAAAAAAAAAAAATTCTATAAAGTATATTTTTTCGAAAAATACTTACCGAGAACATGACTACTAGGAAGTGTCTACTACTTGCTCAATTTTAGCCTAAGAACCCGTTGTGTTACAACACAACCTGGGAGGCACTCGGGGAACCCCCAGAGGGGCCGAGAGTTGTCTCCCGTCCCTGCCCTACCGGTTCCGGGTCACGTGGTAGACCAACCAGTCGGAATACTTAGCTCGCCAGCGGCAAGCGGTGCAGGTGGGAGGGTCCTCCAAGTCATGTCATCGGTAAGTATTTTTTGAAAAAATATATTTTAGAGAAAACCTCAAAACATTACCGATGACAGAACTACTAGGAAGAATTGTGATAAGGAGGCGGGTGCCGCATACCAACAGTAATTCAGAGCCGTCCTCCCTGTCGCAAACTCCCGACAATTTTAGCTAAGTGCGTACCAACGCCGCCTGTGGCGCCGGGAGGGAATGTTGCACCCCAGAGATTTTCCCCACCAGTGCGAGGTTGTTTTGCTGGCCTGCCAGATCCCTGAGGTAGAATCGGGCGAAGGTCGATTCTGTTTCCAGCCCACGGCCGCCACTATGTCTTTGACAGCGCAGTTCCGGTCGGACGCGGCGCTCGTGGCCAATGCTCGTACCTCGTGTACGCGTATGTGAAGCCTCTTTGCTCCCTGCGGGGATAGGTCCAGGTAGGTTGACCGTGTGACCCAGCGTAGCCAGGAAGATATCGTCTGGTCTGTTATGTCAGATCTGCTGGGTTTGAACGGTAGGAAGAGGCGTGCGCGTCCTCTCCGGACGGCTTTGGATCGTTGCAGATAACGCTACGGGCACGCACAGGATCCTGTTGCCTGGTCACCCGGGGAGAGTTCAAGTTTCTCAGCGGCCGTAAGGTGATCACCTGTGGCATGGTCAGAGGGGACCTAGACTAGGCAAGGGAGGCAGGGTCCGTGAGCAGCTGCACGGAACCATCCACTTTAAGTGCCGGCAGGCAGGGCGCGCTGACAGCACGTGTAGCTCGCTAACTCGGGCTGCGGTGGCAAGGCCAACAGGAAGCATGTCTTATGAGTCACATCCGTGAAGCAGGCCAAGGGCAGCGGTTTGAACCTGTCAGCGTTAAGCTACATCAGTATCCAGGGTAGGTCCTAGCGAGGAATGAGCAAGCGGGGAACTGGCCGCTGCAGGCCGAAGTGAGTCATAGGGTCGGCGAGGTCTTTGCAGTCGCCGGGATTCGGGCGGCCGAGTTGCCGGTAAGTGTCAGCAATCATGGACAGGAACCCCCTGATGGTGATAGGGCCAACCCTTGGTCTCTAAAGAGCCATAGGAAGAAGTCCGCGAGCTGGGCATTCGTCAGTTCGGTGGGGGCGAGGCGCTGGTCGTCGCACCACGAGCATAGAACTTGCCATTTTCCCTCGTAGATGCATCTGGTCGAGGGTCTGCGGGCAGTAGCGATCGCCTCCACTGCTGCACTTGAGAAGCCTTTAGGGGTGAGGGCTTGCTGCACAATCTCCAAGCGTGAAGGAGGAGCCGCTCTGGGCACGGGTGGAACAGCGGCTGGCGGGGTTGCTTGAACATGGAGCTCGGCGTAGGTAGCAGCAGGAGGGGGGAGGCCTGTGGCGAGGCTGAGGAGGTCGGTGGTCCAAGAGCGGTTCCATGAGAACGGGGCGACCAACAAGATGACCGCATTGCATCCTTAAAGCTTGAGGAGGACTTGGGGATGAGAACCATCGGGGGGTAAGCATACGCAATGAGACCATCCCAGGGAATGGAGAGTGTAACGAGCGCCCAGGCAAGGGGGTCGGGGATCGGGGAGATGAAGAGGGGAAGCTGGTGATTCCACCTCGTAGCGAACAGGTCGATCATAGAGGCCTCCCAACGAGCACAGATCATTGGAAAGATGTCCCCGTGGATCGTCCATTCCATGCAGAAACTGGCCGCGCCGGGAGAGAGTCGGCCAAAACGTTCAGGTGTCCTGGAATGTGTCGGGCTCTGCGAGAAATGCTGCGGTCCTCGCACCAGCGCAACAGACGGTAGAAGAGCATGCACAGGTCGGGGAAGCGCGTCCCGCCCTGTTTCTGAATGTAGCACGCCGCGCGTCGTGTTGTCCGTGAGGACGAGTAGCTCCTGGTGAAGGAGGTGAGCTTCCCATGCCAAGAGAGCTTGCCAGACTGCTTGCATCTCCAACCAGTAGCTGTGAGTGTCCACCAGCTCCGGTGGCCAGGGGCCGGACGTCGTGAGGAACCGTGGCAGAGTTGGGCACCCCAACCGGCAAGACTTGCATCGACGCAGAGGGGGAGCTGCGGGAGTAGAGAGGCCAGGGGAACTCCCAAGGCGAGCCAAGAAGTGTCCGCCCAACGCCAAGATGGGGACACAGCATCTGTGTCACTGGCACCAGGGCAGCTATGTCGCCGGAGGACGGACACCAATGGAGCAGGAGGTGCCGCCGTGGCGGCCGGGAGTAAAGACGACCGAGGGGGAGAAGATCCGCGGCAGCGTTCATTAAGCCGAGAAGCTGAAGCCACACTCTGGCGGGGGCCGCATCCTCCTGAGCTAACTGGCCAGCTGGGGTGGTAATCTTCCGCATACGCGGCTCTGGTACACGTACTCAGTTGAGGTCGGCTGCAATTCCATGCCGAGATGGACAAACCGGCGTGCAGGAGTGAGGTCCAACTTGCCCGCGTTGATCAGAAAGCCCAAGCGCTATAACAGGCGAAGCATCCCTGCCCGTCAGGTCGGCCTCCGACTGGTTACGTAGGAGGAGGTCGTATAGGTAGGCTGTTGAGCCTTGGCCACTACGGCGTCCATGATGCGGGTGAACACCCAAGGGCTGAGGTTGAGACCGAATGGGAGGGCCCGAACTGGTAGACGACCCATTGACTGCGAAACAGAGGTATCTCCTGGAGGGCTGGTGCACCGGGATGTGGAGAAACGCGTCGGACACGTCCAGGCTGACTGCGAAGTCTCCGGGCTGCACGGCGGCCCTCCGGGCCCTGGCGGTCTCCATACGAAAGGTTGAGGCCGCGATATGCTTGTTCAGAGTCGATAGATCTCTGACGTGTCGCCACTTCCTGCTTGGCGTTGGTACGACGAGGAGGCGGCTGTGGAAGGCTGGAGCGTCGGGGCGCCGAACTACCTCTGTGGCGGCCTTCTGCAGAAGGGAGGTCACCTCTCCGCGCAGGGCGGAGACCTTGAGGTGGTCGCTCGGAATCTCGGTCCAAGGTGGGAAACATCGTAGCGGCGGCGGCGAGAGAAAGACGATCCAGAGGCCGCAGCGAAGTGGGGCCAGCGGTCGGAGAGGGCATCCTTCACCGATTGCCATGAGTCGTCGAAGAGCAGAGTACCTCCAAGGGGGGCGCAACGCAGCTGAGTACGCAGATCGGCAGGCATCCCATGGCAGGCTTGAAGCAAGGAATCCCGACGCAATAGGCGGCGGCTGCTATGGCGTTGATTGAAGGATGGTACGTCGCCCGGTTGGCCACTACCGCGAGCGCGAGGAGGTCTCCAAGACGGGGTGTGAGCGAAGGATGCCAGGGGTCCTCAACGCGGCGAACGAAGGCTTGGGACCGGAGCTCCAGGAAACCCGAACAAGCCAGGGTGTTACGGGCGAGGGAGCTATCCTATCCAACCCGCGTGGAAGGAAGTCTGAGCAGAGCGGGTCCGCCCGCTTGTGTCAAGGCCAGAGGATCCACCGGAGGGAGAGTGGCGGAGAATGACTGGGAATGGCCCGCGTACCAGTCGCGGGGGAAGGAGATGTCAAGTCCGGCTGGCCACCTACGGTCCGAAGTAATCGGCATCGCAACCGGCAGCTTGCTGGAGGCTTGAACTCCTACACTTGATGGACCGCGTCAACGAAGGCGGAGACCTTCCTCTGGGAGGGGGGAGACGCGGGGCAGGGAGGGGGGGAGACGCAGGGCAGGGAGGGGGGAGACGCGGGGCAGGGAGGGGGGAGACGCGGGGCAGGGAGGGGGGAGACGCGGGGCAGGGAGGGGGGAGACGTGGGGCAGGCGTCTGCAGGAAGGGTTGCAGCGAAGAACCGAGCAGTCTTGTCCAGGACCGGCAGTGTCTCCACACGAGAAGCCAACGGAAGCCTAGGGGAGTCCAGGTCATCGCGGGAGCGGGGCGAGGGGCTGTCAACGTCGCACAGGGCCGAGACGGAGTCCTCAGGAGTAGACTCAGGGTCTCGTCGTCCAAGGGGCAGGCGGGCGCGTGGGAGGAGCCCTCAGTAGCAGGGGCCCGAAGAGACGTAAAAAAAAAAAAGGCTATCCTGCGGCCCACGGCTCTGCAGGGACAAGACGTGTCGACGGCGAGAGGATGACGAACGCAGTGAGTCGTGGCGAGGCGACGGGGGGCTGGAGCGTGGCGGGCGTCTGACACAGGGAGAGCGACTGCAATGCCGGGAGTGGGGACGACGATCCCTCACAGGCGAACTCCTGGCGGGGCGCCTCCGGAGAGAAGATGAAGGGCGCCAGGGCGAAAGAGCCGAACGTCGGGAGGGAGCGCGCGACGAAGCGGCGCGCGAAGAGGACGAGGAGGGTCAGGGGCTGCAGCCGCGATCGTAGTGTATGGTCCTGTCCTTTCAAAGGCGCCCATTTGGCGAACGAGAATATCTGGAGCTGGTGGTGGAACGGGAGGTGTCGGGTCCAGGCTGGACTTCGAACACCGGGGCGCAAGTCTCTGCTGGCTGGGCTCAATGAGGCGGGCGCTCTGCCAACATTTAGACCCCTCGGAGGAGTCAGCGGCTTTTTCGAAGGGAGACATACTGCTAGTTACTATGGCACGGCGCAAGGCGCAATGCTGCAGGCCGGGCTCAGTGATTGATTGTACATTGCTTAACGTCCCGACAGCAACAAGGCTTTCTCAGGACGTGCCTGCACTGCTTGTGAAAAAAAAAAAAAATAAACAGAACATTGAATGTATGTCGCCAGCCGGTCAAATACATTAAATAAACCTAACACATGGGGCCTAAATAAAGCCAAGACCATTTAGCAACACACATCCAATATCAAGAGCTACAGGCAGTGCAGACAGTAGGGAGAGTTTTAAAAAGGCAAATACAGGTGAATGGACAAAGGGTAGACAGAAACACATGCCCCAGAATAGAGAGAAAAACCCACCCTGTGGGGCTGACCAGGGTGACCCTGGGAACTAAAAAATACCTAACCCCACCCAAGTCCCCCAGGGCAGACCCGGGTGGGGAGCCGGGCTCAGTGAGGCAGGCACTCTGCCAGCATTTAGACCCCTCGGAAGGGTCAGCGGGCTTGGCAGTAGACGCAGTCCTGTCGTAAGCACCTTTGGCGTGTGGCCGACGTGTTGTCCGTTCCAAAAAGGCCAGGTCGGGTATGAGCGGTCACTTCTCCGGAAGCGGATGGGGGCGGCAAAGGAGACGGTCGTTCGCTAGGTGGCATAGGGCGCTCGCGCCGGTAGAACAACAAGGTGAGACTACCGTAGCTCGGGCCAGGACGAGCAGACATCACAGAGGTGGTCCGAGGAGCAGCCAGCACAGGGGAGGCAGACCGCATGGTCATCCGTCGGCCACTGGGAGTCACCACACATGGAGCATGTAAGCACCTGGGAGCTGCAACACACATCAGGCATGCTAGGCGATCGAACGTGGGCACCTGACAGCGTAATACCAGCGACAAGAGGTGCCTCTGGTCGAATCAACAGCGACACATGTCCGACACAACACGCTAACAGGCGAGGGCACAAGGGGCCACGCCAAGCTAAGACGATCGTCGGGGGCACAATGGTACAACAAAGTACAAATGAAATGAAGCGCCGCTGACCATCGGTGGCGCTAACCACCCATAACGGCGAGGGCACAAGGGGCCCTGCCAAGCTAAGACGAGCATCGGGCACGCAATGGTACAACAAAGAACAAGCAAAACATAGTGCCGCTGAACAATTGGCGCTAGCCACCCGCTAACGGCGAGGGCACAAGGGGCCCTGCCAAGCTAAGACGAGCGTCGGGCGCACAATGGAACAAGTACAAGCAAAACGTAGTGCCGCTGAACAATTGTCGGGGGCACAATGGTACAACAAAGTACAAATGAAATGAAGCGCCGCTGACCAACGGTGGCGCTAACCACCCATAACGGCGAGGGCACGAGGGGCCCTACCAAGCTAAGACGAGCGTCGGGCACGCAATGGTACAACAGTACAAGCAAAACGCAGTGCCGCTGAACAATTGGCGCTAGCCACCCGCTAACGGCGTGGGCACGAGGGGCCCCGCCAAGCTAAGACCAGCATCGGGTGTCAGAAAATACGACGTATGAAAAGAGAAACAAGGCGCCCCAGGAGCAGCTGGGGCCCAGCTTAGGGCCCAGCCAAGGGCTGTTACCGCTACCTTACCTCTCAGACGAATCGGGACGGGGGGGGGGGGGGGGGGGGTTGGGGGAAAACCTCCATAACACCGGCCTGGCGCAAGGCGGGAAGTGGGCCACACCAGGCAGGCGCAGAAGAGGCAGCGGTAGCCCAGGCAAACGAAGCCCCCTCAGCAGGAACTCGCAGGGAAGAAGCACTGCAGCACAGGCAGAGGAGAACACGAAGTCCGAGGTCGCGTAAGCAGGACGACCGTTCACCGGTCGAAGCAACACAGGTAGAGTCCTAGGCTAACGCTGAACACGTCTTTACAGCGCAAGCTAAGTAGGACGACTGGTTGGTCTACCCCGTGACCCGGAACCGGTAGGGCAGGGATGGGAGACAACTCTCGGCCCCTCTGGGGGTTCCTCGAGTGCCTCCCGGGTTGTGTTGTAACACAATGGGTTCTTAGGCTAAAATTGAGCAAGTAGTAGACACTTCCTAGTAGTCATGTCATCGGTAATGTTTTTGAGGAAACAAATACATCATGACAAATGATGTTTGACCCCTTCTAGAGTTCACTATGATGCATTGGCACATCTGCGAGGCTTTTTCAGAAGGAAATATTTCAACATCAGAATCAAGTCAAAGACAAAAGGTAGAGACCCTTGACAGTGAAGACAGCTCTCATACAGAAGGGACTTTGTGGGTTATGGTTCATCCCATCTTGTTTCACTGGTTATGCAGCCAGAAAAAAAAAAACAACCAACACCTGCCAAGACGAATTTTGAAAGAAAAAAAAAATGCAACCACTTACTGCAGATGTGTGTATGAAAGGCAAGGTAGATCCTTATACTGCTTTGCAAAATTTGATAGCCTGTGAACACATCTGGCAAGCTGAAAAACACATCCAGAAATTGTATTTAGTTTGGGCTTCATATAATACACACGGTGTTATATTTGTATTTTCATACAAACAGCTTTCACACACACACACACACACACAGTGATACTGTCTGGCTGTTGTAAATGGTACAGGTTAACACTTGCCTAACACAGGAAATATATATTTGCCCTTGGGGCGAAACCGGTCGTAGGCGGCAAAAACAAAAATCTACCCAGCAGGTCCAAGATCTGTTTGGGAATATTCATGTACTACTCCCCTCTCGGGGGGAGGTCAGGATGCTGTATGCAGTAGGTGTTCAGTGGAAGGCTAAAAAAGATAGGTCTGTCATTCCTTCTCTCCCACTACCCTTTCTTTCTAGATCTAGTGAGCGATGCAGTCACAAAAAGGGCAGCTGATGTCCTGATGACACAATGCAAGCTTACCAGCATGGAATTTCATGGCATTAGCACAGCAAGAGCATTCTCAGAATTAAAATGAAAAATTATGTCCCTTGGAGCTAATATATATATATATATATATATATATAGGTACCTTTGGCAAAAGGATGTTGAAGGCATCTCTCATGACGATCAAATCCTGAAACAGAGACAAAGAGCACATGGCAGGTAAAATACATACATGCAGATTTAGCTGTCTAGCTGACCTAGAGTATGCAGCAACTCCTTACATCACTGTGTTCTCATGAAACTGAATCCCTAAAACTTGCTTCAAAAGCCTCTAATAAAAGTCAAGTACACAATGTTTGCAAAACGACATTTTTTTCCAATTAAAAAAAAATCCTGACAGTGAAAGAGACTGTTGGCATATCATTTTAACTGAGGCCAAAAGAAAAAAACTATGTTCCCAATTTCATTAATTAACAAAAATGGGTAGGTAGGTAATTTCTTTCTGCTGCATGGCTAAGAGGGGCTAAACTCTTGACACGAGCGATGTCATTTGCTGCATCGATGAAAACAGGGCTGGTTGGGAGAGTGGAAACAGAGTACCTTTGCCCCTTAAGTCAGCTGTCCATAGTGCTTTCTGTCATGGCGATTCCTGCAGGAATCACCTGGGAAAAAAGTGTTAATAAGGCAAAGTGAAAACAGTACAATAAAGGTGAATAAAGACAGTAATGATGTCTTACAGTGTTGTCGCCAACATAGCAGGAGGTGGCCCCAAGATGGATGATGGGAGCAGCTTTAGGGCAGACAGCACCAAAAGTGCGGACATGTGCCATGACATCATGCCGGACACGTTTCTCCTCCAGCTCAGCCATCTCAAAGTCGATGTTGTCTATGTTGTCCTGCATCTCCCTGATCTGATCATCCTTGATGTCCAGTCCAAGTTGCTGTCACAGGGAAACATCAGAGTGGTTGGTGTATAAGAAAATCAACAAAGTAATAGTCACCCCATAGTAAAAGAACTGAAGTCTCACCTTGAATCCCACATCATTATTTTTTATGCAAATCATTTACTCTGTGTCCATAAACCCCTCCATATTCCAGGCAGTTGCGCTGTTCCTCTAATAATAAAACCTGCATATTCCAACAGCAAAGATTATTTTCACACCAAGGTCCGAAACTCTGGAATTAGTTACAGTAAACTCTGAAATGAGTCTCCTAAATTCTTGACACATAGTGAATCCAGTGCTAGTTTTCAAACACGGTCTCTTGATCTATCCTGTGATAGACGATAGCGATATGACAACTGGCAGTTAGCTGTTTTTACTGTATTGTACCAATACATGTGGTTTTTGTTTGTCATTTTATTGTCTTGTAAGTTATATTTTATTGTTTGTATGTACAGCGCCTTGAGCATTTTGCAATGTACAGGCACCTTACAAATCCTCTTTATTATTATTATGTTTTGCACATCCAGTATAGAATTAATTATACTAAACTATTGACCAACATATCACACACAAGCACACTTGCGCCACAAATACCAAGTGATGCACATATTATAATATATTTTGCCCATATCAGGATAACCAGGTTAAGTGCTTGCAAGACTAGAATTAAAACATCCAATGTGCAGCGTAGGACATTTAATTCTAGTTAAGTATGCCCCTCTCTCAGAGGAGTACTCTAGTGCAGTACATCAAGCAACAGTTGGTTTCAACAGCCCAGTCCAAACAAAACTAGACAAGACTAGGTGATGTGTACACATGTAGCCTAGACCTCACAGTCAACAAATTGAAAGGTGTGAACAATAAAAGCACCTTGAGACTTTCGGCCTTACTGAGGGCGAGTGTCTCAGTCCTGATTTACCGTAGGCTTTCAGTGCTTTCTAGAGTCAGATGTAGTATTTACGTAAATTCAGCATGTGATGGGTATCAACTACAATTACATTTACAAACACCACGCGAATTTGAGCTGAGCACTCTAAAACAGTTGCCAAGAAGCCACTTGTATGTAAGTCTGCATTTTGAAACAAATACGTGTGCATGAATTCATGTGCTGACAAATCGGAGCGGCCGTGACCCACTTGATGTAGAGAGGGCCGTCACCCAACAAAGAACAGCAGGGCCCGGCAAAACGTCACGTACAAACTATATCTGTAAAGGCATATGCATAAAAGTACGTCACATAAACCCTCACTGTGTAGACTAGATGGAATCAATCCTGGTCGGCAACAGGCGTTGATTCCCTTTAGCCCCTGCATGAAAATCTGCTACTCTGACAGTGACGGATAAAATGGGCTTAAAAAGGACTGTACATTGCACTAGAGTGCATGTTTTCCCACCTTTTCAGCCTGCGCCAACCAAATCCAAAGTTGTCTCCACGTCGCGAACTTCTTGACGTCCCCGAAATTCTCTGACATTGTAGCACTGGCATAGCGTGCCACGAGGGGCGTGCGGTATTTGACGTGCTCCATGTATTCTTCTTTTACGACTCGAACACTCTCTATGGGCGCAGCCATCTTGAATTTGTCGGCGAGGATTCTTAGAGTTATCTCTCTTCCAATAGCCTGCCTTCGTGGCTCAAGGGGTCAATGTTACTCTTCTTAGTTCCGCCAAAAACAGTATATTAATATACTGTCTTTGGTTTCGCGGAGCCACATCAAACACACATACATGCTGAACAATGAACCACATCAACCGACACACGAAACTAATGAACAACTTTTTAAAAACAACGATTGATTGATTGATTGATTGATTGCCCGATTGATTGATTGATTGATTGATTGATTGATTGATTGATTGATTGATTGATTGATTGATTGATTGATTGATTGATTGATTGATTGGATTGAGTGAGTGAGTGAGTGAGTGAGTGTTTTTTTGTGTTTCCAAAGAGAGATGACTGATACCTTTTTTTGATTCGTGATCAGTCAAACAGAAGACTGAGTCAAGATCAATGTCTCTGTGGGAGCTCCCCATTGTGCAAAGGCGATCCGGGGCCGACATCGGTCGCCAATGGCCCGCCGCGAACGCCCGCCGTGCGCAGACCAACCAGCGGCCGACGTCGTCGGTCCGTCGGCCTTTTGCGCATTGGGTCATGATTATCATCCGGCATACCAGTGGCAAGGGAACCAGGGGGGTGGGGGGCGGGGCGGGGGGAGGCCGGGAAAATATTGTTTGGAGAAAAATTCAATATTACTTTATCTGATTCGGCTGTTTGTTATCCGAGGCTGGACGAACATCCGGCGCCCGCACCACCACCACCACCCCCCCCCCCCCCACACACACACACACACACACACACACAGCCCCCCCCCCCCCCACCCGCCCCCGCCCCACTACCACCACACACACACACACACACACACACACACACACACACACACACTCACTCACTCACAAGGCTCACACACACACCACCACCCACTGACCACCTCCCAATGCCGGTTTGATGTTTCGGAGGTTGGACTGTTGCCTGTCTCCCACCTTCCCCTATTTTTGTTTGAAATTTTGGAGACTTGAAAGTAACATGTCAGGCACGCCGCCCCACCTCCACCCCCAAAATAAATGTCTTTCTACGCTACTGTATGTTGATGTAGAATGGAAGGCCAGAATGCACCACATGAAAAGGAAGCCGAGTTATGCTGCCTGACAAGAGGTACGTATTGGTCGATAGGCAGGGGCGGCTCAATTACCTCGAGCGGGGACGCGGGGGGGGGGGGGGGGGAGGTCCAACTATTTGTTTTGGACCTTCAACCTGACACAAAAGGCTTCTCCGACGCTATACCGTCTTCCAGTGGTCGAAAAAATCGCCAAGCGCGAGCTCAGGCGTGCAGTAATACAGCGGAGATGCAGTGGTCTTCTATCTATCTATCGATCTATCCCGTAGTCTTGCCGACCGTTGGGGCACCACTGATGACTTGACAACTGACCAGTTCCCTCCAATCTACAGGTCTTACTAGACAGATTATTGTAAAGCAGCGCTCAGTACTACCGTCCTCACAGCTTGCGGCCAAGAAAAAAAAATCTTTGCCGCAAGCTTGAGGACTGTACTTCTGGCCGTCACTGAGATGTAAAGTATCACCAATGAACTGCTCGGGAAGCCATCTGAGCCAGTTTTACCAAGTAACATCCCACCTGATGAACTTCCTGACCAGTTCTGTACATTCTTTGACCGTCTAAAATTGCCACAATTCGTGAAGAACTTGATTGTTCTTCCGGCAGTGCGACCTTTGTCTCTTACAGTGGTCCCTTGCTTGACAATTTCACTCTGTTACAGAGGAAAGTGTGAAAAGGCTTATCTTGTCCTCTCCAGCAAAATCCTGTTGTCTTGATCCCATGCCCACGAACCTGCTGAAGTCATGTTCTGATAAACTGGTTGGTGTTATCAACAGGATTATCAACACATCTCTGATGTCAGGGTCCGTCCCTCAGCAATTTAAGCAGGCTGTAGTGATCCCGCTGTTGAAAAAAGCTGGACTAGATGCTAACATACTCAAAAATTACAGACCGGTATCTAACCTACCTTTTCTGTCCAAGGTTTTGGAGAAAGTTGTTCTCAGCCAATTGGTTGATCATCTGAGTAGAAATGGCCTGTTCGAGTTATATCAGTCTGCTTACCGCAAGAATCACAGCACAGAAACTGCTTTGCTTCACATCACAACATAACAGCCTGCTCACTCATGCTGATGTCGGACATGTGTCTGTGCTGTCACTTTTAGATCTATCAGCAGCTTTTGATACCTTAGATCACACAATTCTTCTTGATCGTTTGCATTTTTCCTTTGGCATTTAAGGTGTTGCACTTGCATGGCTTAAGTCCTACCTCGAGGACAGGTACTAATTAGTAAGCATCAATGGTGCTTCTTCTCAGCCGGTACAGCTGAAGTTCGGTGTACCGCAGGGATCGATTCTGGGTCCACTGCTTTTCTCACTATATACTGAACACGTGTCTCACATCATTAGAAAACATAATTCTGAGTTCCACAAATACGCTGACGACACTCAGCTTCTTAAGGCGGATCACCATCAGAACTTCCAAATTGTTGTATCTAGCATGGAAAACTGCATTAGTGAAGTTAAAGATTGGATGACTTTTAACAAACTCAAAGTAAATGATGACAAAACCGAAAGCATGGTTATGGGTACTCGTGCTCGTACCTCTGTCTCTTGTACTGATCACATAACCATAGGTGGCCACGAAATTCCATTTAAAGCAGAGCTGAAGAATCTTGGTGTTTGCCTCGACTCTACCTTGTCTAGGTTAGCCACACTTGTCGCACTGCCGCCTACTTAGAACTACGTAGACTCAGCATCATAAGACCCTTTGTGACAGACAGCTTGTCTGTTCTCGCATCCTTTCTCGTCTTGACTATTGTAATTCGTTTCTTGCAGGCATCACCTCGGATCAACTATCTCAGTCGCATTCAGCACATTCGAAAAAAGGCAGCCAGATTAATTCTTCGCAAGAAACGCTCTGACCATGATACCCCTCTGTTAAAACAACTCCACTGGCTTCCTGTCAAACAAAAAATTAAATATAAAGTGGCTACCCTGGCATACAAGCACTTTGACAACACACTCTCCTGTACATCTCCTCCAGTCTCTGCTCTCATAACCCTTTCCGTAGCATACGTTAATTACTGGTCCAAACTAGAATTAACTTGAAGACTGCAGGTGCTCGTTCTTTTCAATAGCAGGTCTCTCATGTGTGGAACTCTCTACCTCCCCATGTCCGTCAACCCCCGACACTCTCAGTCTTCAAAACCAACCTGAAAACGTAACTTTTTCATTTGGCATATCAGTGTTAATTTTCCTTTGCTTCCCATCATGTGATTGTTGGATGATGTTACTGTAAACAGAATGTGTTCGTTGTGTGAAAGACTGTGGTTAGTATGCCTGGACAGTTTTTGTTGTTGTGATTTGTAATTTATTGTGTGTGTTTATAATCATTTGTAAAGCGTTTCGAGCCTGCTTAAGTGGGGAAGGACGCTATAGAAAAGCGCTGTATTATTATTATTATTATTATTATTATTATTATTATTATTATTATTATTATTATATTATGAAATCGAACAAGAGAGGGGGAGGGGAGAGAGAGAGAGAGGGAAGAGAGAAGGCGCGTGTGCGTCATGACTCTCACCACTCGCCAAAATATAGAATAACGTGGAAAGGGGGGGGGGGGGGAGGGCAGCTACGATGGCATGACATGTCGCGTGATCCACGAAGGGCAGTTCACCAGGGAGCTCCAGGTCAGAACCGGTGTCAGGCAGGTGTGTCTGCTGTCTCCGTTCCTCTTCCTACTGGCCATAGACTGGGTCATGAAGAGGACCACAGAGCATAGATGAAGTGGAATACAGTGGACACTGTGGACACAGCTTGACGACCTCGATTTTGCAGACGATTTGGCATTACTGTCCCACACTCATCAACAAATGCAGGACAAGACCACGAGGCTTGCTGACATCTCGTCCCAAGTGGGCCTCACTATCCACAAACAGAAAACAAAGACAATGAGGCTGAACGCAACCAGGGAAGAACCAGTCTTGCTTGCTGGCACCCCGTTGGAGGAGATGGAGTCCTTCACCTATCTCGGGAGCATCATAGACAAAAAAGGCGGCACTGATGCACGAATCGGTAAAGCCAGAGCAGCCTTTCACCAGTTGAAAAAAGTGTGGAGTTCCAGAGAGCTGTCACAACACATAAAAGTCCGGATTTTCAACTCCAACGTAAAAGCAGTTCTCCTATGGAGCAGAGACTTGGAGATTGACAAAAACCACAGTCAACAGAGTACAGATCTTCATAAACAGTTGCCTTAGAAGAATGTTGAAAATCCACTGGCCAGAGAAGATCAGCAACGTCAGACTCTGGGAGAGAACAGAGCAGATAACAGCAGAGAATGAAATTGGGCTAAGAAGATGGGGATGGATTGGTCACAGTCTGAGAAAGCCAGCTTCCAGTATCACTAGGCAGGCATTGTCATGGAACTCCCAGGGAAAGAGGAAAAGAGGTAGGCCGAGAAACTCCTGGCGTCGAGATCTCCAAGCAGACATCAAGAGACTGGGAACCACCTGGAGTAAAATTGAAGCACAGGACAGGAGTCGCTGGAGGTCTCTCGTCGACGGACTATACCCGGGTAGGGGTGACAGGCGTAAGTGAGTAAGTAAGGAAAAGAGAGAGAGAGAGAGAGAGAGAGAGAGAGAGAGAGAGAGAGAGAGAGAGAGAGAGAGAGAGAGAGAGAGAGAGAGACGCGTGTGCCAAAATATCAATCGGGGAGAAGGGGGGTCCAAACAGCCCAAAAAGGGACTTCGTTATAGCATTTAGCATTTTAAAGAATTTTGGGTCGGGGGGTGGGGAGGGGGGCTGGACCGCCCCCTTCCCCCCGTGGATGCACTCAGTGATAATGTACCGTGGTGACGATCACCAGTGACGGTGTAGTCGACGACAGAGTGAGACATGCGACAGTCCGAAAAATCAAACAATGAAGGCGTGGTTCGGGAAGGGGGAGGCACACGACGGTCCAGCCTTCGAGAAATCAAGCACATCTAAAAATCAAAGTCTCATATTCTGAAAATCAAAATCTTCTGTAAATACAAAAATACAATCTGATGATTTTTTTTGTGGCTCACGTGCGTTAGCAAACGTGAGCTTGTGTAATGGGTCATCCGTCGTATATCCGGCGTCCGTGGTAAACTTTCACGTTGGCATTTTCTCGGAGACTATTCAATCAAGCCTCAGACTTAAAACTTAGCCCATTGGACACTTCGAGGCAAAACCTTTCAAAACATAAGGCATTTCTTGACAACTAATTATGTGGAAAAAAAATGCATACATTTTGAGAAAACTAGATTTCGCCGGTACAAAAAAATCCAGCCCTGAAGTTTAGATACTCAAAATCTTGCTCATTTCAGTAACTTGTTGGTATGGTCAAGGTCACAAAGGTCACACTTATTACGTGGACTGGTCGCACACGTGAGCCATACGGGCTTTGCTTCTCCCAGTTTTTATTCTTCTTCTTATTATTATTATTATTATTCTCCCTTTCTTCCCAAACACTTTTCTTGGAATATTTTAGGGGGATTGATGGGGGGAGGGGGGGGGGGACGGGGACACTCTGGCCCCCATACATTTTCTTTGGGAAAGGGGAGGTGTCCAGGACTCCCCCCCCCCCCCCTCCGCCGCCCCCCCCCCCCACCAACTTCGAGTTCCTACGCCACTTACCCAATGCGCAAAAGGGCATCAGGCCGACGGTGGCCGCCGTTGGCCCGCGCACAGCCGTGCGCGGGTCTACGGCGGCAAACGTCAGCCCGATGGTCTTTGCGCACTGGGGACGTGCAACCCGTACAGATCCGGCGCAGTCGACTGAAGGTCCAAAACGAGCGAGCGCCTCTATTTCCCGTCACGACCACACAGAGACGCGAGAAGCCGCTTTAATTGAAACTTCAACGCCGCCGAAAAATTAATTTCTGCTGCAGGCACGCACGAGGGGTGACCCTTTCACCCCTCAAGTCAGTTGTAGTCACACTGGCGCTCGCTCCCACTTCATCTGAACGAGGCATAGATTCACATGGGCACTCGGATGACCTCTGTATAGGCCGATGACAGTGCCGGCATGAATCTTGGTGGTCCCATCACTGACTGACATTAACACTGATCCTCTACATGAAAGTAAAAATATCCAAATTAACTTATTCAAGGGACCATGCATCAAAAGCTGCGAATGTGTAGTATAGCGTTGCCGGCGGCAACGCTATTCGACACTTTCGTAGCTATTGATGCGGGGCGCCTTGCCGAATGAGTTAAGAAAGAAACAAGTAAAGCTTAAAAGACACAATTACAACTGACACACTTTATTAATTTTTCTTTTTTCAAAATGGACACACAATGCTCTACTTACATTTTTCAATACCCTCTTGCAACACTTACACTGACAATGGCTGATTTATTACTTTCACTAGACGTAACAGAGCACTGTGGGTACTACCGAGCCAATACGGCACCCATGAAATTAGAAATGTGTATCTTACATTAATAGCGTATTTACTTCTGATACAGAAAATGCATGGCACCATAAGCTGGTTGCGATAAAATCTAAGGCATCTTCCAATCGTCCCTAGGCACTGTTGTTGCGGTGGCTCCAGTCAAATTTCGCTGTGGTTAATGTTTTTGGTGATTTCCAAGACCGCTTGTGGGCGTTCTCCCTCAGACAGACCCAAAGACTCTAGAACCGTTTCGATATATAGCGACGTCAGCGGTTCTAGTGTCTTTGATAGACCCACTCTCGGAGTACACCATAAGTACACTTCCATCCACTGACTTCGCATCTGATTTAAATGGAAATGTACTTATGGTGTACTCCCAGAGTGGGCCTATCTGGGGAGTACATCGACAAACGGCTCGGAACCGCTTCGAGATATAGTGACGACAGCAGTTCTAGAGTCTTTGATAGACCCACTCGGGGAGTACACCATAAGTACACTTCCATTCAAATATGATGCGAAGCATCTCCTTTGAATGGAAGTGTACTTATTGTGCTTCGCATTTCATTTGCTTGGAAGTGTACTTATGGTGTATCGCATCTCATTAATTTGAATGGAAGTGTACTTATGGTGTATCGCATCTCATTTGAATGGAAGTGTTCTTATGGTGCATCGCATCTCACTTGACTGGAAGTGTACTTATGGTGCATCGCATCTCACTTGACTGGAAGTGTACTTATGGTGCTTCGCATCTCATTTGAATGGAAGTATACTTATGGTGCATTGCATCTCATTTGAATGGAAGTATACTTATGGTGCATCGCATCTAATTTGAATGGAAGTATACTTATGGTGTATCGCATCTCATTTGAATGGAAGTGCACTTATGGTGCTTCGCATCTCATTTGAATGGAAGTGTACTTATGGTGTGCTCCCCAAATGGGTCTGTCTGAGCAGTACACTCGTAAACGGCTCAGAACGGGTGTGTTGTTGACTGCGAGGTGACGACGGACGGGCTATGCGCGGACCGACGACGCCTGACGTCAGCTTGAGGACCTTCAGCTTACTGTGAGGGTGCGGTATACGGCGCGGGCGGGGGCGTGCTGGAGCCAGTGGGGGTGAGGGCCAGGAGACTGTCGATGGTAAAACTACACTTGCGTCGCCTGCTCCCAGCATCAGACTTGCAGCCACCCGGTAGGTGCACACCCGCCAACCCTTCAGCCTTCTTTTCATGGATGTAGTCTGTGCTGCAATCAACGTCAAGGCAAGCAGAACGGCTGAAATGGATTCTATCGCGCTGGTCATTATTTCGTAACCGGACAAGGTCTGTGTGCGGAGACAGCGGGTGGTCCCGTGTCTGTGCTGGGAAACTGGAGTGCGGGGGGCCGCTGTCTACACAAGGCTGGTCGTCGCCTGATAACTCGTCCTGCCCGGCAGTTGTGCCGTCACCTTTAGCCCCTTTGTGCATGCAGCTACCGCTACTGTTTACAACACCTGTGGCTGCAGGTACAACGGGGTTAATGCGACCAAGATGGAGACGCGGGAAGAGTTCCAGCTTCAAGCTGTCGCTATTGACTCTACAGAAGGCGTCCCGTTTACACGGGTATTGTCTCCCCGCTTCAGCGTCACCGCTTGCCTGAAGTGGAGGGTGGCTGGCACGCTTTTCACACTCATCCCATACATCCTGCTTTGAAGGGAACTGTTCTCCTGAGCCTGGAGCAGTCCTGTACGCTGTTGGACTCCTGGTGACGGCTAGCAGCCTCTTCTTCTCCTCCAGTTTCCTGAGCCTCTCCTGCTGCCGCCTGCGCTTCTTCTCTTCACGCTCTCTCTGCTGCCGCTCGATTTCGGCCGGGTCGATGGGTTCACCACTACACGTCTGCGGCTGCGCGTTGTGGGCCGGACGTCCGGGACCCTTGCGGGTGTGCTCCTTTTTGCGCCATTTAGCACGACGGTTCTGGAACCACACCTGTGAACACACAAACACACACACACACACACACACACACACACACACACACACACACACACACACAATCTTAAAATATCATTAAAACGCGGACATCTGAAATTAACCAGTGATAAATGGTCATATTAATTCAGTCAATAAAGGATGCCCTCATAATGGATGGGCTTGAACAATGAAGACACATGTTCAAAATTGCCTGACGTCGGCCCGATGACCTTTGCGCAATGGGATAACCAGTCTAATTTCATGGACGAGAAAATAGAGAGAGAGAGAGGCATGCTGCTGTTGGAAAATCCGCGTGCGCATCTCCCGGGTCAGTTTAGAATTTTCACGGCTTTTTGTCGTAGATCTGGAGATAACGACACAGCGGCCATAATGAGCAGAACAGGGTGTACAGTGTCATGCACCCAAGACATTATCCCGCCTGGCGCCTAAATCCGTCAGCTTCACCGGGCGACAGCGCCCACAAAGACAGGGGCCGTAAATCGCGCCACCGCAAGCCGCCAGGCGTCTAGAATGACGGGGACAGCTTCTCAGCCACACTGGTTGTCTCACTAGATTGCTGCGCTGTTCAGCGCAGCAATCAAGGGAGACAACCAGTGTGACTTCAGCCAGAACTAGCCTCCTGCAGAAGGCGCTGGGGTCATCTACGCGAGTCAACTGAAATCCTGCGATCGCCACTACGCAAGGTGCTCCGCTACTGCTATTTGCTGAATAGAGACTGCGTTACAGGTTCTCAGACCTTACATCTCTATTGCTCAGGAGGAGACAATCAGCAAACATTCAGTGTACGGATCAGACAGAAGAAATTTCCCAAACCCAGCACATTTCCTATTTATATTGCTTCAATTGCTTCCAGAAGGGGAAGTCTTCGGGGTCTGAGCCTTCGTGTGGGACTGACTGAATGACTGACTGACTCTGAACTAGGACCACTCTCCACCCCGAATCCAACACACGCCCCACCCCCATGACACTCTCGGGTTTCCACGGACTGGCTGGCAAAGAGACTTTAGGTGCGCGATCCCGTGTCGTCTTAATTCAATTACACAGTCAGTGGTTAGTGGGGCTGAAGGCACTGCTGGGATCGCCTTGATCTTGTCGTTTATTGGTCTGGAGCGGGCCGGCTGTCCTTTCCGCGGGCCAACCCCTCGAGATGGACGCGATAAGCGTCTCACCAGCTACACCCGCTTAGCTGCTACTCAGTAGGCTATGAGTAAAATATCCTCGGGCCGGCGTTGCCCGAAGTTGTCTTGCGCACACACCAAGCCGGCGCGGGCTGACAGAGGTCGACGTCGGCCAATGGACACTTTGCTCTATGGGAACAGTTGGCAGGCTGAAACTCTCCCATGACGCAGTCCTTTTGAAGAACTAAATTGTGAGTCAGTGTGTCGGATCCCTGCTAGAAGCGTAACCCCTACCGGTTAGGGGTGTACTTCCCAGATAGACCCACTCGGGGAGTACACCACAAGTACACATCTACTCAAATGAGGTTCTTCGCCCGAGTGGGTCTGTCTGGGGAGTACACCCGTAAGCGGCACGGGGGGGAGGGGGTGTTTTCAAGCGGTTCTGCGCATGACGGGGCTCATGGAAGTGTATGCCATTTGCAGGGGAGCTACCGGCCATGTTCACGCACGGATATACGGGTAGCAGAAAGCGGGGCTTGTGGTGGGTTGCCCTACCCCACCACGATATCGATACCTGCTGGGACTTGAGGCGGCTCTGTCATAAACATCGCGCACCGCTCTCGTAAATTAGGCCGTTAACTAGCCCCTTCGCACGCGATTGGTAACACTAGAGTTGACAAACATTATCATTACGGCAGTAAAAAATACATCTCACTTGGCCCCCTAGTCACGGCCGAATTAAGCGGTCGTCCTCGGCACAGAATCATTTCGGTTTCATATCACAGCCCTGTGGCAAAATCATACCTCGCGCGCTCAAGCAGCTGAAGACCCGGGAAAATTGCTTGATTTATGGGCGTTGGATCGGACGGGCCGGGGTGGGGTTGGGGATGGGGAGTGCAGGAAGAAAAGAAGGCTGCAGGACACCCAGATAGACTCGCTCGGGGAGTACACCACAAGTACACTTGTACTTGTGGTGTACCCCCCGAGTGGGTCTAGCTGGGGAGTAACGGTACGAGTGTTACAGTATTGAGGTTCCGTTTGAAAAGAACAACTCCCAACAACCAACGAGAGCGAAGCCACAGCAGTTTAACCAGCTTCTGTAATAAGCACAACACTCTAAACATCTCCAAGAATCTCATGAGGATCTATGCCGCTTGGAGATGTTTGGAGTGTTTGTTTGTGCTTATGATACAAGCTGGTTGTCAACCTGGATTTCGCTCTCGTTCGTTTTTGGGGTCGTTCGGCGTAAACGTAGCCTCACTAATAATGGTATCAACAGTGTGGAACGAAATGAACTATACAGAACAGACGAAAACGTGAGGTGAATATAATACTCCAAGTCCGTCCAATGCCTATCTCAGTCCTTCTTTTGACGGGTAAGACATTCGACAGTATCAATTATCCTCCGCTCAGATCGCTAGATTTAATTTTCTTCTGAAGATAATGACTGCGCTTTGTGACCAAAAGCCGACAGTGTTAAATCCCCGTTTAATCCCTCCTTGTGTTGTCAGCAGGGCGCATCGGACGAACGGAAAGAAAGATGGCAGTGGACCCACGGGGCATGTAACGAAACGTCATCAAACACGCAAACATTTCATTACTATTGTCATTCGACACCGGAGATCGTTGTTCTACTATGCCTCTCATACACAGCAAGTAACTTGTGACAGATCACCGGTAGATTACCGTGGTACCAAGTACAGCCTGCACGTTGCCTTTTGTTCTCAGTGCTTTTAAGTCTGGTTCACACTTGATGACTGACTGAATGTGAGCGAAACGTGGACCTCTGCAAACTGCGCTCGGAGATTTGAAGCTAAGGGTGCGCGCAACTTTTAACTGCAACGAAACTTGGATCGACTTGTGTCTGTCGACCCGGTGAGCGAAACGTTTGCGGGCTGACGTCGACCTGAGTTGGCCCGCACTCAGACGGTGTGGTCCACTGTTGGTCTATATCAGTCCGAGGACCTTTTGCTTACTTGACATGCCGATTAGCGCACCACCGCCACTCAACCGGTGGTAATGGCAGCAGATGTCGTGGACATCAACACATTCAGATATTATATATAGAGTGTTGTTAGCTAGGGTCCAGTGATGAAGGTAAACCCGACCGCCGCCACTTTCCCGTAACGTTGTGTGTGTACTCCCCACATAGACCCATCGTGGACAACACAAATACACTCATCAAATGAGATGCGCAGAATAGTGCTTGTGGTGTACTCATTGACTGGGTCTGAATGGGGAGTACACCCGCAAATGGTGCTGGTCATGGTATGGTATGGTATGGTATCAATGGTATGGTATGGTATGGTATGGTATGGTATGGTGTCTCCGAGGCGCACATATCCATCTAATTAAAGATGCTCAAGGCGCCGTAGGGATGGGAGCTGAAGCTCTGAAAGCTTGCTGCTACTAAGCGCTACTTTATGTGCAAACCTCCACCCTACTATTAACTTCGGTGCATGTGATATATTTTTGTTTCTGTTTCCATTTCACCGACCCTACCGGGTCTTCTTTTTTCGAATAGTAGTAATGGGATTTTTAACGTGCGCACTTGATGATTATGCTGTACACACGAAGGCGAGACAGGCAACCGTAAGCCGAGTCTGTACGTAATGATTTGACTCGATGGGAATAAGGAAAAGTCCACATCCCATTCCTGCCCACCAGGGGATTCGAACCCGGGATCTTACGACTGCCAGCGCAGTGTCACTCTTATCCACTAAGCTACGTCATCCAGCTAGTTCAGTCTATGCAAGTCCATACAGGTAGGTCAAGGGTAATTCCCGATTACCCTTACCTTCCCACACAAGGTCATCTGACACTTATCAACCCATTACACCCTGAGGCTGATTTTATTTATTTATTTATTTATTTATTTTTTAAATTTGCTTATTGTCCTATGAAGGCTACATTACATATTACAAGATAGATCAACCATTTTGGTTCAAGGGTGGTGCCAGAATAGCTTGGAGCCTAAGGCGCCAAGCTATTCTGGCACCACCCTTGAACTATCATAGTCACATTTATTTCAAGCAATAGTGTATCAGAATAAAAAGGGTTAAAGCGATTTTGGCGGTCAACAATCGAGTTAAAATGCGTAACTGGAACGGGTTGGTCAAGTCAACAAACTGTATTTATCCCACGAAGGGGCAATTCTAACCTGGACGGGAGCATATACATATATCAACTGTTATCAATGTTGTCTTGCCTAAACTAGACTTTCTTTTCTCAATCTAAACTGATGTCAAAAGGCACACGTAGCATATGTTTCCTACTGTCCCTGGTGCGGAGTAACGGAAGAACTCTCCTACGTACAAAGGAAAAGAAGAGCAGAAATGTCTTTCATTTTACGACATTCAAGTCCTTTTGTCCAGTATTATTGTAAGACATACTAAGAACATTTATAAAGAAGATATTCCGAACTAATAATCCTTTATGGCTAGGAGCTGGTCCCATTAATCTAGCATTAACATTTTCTATTTTCACAGCTGTTATAAAGTCGCAAATGAGTGCCTCCACAAACAATGACAGAGTATGAATGACTGAGATGGTAAGAAAATATATATTTAACATCCGTTTTAGTCCGTTTGAGCACAGTTTGCCTCGCCTTTTTTAAATAAACTTTTGAACTAGTCATATTTCAGGACCAATACTAAGGACAAAGTGATCATCAAACTTGGACCAAATTTATTTTAAAATTTGGGTGACGTCAAACCCAAGGGTGTAGCCACTACCCTACAGAGTTCATAGAGATAACCTTCTTAACTCATTCTACCCCAGATACACCACAGCAAGATAAGGATCGACCATAATAGTTCAATGGTGATGCCAGAATAGCTTGGCGCCTAGGGGCGCCAAGCTATTCTGGCATCACTCTTGAACTATCATGGTCGATCTGTGTCCTGCACCGCAATGCAGTCTTCAGAAGACAACGGCAAAATTTGGGGATTTCGGTGTTGGGGTAGAATGAGTTAAAAGCTAAATATATACCCGGTTTGTTCAGGCCTCAATGACTACCCTGCTAGCAAAAGATGGGCGCGGCATCCTTGTTGCAATTTAGAAACGATTCATTATTTGGCACTGGTCACAATGCAGGGGTGTCATGAAAAAAGACGTAACACAATTTGTATTTTATTACAAAAACCTTGAACATGGATGTAAGCTGCGAAGAAGAGATAAAAAAAAAAGTCTACAGTAGCAAAGATTATATCAACAGAGCTGGATAAAGTGGTGAAATCAAGGGAAAGGGGACCGAAATCGCTTCATAAAAGGCGTCCGAAAAGAGGAAATTAGTTACCTTACTCTAAAAGGCGTGCTGTCCGTGCGCACTGAATGAAGCTTCAGTGTATTGCTTTTTGTTCGTTTCCATTAAATAAAACATCAATAAAACATACGCTATTTCTTGTCTGCTTTATATCTCCATGAATTTTATGTGCGAATTCCGGGTTTCTAACATTAGTGGTGTAATGTATCCGATGTCAACAAAAAGATCGTCTGTAAGCATTGGTAAATTGTACGGTAAATGTCGTCGGTACAAATCAAAAGTCAGTACACACCAAAAACGTCCGAAATGGGCCTAATTGCAGTTAATCTCTTCATGTCCTTGCAAATCAGATAAATTTTTGTCCACCGTGTCACAAATGAAACGTTGGAAACCCTCAAACTTTAACATCGGTTATCGGCAAACAGAAACAACCTCCAGTCATTTTTTACTTCAAAGGCGGGAAATCGAGCCTCAAGTACATCAACTGATGACAGTCCACCCGCTTATTCTGAAACCAGGCTTCTGTGTGGCCCCTAGAATGCGATGTGTCTCGCTGAAATTCACCTGAAACCAGGCTTCTGTGTGGCCCCTAGAATGCGATGTGTCTCGCTGAAATTCACCTGAAACCAGGCTTCTGTGTGGCCCCTAGAATGCGATGTGTCTCGCTGAAATTCACCTGAAACCAGGCTTCTGTGTGGCCCCTAGAATGCGATGTGTCTCGCTGAAATTCACCTGAAACCAGGCTTCTGTGTGGCCCCTAGAATGCGATGTGTCTCGCTGAAATTCACCTGAAACCAGGCTTCTGTGTGGCCCCTAGAATGCGATGTGTCTCGCTGAAATTCACCTGAAACCAGGCTTCTGTGTGGCCCCTAGAATGCGATGTGTCTCGCTGAAATTCACCTGAAACCAGGCTTCTGTGTGGCCCCTAGAATGCGATGTGTCTCGCTGAAATTCACCTGAAACCAGGCTTCTGTGTGGCCCCTAGAATGCGATGTGTCACGCTGAAATTCACCTGAAACCAGGCTTCTGTGTGGCCCCTAGAATGCGATGTGTCACGCTGAAATTCACCTGAAACCAGGCTTCTGTGTGGCCCCTAGAATGCGATGTGTCACGCTGAAATTCACCTGAAACCAGGCTTCTGTGTGGCCCCTAGAATGCGATGTGTCTCGCTGAAATTCACCTGAAACCAGGCTTCTGTGTGGCCCCTAGAATGCGATGTGTCACGCTGAAATTCACCTCAAACGCTAGAAACCCGCCGTCAACTTTTGCAAGCCACACAATGCCGATCTTCTCAAAATACCTGTTTTTCTCTTGATTACCAGTGATTAAAGTAGGCAGTTTCACATTATTATCATATGTATCATTGTTGTTATTGTTGTTTAATATTTAGAGTATTTTTAAGCAACTCCGTGCCTGGGAATGGAAAAATAAACAGCGACACTGAGAGGCCGTTTAAATTTGCACATCACCCTCATAAGGGAAACGAAACTGTGCCACACTAAGGACATCTGAACGGCTCGTCTGCCATTCAAAGGCGGCATTTTATGAAGACAGATGGCTCTGCAACAACAACAACAAAAATGCTCGGACCCACCTTTTATGAAAGTTAATCTGTTGGATCGTATGGGGCAGGAACATTAAAGCAGCACCTTCCAAACAATTCACAGCAGTACATTTTACTGAATTACTGACTATAAACGAGGAGGGTCAGAGCCAAAGTTAAGCCATGCGGGTCTAAGCTTCTTTTTTGTTTTAGAGCCATGATATAGTAACGTGATATAAAGCTTGAATCTCAGTAAGTGTAAAAGATATGAAGAAAAAAGAAAGTATATATTTACTGTTATAAATGATTTAGAATAATTAAACACAATTGATCACATTTACAGTTTTATGTCTGGTTTGTTTGCAATTGTTACATTTTTCTTCAGATATTTCTTTTCACAACAGGGTATTTGTCAAGCTTTAGATAGACTAAGTAGACATTTTGCCCAAGGAGTCATTTGTAATGCATTTTACAGTGTGCCTCTTTATAGCAAAATTCCTATATTTGACTCAGGCTTAACCCTTGTAATAATTTTACGCATGCAAATAGTATTTGAGGAACAAAAAAGGGTGGGAAAAGGGTGGGGTCACAATGAAGCACAATAAAACAATGTGACGGTCCATGTGAGCCCTTACTGCGACTCTCCAGTGACTGTCACAAATAAGAACTAAACGTAACCATACTGCAACCGTCTAAATATGACCATGATTCGACAGTCGCATCTCTGCATTCTTTTTGGCCGCCGGAAGGGTTCTGTGACCAAAACTGTTGTTGCAAAGAAGCGAATATGTGACCAAAATATGAGTCAGAAATGCGACGTAACAGTTCCGCTTCATGCTACTAGGGTACTGACCTTCCGCATCACTGATGCTGAAACTATGACAGGTTATGCGCGGATCAGACACCTGGCAACACCAAGCTATTGAACAGCGTGCGAAGTTTACAGGAAAAAAATGTCAGTGTTTCTCAGTGGTACTCGATCAGTTGTATATTTTAGCAGGTTTAAATAGGTCATTTTCTAAATTTCCCGAGGGCAGCTCAGTATTGTCAGGACTAATGGAAAATAACAATAAAATAGTTCCGTTGGTGATCATCTTGTCTTCTTAGAATTGTCCTGAAATCATCTGTGCTCAAACGTTATTTGCAACAACAACAAACAAGGCAAGCCTTGCTAGAACTGACTGTACCTGCAGTATTGGAACTCCACAACCACCGTCACCACCATGAAGTCGTCATCATCATCACCATCATCGTTTCATAGGGGCCTGACGGTCGTGCTTTTACTGAATGTGAATACTGCCGCGTCACCGCGGGCGCAACCGCCGGGCCACCGCACAAACTCATTACTACGACAGTTGCAGTAATGAGTTTGTGCGGCGGCCAGTTGCGCACGCGGTGACGCAGCGGTATTCGCATCTAGTAAAAGCAAGACCGTCAGGCCCCTCCCCTATGCAACGTCTTCACGGACATCACCGACGACCCTTACCTGCACGCGACTCTCGGCCAGCCTGAGTTTGAGCGCGAGAGCCTCGCGGACGAAGACGTCTGGATAGTGTCCCGCCAGGAAGGCCCGCTCCAGCTCCTCCAGCTGCCAGCCGCTAAAGTTCGTGCGCGATCTCCGTCGCTTGCCACCTTCGCTCCCTCCGTCACACGCGCCGTCCTCGTCAGTGCCTGAAACACTCGGAGCCCAACTTATCACAGTCCATCGTCTGGAGGCTTCTACTACCGCCTTACGCGCTCCGGTATACCGGCTATCGTCTCGGATATAACGGGCACAGGCCTGGCTCCCACAGGGATGCCCGGTGAGCGAAAGGTCATCGGCCCTACGTCAGCCTTAGCTGGCCCGTGCGCGGGCCAGCTCAGGCTGCCGTCGGCCCGCGGACCTTTTGTCTGCCAAGTCGTTTTTCTTCACAAATCTTCGTAACTTCAGCACCACAATAGCGCGACCGGGAACATTAAATAACGCGGTCTGACATCACGGCCCTCGAGTACCACTATATACTGAGGCTGACCTGTGTCTGGAAGAGGCGTCGATTCTCATGAGCTCCTGTGTTCACAGATGCGTTCTCCTGCCTCTCACTAGGCAAGGCAAGCTGCCTGTTCTCCTGTGTATGACAGGGGTCCATCAGAATCTGGGCCGCCTCTCACTAACCGCATGGATCTTCTCCTGCTAATATGTAACATTTGATAATAATAACATTATTATTATTATTATTATTATTATTATTATTATTATTATTATTATTATTATTATTATTATTATTATTATCTTAATATTATTTTTACATGAAACAATAATAATAATTATTATACCGGTCGTTATAGTATAGGCGCTTTACCAAATTTCATAAGCAGCTTAAAGCGCCGCTGACTGAACCCAACACGCACGATCACGTAAACCATGCGCGTCTATTCTGTTATTCTTACTATTATTCTTGTTATTATTCTTGTTATTATCTTCTTTTTATATTATTATTATTATTATTATTATTATTATTATTATTATTATTATTATTATTATTATTATTATTATTATTATTATTAAAGCTTGTTGACCAAAAATGGTGCGAGCTGCTGTTAGGATGATGTAAAGGATCCCGTAAGGAAATGACGGAAAGTCTTTACTTTCAACAAGTCACATTTTGTCCAGGGTTTTTTTTTTTCCTAGCAAAGTAAGTAAAGTCTATTAAGTAATATGTTAGGTCTATCTATCTTCCAGCCATATTGCAGCATGGGCCATTGAGCAGAAGAGAGACGTTTTCTTTCATAACTGAATATAAAAAGTCAATAAGCGGCCTCTCTGTAACAGTGTTACATATGAATTAATAGGCTGGTAAGTTTATAATGTATCCGGGTTGGAAATATTAATAACTTGCCGCTTCTTTGATTTATTTTATTTACTGTCTGTTACGTGCCTTCTGTCTCATTCTGAGAAACATAGGCTCACATGATCCTCTACAGCCACAGGCCGGGCGCGTGAGAATCTAATGGCTCTTGCTCACCGAGATCGGCTCCAGATGTGCCTCAATTGACGATGTTAGTGGGGGGAGGGGGGATAGGGGGTGGGGGTGGGTGGGTGGGTGGGTGTTTAGGCGAACGACTGTTGACAAAATTGCTCATAATTACGCTAAAAGCTAAAGAGTCCGACACCACAAGCCACATGCAGCACAGTGTCACAGGGTGCAGTGCGTAATATGCAACCCCACCAAAAAATCCTATTTCCCAGTAAGCAAAAGACCTCCCGCCGACGTAGGCCAGAGGATCTTTTGCGTACTGGGTCGTCGCTTTTGTGTGCAGCGCCGAGTTGTGTACGCGGTGGGGGAGGTGATACGATCTGTGTTACATTTCAATTACTGTTTACCTCCGTAATGCAATTTATGTAAGGAGCTGACACACACGTAGCGGTGTGCGGTTAACCCATTCAGCCCTGGCGCACTACAGCAGGAGATGGGTCAACCATGATAATTCAAGGGTAGTGCCAGATTAGCTTGGCGCCGACAGGCGCCAAGCTAATCTGGCACTACCCTTGAATTATCATGGTCGACCCATCTCATGCAACAGGTGCATAGTCGTTAGATGACGCCTCCAAAATTTGGGAAATACGTGCGTCGGGCTGAATGAGTTAAGTGACCATTCATGCCCGTTGAATGTCTGCAGTAATCTAAACCTGCTGCAGCCGGGCCAGACTCGGGCAAGACCGTCCAGGGTGCCTCATAGCAGTCACAGAAAACACCATATTATCATTAAGGGTGAAAACGCAACTCCGACATCCTGCCTGTGAGAAACAGCCAAGCAAACACGATTAAAACCTAGTGACTCTCGACGCTTGAACAATGTTAAAATACTGTTTACATGTGATATGAGGCATGACCCCTCACTTAGCCGGGTCTCAGTTGTGGCGTCGGGGGTGCATGCATATCTTTGAGTCTTGCACAGTCGTAAGGAGTGCGTTGGGTGTCTCGTAGTACGGTGCCCAAAGTTCTTTCGTGCATTCAAAACACATTTTAAGTAAACAAAACGGATCATTACCAGAATGAAAAATGGACAGGGTGACCCCATGAGGCTGCAAGGGCTTCAGTGTGTGGATCTGTCTGTTGCAAGAGGGACACCCCACCCCCACCCCACTCCCCAAGTGCCAGCGGCTATAGCGGAGCACCTTGCTTAGTGGCTAGCGCAGGATTCAGCTCATTCATGCAACTGGCCCCTGTTTTGACAAAGCACCTTGTTTAGTGGTTGGCGCAGGATTCGGCTCACTCATGCAGCTGGCCCCTTTTGTGGCAGAGCACCTTGTTTAGTGGTTGGCACAGGATCATTCAGCTCACTCACGGCATGCAACTGGCCCCTGTTGTGGCAGAGCACCTTGTTTAGTGGTTGGCACAGGATTATTCAGCTCACTCACGGCATGCAACTGGCCCCTGCTGTGGCGGAGCACCTAGCTTAGTGGTTGGCGCAGAACTGAATTTACTCATGCCACTGACCCTCATGTTTCTCTAAGGCGAGTGGTGTCACGGAGAACAAGATGGCTCAATGCCCCATGCGGCGGTATGGCGAGATGCATAATGAGTTTCTATCTCAGACTGCATTAGCTCCTCTCACCTGCCGCGCTGAAAAGACTCACAGAACCCTGGCGTGCACGCTGGGGTCGTCAAGTTTACCCTGGCTTTTAGGGGACTCATAAATGCCGACAGCAGTCAAAACTGCTCTCTCTACTACCGCATTAAATACTACGAGGTGTGATCAAAAAGTAACGAGAGTTGTGCCAAAAAAGTAAAACAATTGGCGCAATTTACTTGATATAATTATTATCATCTTGCAAAAGTACTATACTCCAGTGTTGACACAATATTTCTGCCTTGAAAATCTTCGTCCTGCCAGGCCCTCTTTGAGTGTAGGGAACAAAGAAAAGCCGCATGGTTGAGACAAGGCCTGTATGACGGGTGAGGATTCGTTGTCACTAGCACCTTTTAACTCATTCTACCCCAGACACCCCACAGAAAGATAAGGATCGACCATGATAGTTCAAGGGTGATGCCAGAATAGCTTGGCGCCTATGGGCGCCAAGCTATTCTGGCATCACCCTTGAACTATGATGGTCGATCTGTGTCCTGCACTGCAATGAAGTCTTCAGAGGACGACGTAAAAATTGTGGGATTTCGGTCTCGGGGTAGAATGAGTTAAAGGAAAAAACAAGATGTTGCGGTCACTGAGAGTTGGCCCTGCTCACAAACGGACTTCAACGCTTTAAGAAAACGAAAATTTGACATGATATTTTGCTACTGTCCGCACCCACCATTGCCGGCTAAAATAAAAATAATGATGTAGAACCCTAAGTTTTAAGAAATGGAGGAAATGTTGCCGTTAATTCTGGAAATCTGGCAAAAATGATGCTAGTCTCCTCTCATCAGAGACCATCCACTCCTGACTGGATGTTGTTGTTGTTGTTGTTGTTTTTACAGGACAAGCAAGTATCATAATTATTCAGTGATGACATCACAGTAATGGTCTTGTGGACCCACGTGCCCACAATTACCCCGCCATCAACAACTTTCAAAATTTGATTGGATTTTGACAGAACTGTCTCCGTCTATTCTTTAAGTAAGAAAAAGACGACTTAAATGCGTCTATTCTGGTATTTGGCACTGCCAGGTCATTTTTTACGCGTGTTGCATGGTGTGCTACAAGTCTAGATAAGATTAAATTCATAAGCTGGTGATTTTCTTTGTGTACCCCTTATGTAATCGGTATGTCATTTAATGTGTGGATTACGGAAGAGCTGTCTTGTTTTTTCTAATAGTGAAATATTTTAGTTTAGAGGTCAAAAACCGATTTCTTGAAATCACCTTGCATATTTCATCTCTTTGACTTTGCCATCTTACACAGTTATCACAATGTTTGTTCCAAATACATACAAATGAGGCCACTTTCACTATAGATTTTCGAATGCAGCGTCCAAGACAACAATCACGGAAAAGGTAACGATTCACAGAAACTTTACAAGCAGTTTTTACTTGCTTGATTCTTGTTGTTCGGAAATCCGAAGTTGGTCCGTCAAAACTGCACGTGTTTCGACAAAAACAGTGGATTAAAAGCCCGGACAAACATGCAATATCGCATGTTTGTCCGGGCTTTTAATCCACTGTTTTCGTCCGAAACACGCGCAATTTTGACGCACCTACTTCTGATTTCCAGAAATGGTCTATTGTACCTAGATGTGCAAGACCTATTGACTATCGCGGGGACTGGATTAAATGCGTAGACATCGCCGACGCACGAGGAATAAAACAGCACCGCAAACTTCACTTTAATTGTCTTTAAGGCCGTCTGATGATCTGACATTAAAACAGTGCCCCAGGAAACAGTTCCATTGACCCCTTTTCGCTGCCGCTGTATTCGGCGTGAACGTGATTCTCGGACTTCACCCGGCCCGTGCTGATGAGCAGTCCAAAAGCTGGCAGTCAGTGACCATTGTCAATGGAGACCTCCTAGTGACCTCCCAGCTTTGAGAGAGGGACACAGATGCAATTGACATTTAACTCATTCTACCCCAACACCGAAATCCTCAAATTTTGCCATTGTCCTCTGAAGACTGCATTGAAGTGCAAGACACAGATCGACCATGATGGTTCAAGGGTGATGCCAGAATAGCTTGGCGCCCATAGGCGCCAAGCTATTCTGGCATCACCCTTGAACTATCATGGTCGATCCTTATCTTGCTGTGGTGTGTCTGGGGTAGAATGAGTTAAAGCTGCCAGCTCAGAGACAATTATCCGCATACGCCCCTGCACAAAGGCACCTGTCACGTAGATCTTCTTGTAACACAAAACTAAGGTTCTTCCGCGCGAGCCTTCACGTGCTCGGTACAGCTAAGCTTAACCCCTTGACTGCCGAGAAAACACGACCCAACTGCAAGAGGTATAGATCCTCATGAGCCCCCGCAGTTGCGGGGGCTCATGAGGATCTATACCTCTTGCTAAAACCACTGACTTTGTATCTATGTTCGTTTGAGGCCTGGAGATCTTAACCCCTTTGCTGCCGAGGAAACGTGAACCCGAGCCAAGCGTGATTGACATAGATCCTCCTTATGACAGGAAGCCTGGAATGCGGCCCTGTCACGCAGTCCCCAACCACATGGACCACCATGGCATCATCACTATATAATCACCCTCATCATCATGCAAAATTTAATTGAGCGGCGGCTCATGACGACCTAATCCTTTTGCTGAGACCAGTTTTTATCCATGTTCCTTAGCTTTTGGTCGCTGATTAAACCCAGATTTCAGAAACAAAATATGCGTCAGTGGCAGGGAATGGTTTAGTCTGACGTTGAATTAACAAAGATCTTCGCCCGCTGGCAGGGAAAGGGTAAAGCGAGCTGATGTACCACGGCGCGCGAGGCTTCACGCGAACAGACCGTATAGCATTGTATACTGACGGGCAAAATAAATGCGACAGTTTTGGAATCACCGGAAACACTTAGTCTTTCCAATGAGTCCAAAAAATGTCGCTTTTTTTTGTTGTTGTTGTTGTTGCTCGTCAGCATATTACACAGAGGTGACAGGCGCCTTTGTCCCTTGCTGTCTGCGGTGGCACCACAAGGGGAGGAAATCGAAGTTATGGCATAGTTTCGTCCCCCCCCCCCCCCTCCCCGACTCAGAGCGTCAATATGAGTACTAAGCTTAATACTGTATACTATTGACGCTCTGAGTCAGGGGCACGGGACTCTTGTCCAACATTCAATTCCCTCTCCTTTTGGTGATAGAGATCTACTACGCTTAGTATCCCAATGAGTCATAGGAACAAAACTCTTGTCAGAACTTTCAAGTTGATTCCCTCTCCCTGTGGTGACATACCGTATCTGTGCCCGTTACATAAGCTAGGAAGGCTCACGGGCTGTCTGTCTCAACAGATCCACAGCCGCTAATCGATGGCCGAACCGTCGCCCTCATAATCTGGCGGTAAAGGGAAGATCACCTGATTACATCTCGGGACGTAATCAGGTGATCTTCCTTTACCGCCAAATTATTCTGCACTGCAGCCTACTGCTGTATTGCACAGCGGCAATCTTACAAATAACTGCCTCTGTGCCACGTATGTATGTCACCGGTCTCTGCAAGCAAGAAGACAAGTAGTAGAGATTCTCATGAGCCCCTTAGAATGCAGGAGCTCATGCGAATCTATGACTTTTGCAGCTATATGAAATCGAGCTGGCCCGAGGATCTTTTGCTTGCCATTGTGCAGGCCAAATCACAAAGTGGTTGTTTAGGATTTGATTACCGCGCCGTTATGTGCGCTTAGTTCCGTGCAGATGGCCCTGATCCACAAACATTATGGGAGACTAGCACTTTTGTGAGAAATACCTCGGCCGTTCGACTCCAATATAAATATAGACCTCCGCGTGGTTGTGTGAAGTCAATGAATGACATTTGCTGTAATTGTATAATGTCTTCTGGTCCCGGACATTTCGGCGAACAGTATAGACTGGGAGTTTTTTCGGATCTTACGACACAAAGTCGAATTGTGAGAGCTTCTGGTGTTCTTTGAGTTTGACGGCCGTCCTCCCCACACATCGCACGAAGATACATTATTTTACATGTAAACAAATGCACACATTTTCATTATAAAATTTAAATACTTAAAATTTGCGTCACCCATCAGATGACTGAAAATTACAGTGAAATATGTTTTTCGTGTGAATGAACTCTGGCTAATGGGGCTGTGTCTCCCTGCCCCAATGTGCCATCTCACACCGGCATTGGAGCTGATCGAACGCACATTTTTGTGACGCAAATTTGACGCACGTATTTCCCAAATTTTGGAGGCGTCATCTAACGACTATGCACCTGTTGCAGGAGATGGACCGACCATGATAATTCAAGGGTAGTGCCAGATTAGCTTGGCGCCAACAGGCGCCAAGCTAATCTGGCACTACCCTTGAATTATCATGGTCGATCCATCTCTTGCTGTAGTGCGTCAGGGCTGAGTGGGTTATACGTGTACCTGGCCAGGTCTGCGATGATACAGATACAAGGAACTTCACTGCAGCTGACGACAGCACTGGTCTGGTGAGTTGTGTAAGAGAGCTTAGTCCTGCACCAGCTGCTAAGAAAGGTGCCTCGCTTTAGGTCAGCACCTTTCTTAGTGGCTGGCGCAGCCGGTACTAATTTCAATTGTGCAACTGGGCCCTGGTCTAAAGCAGAACCACAGACAGGTAGGGAGATTTAAAAAAAAAAATATATATATATATATATATATATATATATATATATATATATATATATATATATATATATATATATATATATATATATATATATATATATATATATATATATTTCATTTTATTTTATTTTTTCGTTTTATTAATTTATTTGTTTATTGTTGTTTGTTTATGTATTTGTTTGTTTGTTTGTTTGTGTTTTGTGAAGGGCGGGTGGCCAAATAAATCAAACAAGAGGAGAAGGGGGGAGGGAAAGGAAACCTCCGGAAAATCAAACAAGAGCGGTGTGTTGGGTTGGGGTGCTGGGGATGAGGAGACGGCAAGCGACAGTCCAAACTCCGAAAAATCAACTCCTGAAAATCAAAATCTCCGAACAATCAATACTTGTAATGCAATCTTATGATTTTGTTCTCCAACATTATTTGTATTATTATATTTATTGGGGGTTAAGGGGGGGGGGCAGGGGGTAGGAGGATACTCTGCGCCCCTCCCTTACATTTTTTTTTGGGGGGAAGGGGCTCATGAGGATCTATTTTCATGTTCCTTGGACGGCTGGGGCTCTTTGGCGCTGAATTAACCCTTACCATTCGGAATACACCAGTGGGTGAAATACGTTTGATTAAAATAGTTCAAGGGTAGTGCCAGAATAGCTTGGCGCCTCTAGGCGCCAAGCTATTCTGGCACCACCCTTGAACTAAAGCCATTGGTCTATATCCTAGTCTGTAAGTGCTATAATGCAGCTTGCAAATTGGAAGCTTTTAGCCTCAGTATGATAGGGGTTAACAACTATTTCAGGAGCACAATATGTGTACTCTAGCAGCAACAACAACAACAACAACAAAAAAGCGAAGAAGACGAAGGAGTTTGTTTGTTTTGTTGTTATTGTTGTTGTTGTTTTAACTCATTGTGACCGAGGTACAAAATACACACATCAGTTCTGGAGTTATCCTCTGAGGACTGCATTACAATTCAGGAGACAGATCGACCATGATAGTTCAAGGGTGGTGGCAGAATAGCTTGGCGCCTATAGGCGCCAAGCTATTCTGCCACCACCCTTGAACTATCGTGGTCGAGCCATATCCTGCTGTGGTGTGTCGCGGGCAGAATGAGTTAATAACCTATTCACTAGGCGTGTAACACACAATCATGTGGGTGTGTTTTTCATTGCTCGCTGTTTTGCGTAATATTTCCATCGCCGGCTGCTGCTGTTATGGGTCAGCCTCGTAATACGCGCTCCAGATATCGGATATAACGCGCACAGATCTATGGCTCCCACAAGGACGCCCAGTGAGTACACGGTCCTCGGTCCTTACCAAGTGGTCTTTCTTCGCAAGTCTACGATAACTCAACATAATAATAATAATAATAATAATACTGTTACCGACTCAAAGCGCCGCGAACTGAAACCCAACACGCACACTCACGTAACAGACACGGATTTACGCCATTTAAGACAAACACAGTACAAGACAGACGAAGGCCAGTTCAGCTAATTAAGTTTACAGAGATTTTTGATCGCTTGTATTTGAAATTTGTAAAGTGGCCTGAAACCGGTACCAAAGTTTTGCCGGGGGGGGGGGGGGGGGGGTCGGGGTGGGGGGGGGGGTGGGGGGGGGGGTGGAAGAACCGGAGTACCCGGAGAAAGAACCCCCGACGGTCCGCCCGAATTAATGGTGACACTTACCAGAGGAGAAAAGTCCGACGCCGGAACCCGTTTTCGAACCTCGCACCTTTGGCATTGGTGGCAGGCGCCTTAACCACTGCGCCACGGAGCGCCCCACCACAATAACGAATAACAAATAGCGAATAACGCAGTCTGACTTCATGGCTGCCGCGTGCAAAGCTATACTGAGGCTGACCTGTTTTACTATTTATTTTATCATATTAATAATACTACTAATAATACAAATTATTATTATTGTTACTATTATTATTATTATTATTATTATTATTATAGTCGCAGTGTCAACTTTGCTCACAACAAGGTTGGACACTAAGAAAAGTCGGAGATATAACAATGCATCCGCGATTTTTTTTCTTTCAAATTAACCTTTTTAGCCCCGGATCCCTACAGCAGGAGATGTCTTGTCCATGATAATTCAACGGTAGCACCAGATTAGCCTGGCGCCTTCAGGCGCCAAGCTAATCTGACACTACCCTTGAATTATCATGGTCAAGCCATCTCCTGCAACTGGTACATAGTCGTTAGGCAACACCACCAAAATGTGAGAAATGGCCGGGACCTTGTAGCTAAAAGGATTAAGCCGCTTCAACAAGGTCGGACATCATTCAAGGTCTGACCAAAGACAGTACTTTATATTATAATGTTCTGTCTTTGGTCGGACTGACGGTCCCGCGGTGCTGTCGACTAAATTGCTCAACATTTCACAAAATTGTAGTCAGTTTTGTGTGTGTGTGTGTGTGTGTGTGTGTGTGTGTGTGTGTGTGTGTGTGTGTGTGTGTGTGTGTGTGTGTGTGTGTGTGTTGTGTGTGTGTGTGTTTGGGGTGTTGTAGTAATGTCTTTGTTTGTTTGTTCTTTCTTTCTTTCTTTTTGGAGTGTGACACTTAAAACTTGTTATATCTTCAGTAACTATTACTTCGTGAATTTCGTGGTCCTCTTGTGTGTAACTCTATGATGATAAGTCTGCACCTTCACGTGCAATCCCATGCCCTGCTTTTTGGTGTCAGTCTACTTCTCTTTTTGCAGAATTAGTGATGCAGGCACCGCTATGGCCTGGTAAAGCCGACCCTCCCAAACCCGACAAAGGTGACACGACTGGTCTGACATGGACTTCGCCATGAGTTTTGTCCGACTTGTGTAAATGTACCGTGTCTAAGTCAGACGGAACGCAGTCGAAACCTAAGCCGGTAAACTTTAACTGTAGATGTCTTTTGTGTCATTCTTTGCCTGTGCCCGGCTTTGGCTTTAGCAGAAGGACGTTGGGCGCTATTTTCTATTTTAAAAATAAACAAATAAAAATGAAAAGTTAAACGTTTCAAAGAATCTGTACAACTTTTGATCGCATCTGGGTTCAAACCCAGCTGAGATCAAAATTTGAACAGACCCAGAGATTTCGAGTTTTGTCCGAAAGGTCGCGGGTTTGAATCCGCGACTTTCGGACGAGAATCGAACGCTCTACCATCTGAGCTATTATCTATTTAAAGTACCATTACGCATAAACCTGAAGACACATTTCAGCACCATTTGTGTTTGTTATGCCTTGTAGACACACCTAATGAACTTTAACAGCAGTTTGGACACGCAGCAAAAGCACACGCGTATTTGTACTTACTATATCTGCGCTGCCGCTAACGTGTGCAATCTATTTTTATCTGTTTCTCATACTGAAAGCGTTGTTATTTCCGCTAGAACGGAGTGGACTCGTTGTCAGGTTAACTTGATCTAAAGACGACGTGTGCTGAACTGGATTGTCCTGTGTCTAAATGAACCACAACTAGACCTGTGTGTTGCGTTTCGTAACCATCTGTTACAGAAGTGTATCTTTGAACAGTTACGGCGGTAGTGGGCTTTCAAATTTGGTAGAATCCGACCGTATGTGACGTCATTGATAGCTGATTTCGTTCACTTTCTGACTGCGCATGTTCCCCAACACATAAACAATAATAGTAAAAATAAAAATAAACTGTCATTTTCTGGTGGTAAAACCATCGCAAACCACTGTAATAAACTGATTCTACATCACAGTGCCGCTGTAAATGTACTGAGACTGAACTGAAGCAAACCTTTGTCGACATGAAGCAAACCTTTGTCGACATGAAGCAAACCTTTGTCGACATGAAGCAAACCTTTGTCGACATGAAGCAAACCTTTGTCGACATGAAGCAAACCTTTGTCGACATGTCAGCAAAGTCTGCAAATTCGCTTATAACAACAAAAAATATCGGTCACCTGCGAATTTGTTGTATCCGCAGTTTACTGTATAGTATTATTATTTCACTGTAAACTTCCGAGATAACAAATCGACAGGGGACCCAAACAGTTTTTCTTGTTGTTATATCCGAAGTTTGTTATAAGCGAGTAGACCGGATTATTATTATTATTATTATTATTATTATTATTATTATTATTATTATTATTGCCGCAGTTATTTTCGCCCATCACGCTATCACTATGAGCCGTCCGGTAATGTACTGTTGTCACTTCGAGACACCGGACTTTCCTTTAGTTTACTCTCTTCACTGCCGAGAAGAATTGAGCACCACCCAACTGCAAAAAGTGTACAATTTTATGGGCCTCTTGCTGAAAACACTGTGTATCCATGTTCCTCTGATGCAGGGGATCCTTGACGTTAAAGTTAAAAAGATTTTAAAACTTACACAATCTGCGTCAACCGGCAGCGAAAAAATAAATTGGACCTCAGCCTTTTTACACTCCCTGAACCAAACCCGTTAAAAATGAAATAGCAGTGTCCAAATAGTATTCGATTGTGGTACAGGGCCTGACGTGGCAGTGGCGTTTCAGCGGCAGAAAATAAATAAATAAATAAATAAACATTGAAGCCCAAAACAACATTAGTAACAACACACACACACACACACACACACACACACACACACACACACACACACACACACACACACACACACACACACCAAAAAAAGGCGGTACAATGTCTGGTCTGGCAATTATAACCCATAAAGCCTGACATGCTACGACGGGATGTGGATCGACCAAGATAGTTCAAGGGTGGTGTCAGAATAGCTTAGTGCTTGTAGGCGTCAAGCAGTGTTCCGACACCACCTTTGAACTATCATGGATATATAAATTGATATACCGTACTGATGAATATCTAAAGAAAACAAATTGTTAATTTCTTTCTAAGGACGTAAGGAGGTAACAGTGATGCTGACGGCGCCCGTTCCGGTGAACTGCAATCCTGGTTTGATGGCACTATTCGTGACTTACCTGATTTATCAGCAGCGTTATCAAATCCGTGCTCAGCGAAGGTGGAGTTTCCTCTCTTGGTGGCTCCACTGTAGTCTAGAGCGTCCACGGTTCTCCTGGCAACGGGACATGGTGACGCCAAAAAACTGTCCACGGAGAAACTCTTCCTGACTGAGACACACGCGGCTCCACGCTGGACAGTTCCGTGAATGCCACATGCACCCTCTCCAGCAGCACCGCCAAAATCTCTCCCTGGAAGAGCTCGTGATGGAGCGTTGACCGTGCCGCCAGATCCTTCACAGTCAGCACGAACTCTGTCAAACCTTCTCCGAAAGTTCAACCTCTCACTGTCCTCAAACTTCCTACGAAAATTCAACCTCTCACTGTGCCAAGCCTGTACGACGTGGATGTCCGGAGCCGGGATATGGCCTCTCTGAGCGGCGTGAAGTACAGGCAGACCCGTCAAGACGAATGGGACGTAAGGCGGCGAGCAGAGTCGGCCGTGGACGGTGCTGGGCAGGAACCGTGCGGCTGACGGACTGTGCACACCCAGGTACAACTCACGACCTCCGGACACACTGGTCAGCATGACTGCCGCTCCTGGTGTTTCTTGCGCCCTAGTCAGTGTTTAGGTCCGTCTGGTGATATTAGTTCCGAATACTCTGATCAGTTTTTCTGGAGTTTCAGTTTTTCCGTGACTACCTCTGTTGTCAAAGTCGTCTCTCGGCCTGTCAGTGATTCCGGTCTGTTTGGGTCTTGCGAGGAAATCAAGCCCGTAGAGTCCGTGTAACTGGGGAAGGACCGTCATTTATACCCATCCAGCACTCGACTGAAACGATAAAATTCCTCTCCTGTAGACTGACGCAGCGTGCGGCACAATGTGTTGACGAACTGAAAAGTGAGGCTGAACAGAAGTAAATGAATGTTAGTGTGTGAGGAATTCATAATCGCTTGGACCCCACTGCCACCAGACCACCTCACCTCTATTATACAGCTGCATTAATTTGTAGACTTCCCTGTCATATCAATTACGGCATTCATTCTTCAGCGTGTGCCTGAGTGCAAAGGTATGTGCATCATAAACTACGGTGTCACAAGTCTGATTGACTCGTGGCCTGAGCGAGAGTGAGTGCGGGTGGAGGCAGTGGGCCGTGACGCCGGGAAGTCAACCAGCCAGTCACGACGCCAGGCCGCGAACAGGGGGCGGAGACAGCAGTGTTGCTAGAGTCGGGAAGGCCTCCTTCGTCAGCCTGACGCCGAACACTGACAGGTGAGATCAAAATTGACTGAAGTGATTCTGCAGCCCGCACGAGTAGGCGCAAATCCTCATGACCCCCTGCTACAACTGAGACTCGGGCACTTTAGCGACTTTCTAACCGCAGGAGACATAAGACTGAGCACAGCCGGACGAAAACGGGGCCGGCGATCCCGCCCCAAAAGAAACGTACTATGACTCTTCGTAAAACACATGAACCACGGCTTTACGTCTCTATTCAGATCTACGGCGTAAGTGCCAACATCTCTCTCAGGCTGCAAGAATCCGGCCCGGCTTCACTGAGCCTTTGTATTTTCCAGGGCCTCATGAGGATTTAGGCCTCGTGCAAAGGAAAGAATGTTCAGTTTCCGCGAACTGTGCCCGCCCAATATCCGTCCCCCCGGCCCTTACCTCCGGCCAATCAGCTTCCTGCCCGGGACACGCGAGCGGGCTGGCATTTGGCTGCAGGGGGACGGTGCCGCGGCGCTTGGCGGGCTTCTGGGGTTAATAGAAATTATTGACGAACGGCGCGAAGCAACTTGCCCGCCACAAAGCGCCACCCTGCTGTATGCTCTGCCGGCTTTAAATGGCGCTGCTCGAGTCGTGATTTTCGCGGCGTTTACCAGCCGGGAATCCGGCCGGCGTACATTGAATGAGTAGTTTTTACGTGATTAGGTCCTCACAGTCTAGAACAAAGCTCCACTGACTTTCCGCGGCGTAAGGATTTTTCCTCCAACACTTACTGATCTTTCCTCAGTGATAAATACTGAACCGG
>BTPG01000008.1:68758997-68956873 GCA_036245525.1 Semisulcospira habei
TGTGTTCCTACACAACAAGGGGCACAACTCTAGGGAGTTGTAACCAGGGAACCTGGGTAGTCCCTCTTCCCTCCATAAGGCCACGTGAGCAGTGTAGTCAGGCCAATCTTACCCTTAGCTTCCTGTGAGAACAGTTCACCGGTTTCAGCCTCCCGGTTTGGATTTGGATTACTTTCTATGGCTATGCTAACTTCGCAAGTTTCGACTAGTGGTTAACCCTCTTCTGCATAGAGCGCCCGCTGAAAACACATAGCGTTTGTGCATAGAACGCCCGGTAACGCCCGCTGAACCTCATGTATACTGTGGAGGCTGCCATGTTTACCATGATAATAGAAATCTCGCGAGACCACAAGCCTCATTTTCACGATTCTTTCCACTTCCTGTCAAAGCATGCCATGTGCATTTTGGATGTTTCCTTATGGAGCAACAAATTTTTAAAGTTTCAAGTGCGAATCGAGCGTCGGTAAGAATGGCTGGCCTCGAAGTCGAACTGTGGTGATCATTGGTGGGGGAGAGCAGTGACAATGAAGATTTTGAGGGATTTACAGAGCAAGACTTGATGAAAATGGATAGAAGAGGGGAAGAATCTGACTTAGATTTGGAATGGGATGACTTGGGGATCGTTATTTTTTTTTTTAGTCATCATTATCGTCTGAGGATGAAGCTTGTGATCATCAGCAAGATTCACAGTACATAAAACAGCAGTTCATTCAACTTTAGATTTTTTTTCCCTCTATTTCCTTACACATTTTACAGCTCCACAAATGTTTATTTTATATCTTTATTGATTTAACACTTTAGGAAAAATAATTGCTCTTTCTCAAAACTTGTCTAAATATTTTCAAACTTTTTAAAAAAAATGTCACCCATTCAAAATTATGGAGTTCATTCCCTTTGGTGATATTTTCAAGAGCCACCTGGCATATGCACTTGCATGCAGAAAAGGGTTAAGAAGATGGAACGAGGTAAGGCCTTGGGTTATGCCTATGAGTAGACCGTCTTGTTTCACTGCAAAAGGCGTGGGCATATCCTGTGGAAATTTACAAATTTTGGGCAGACTAAGCCTCGGACATTGTTGTGAGTCCTTTCACGGGGCTGTTCGTTAGCGGGCCCCGTGCGGTTGCATTCATGGCTTGTGCTTTGTGTTACAGTGTGCAATTACCCACAGGTAGGAAGTGTTTGGGCTTACAGTGGCCTACTGATTTGCACACGCTGTGGCTTCCCTGCTCCGGCGGCTTTTCCGCCCATCTCTCCGAGAATGCCCTACGTAGAAGGTATGAGCACAAGTGGTCCCTACTGTGGGCGAACTATCGGTGGGGACGGCCTTGGCTAAGTTCAGGGAATCTACCAGGCCGTTGCAGGACCCTTCAACAGACCCCGCACCGTCAAGCCCCACAGCTCCGCTGAGACAAGCGACTTCGGAGATTGTTGGACCTTCTTCTCGCCGGACGCAAGACTCAGTCCCTGTTGACCCTCACGTAGTGATGGCCAGGAGAGTCTGTCCAGTCTCGCATGGTCATCCAGCAGAGATGACCGAGACACAGCCACTCTCGCATGGTCCTCCGGACGGGATGACCGAGAGATGGAGCACACCGAGGAGACGAGCGCAGGAGGAGGTCAGATGTCATGGCATACAGTCTCCATATAGGCTCGCATGGGATGGCCGAGACATAGCCACTCTCGCATGGTTCTCCGAACGGGATGACGGAGAGACAGAGCACACTGAGGGGACGAGCGCAGGAGGAAGTCAGACGTCTGGGCTTACACACTCATACAGTCTCGCATGGCCCTCCAGAGGGGATGGCCAAGACACCGCCACTCTCGCATGGTCCTCCAGGTGGGATGACCGAGAGAGCACACTGAGGAGACGAGCGCAGGAAAGTCAGAGGTCATGGCATACAGTCTCCATACAGTCTCGCATGGCCCTCCGGTAGGAATGCCGAGACACAGTGCTCACTGAGGAGTCGAGCTCAGGCAGAAGTCTGAAGTTGATGCCGGCCTTCAGCCATGTCCAGCGCTCGACAAAGTCCTCTAGCACTGAGGTGAGCTCAGGACAGCACAGCTACAGGCCTTCAATTCTCGTCAGGGGAAGAGAGAAGGTTTGCCTGGTGACGGCTGCCAAAGTCTCTTTGACGAGGGGATGGCAGGAGGAGAAGATATCCCTCTCGCTTCCAGCGAGCAAGCGTGGCAGGATTCAGGGCTCTGGAGTTCCCGCCACCTCAAGCTCCGACCTGCGGCCTTATCAGACTACGGCTAGTCCACATTGAACACCAGAGGACCTTAGCTTCAGCCCTGGTTTTTCAGGACTCCCCGTTACAAGTAAGCATTTTTAAGTCTCTTCCCTTAGCCTCCAGGATTCAGGTTCTTTCGGACGCCTTAGGGGCATCTGCGCCGAGGCAAGTTGCATGTAAGGTCCTTCGTGGACTCGCGTGACCGGCGGATTTTGACTTTGGCTGTGACGGTGATTCGCGCGGTTCACCTCTCGGTGACCAACGCCCTGGCGGCGGCAGATAACGGCTCCCTCATCAAGGCGTGATGCTGTTCTGACGAGTTGCCCTGGCATCCCCACAACCTTCAGCTCTCAGCTCCGCCGGGCCCCTTGGATCCACCTGGCAGGAGGTAAGGAATTCGGCGAAGGACCGAGGGCCCAGTGCTCACAGAGTGGACTACCCCTGGTTTCCAGCTGCCTGCATGGACGAGGGTCACGCCCTGTGGAGCTTCAGGTCTCTCTCCCAGCGATGCCTGCAGGGTCTCTAGTTGGCAGGAGGCTAGCAAGACACAGCGATGAGCGGCGGCCCCTGCTGCCGAAGATCCTCGGATTCTCGGAACGCCTACAGATTTGTTTCGGACTCCATCCCCACTGAGACGCTCCCTCTCTGGACGCACATGCCGGTCGACCTGTGCAAGGCAGACGCTCTTCAGGGAGAGATCGCCATTCTGCTCCAGAAAGTCGCCACAGAAGTAGTAGCCTGTGAGGTCTGCCTGGCCTTCTACAGTCCGCTCTTCGCTGTTGTGGCGACCAGTCTTAGACCTCTCGGCCTTGTATGGAATCGGCTAGAGCCTTACGAGCCGCAGTACAGCCTATGGTCTAGGCGGGCAGTCTCGACCTCTCGGAAGCCTACCTACATGGTCCCACGCGCCCTCCCTCTTGCCGTTTCCTGCGATTCGCCTGCCACGGACTGGTCCATCAGTGCGAGCCCTACCCTTCAGTCTCAGCTTCAGCCCTTGGGTCCTTACGAGAATCATGGAAGCCGTAGTGGCCAGAGCCAGGCAGGCTTCCTCAAGCCCTACCACCAACTATCTCGACAATCAGTCCCCACCGGGTCTGCCCTGGGGGACTTGGATTGGGGTTAACTACTTTTTAGTTCCCAGGGTCACCCTGGTCAGCTCCACTGGGTGGGTTTCCCCTCTATTCTGGGGTATGTGTTTCTGTCTACCCTTGGTCCATTCACCTGTATTTGCCTTTTTAAACTCTCCCTACTGTCTGCGCTGCCTGTAGCTCTTGATATTGGATGAGTGTTGCTAAATGGTCTTAGCTTTATTTAGGCCCCATGTCGTAGGTTTATTTAATGTATTAGACCGGCTGGCGACATACATTCAATATTCTGTTTAGTTTTTTTTCACAAGCAGTGCCGGCACGTCCTGAGAAAGTCTTGTTGCTGTCGAGACGTTAAGCAATGTACAATTAATCAATCAATCGACAATCGGCTCCACGAGAACCAGGAGGCGGCCTCACTAGAGGCGGACAGGGACGCACTCCTAGCGCTTCTTCGACGGCTCAGGTTCGGCGTCAACAGGGGGACTCGGGACTAGTTCCGTCTTGCAGGTTCGTCCACCTTGGCTTGGATTTCTTGACCGACACTCAACAGGGTGCGTCTACCGGAGGCTCGGATTCTGAAGTTTGGCATCCCTAGCCCACCAGAGGTCTCTAGCGGACGCGATTCCGGCCAGGACTTGGCGCAAGATCCGGGGACTCATCAGCGCGGCGGCAGACTTGTTGCTGTTACCCCTTGACAGGCACTACTCACGACCGCTCCAGCTCCCTCAGCGGCCAGTCTCTGGAGATCTAGCGACCATGATCCCAGTTCCGCTGTTCAGACCTCTCCTGCTCAGTTTTGGTACCTCCCCCCCCCCCCCCCCCCCCCCCCCCCCCGCCCCCCCGCCTCAGCTCTTTCTCTGCTCGGACTCGAGCCTCGTTGGCTGGGGAGCACACTTACTGCCGGAATTCAGCGTCGGCGGCCGTCAGAACTCTTGACAAGCACATCAACTGGCTGGAGTTAAAAGCGATATGGTGGGCGCTCTTCAGCTGGGAGTCGCGACTCTATGGCCAGGAAGTCCTGATCCCCAACATTGCGACGTGGTAGCCTATATCCAGAAGCAAGGTGGCACTCGGTCAATGGCCCTCGGCATGCTGCTTACCAGATTATCCTGTGGGGCAGAGATAGTGGGATCGTTCTGTGAGCGTGACACATCTCAGGCCACCTGAATGTTCTCGCAGACTCCCTCTCGACTCGCACAGCTCCTCCTCACCGAGTGGTCCCTCCGGCCGGACTTCTTCTGGAGGATCTGTACGCACTGGGGGATGTACCATTATCGACCTGTTTGCGACCAGAGGTGCAAGCATCGGCCGCGATTTGTCTCGCCCATCCCGGACCCGATCGTCGGGGAGGGCTTCGTGGCCTATGCTTATCCTCCCTCGGTGCTTTTGCCCAAGGTTCGTTTCAAGCTCCGGGGATGCAACAGGGTCCTACTCCTCTCGGCCCTGTTCAGTTGGAACAGGAGTTGGACGACAGACCTCTTGATCCTTTCCGCAGACCATCCTCTCTGGCTGTCCACGCCACGCACAATGCTGACATACCCCAGGCAGAATCTCTTCCGCCCTTGCCCGGAGAGACTACTTCTTCGCGCTGGCAGGTTGTGCAGCAAGCCCTATCAGCACGAGGTTTCTTGGATACAGCAGTGGAGGCGATCGCTGCAGCCCGTAGACCTTCCATCCCCCGAGGGTACTAGGAAAAAAGTGGAGGGTTCTACAGTCCTGGTGCGTGTCCGAGTGCCTCGCCCCCACAGCACTGACCAGGCCTCAGCTGGCAGAGTTCTTCTTGTGGCTGTTCAGAGAGCAGAACTTGGCCCCAATCACCATCGGAGGCTTCTTCTCCATGGTGGCAGACACGTATCGGCACTTGGGCCTACCAGACCCGGGAGCATGCAAGGCCCTCTCAGACCTGATGTCACACTTCGACTTCAGGGTCCGGCCGCTTGCTCTCTCCTTCCGCGCCGGGATCTCCCTTGGATGTTGCCCTGGTTGACTCCAGTCAGCACGAACCTCTTTCCTTGGCCGCCTCCCGGGCGTGACCAGGAAGTCCTGCAACCTCTTGGCTCAAGTCACAGCGGCCAGAGTTAGCGAGCTGTACACATAGTCGGTGACCCCGGCTACGGTTCAGGGCTGGTGGCTCAGGAACTCCTGTCCGATCCAACATCTTGGCCAAAGATAGACTCCCCTCGGATGAAGCCAAGTGGTAAATCCCCGCCTGCTCGCAGTTTGACCGGTCCAAGATGTTCCGACTGCAGACTGCTCCAAGCGCAGAAGTCTGCCTGCGCAGAGGAAAGCCATCGCGAACAGCCGCACTCACCGCTTCCTGCCCTTGGCCCCAGGCCAACCTGACTTTCTGCCCAGGCAATATCATCCTGGCTGCGATGGGTCATCCGCTCCGCATACAAGGAAAGAGAGATATATCCCTGGAGGGGGTTAAGAGAATGCGGATATGGGCACACGAGGTCCGAACTGTCTCCATGAGCATCGCATTCAACCACAACTCCCACTCCGGCAAGCCCCACAGCTCTGCTTCGCCAAGCAACGTCAGACGTCGTTGGACCTTCGTCTCACCTGGTGCTTGACTCTATCCCAGTTGGCCCTCATGTAGCGATGGCCGGGAAAGTCCACACAGTCTTGCATGGTCCTCCAGGAGGGATGACCGAGACTTTACCGCCCGTCTCGCATGGTCCTCCAGAAGGGATGACCGAGACTCAGAGCTCAATGAGGAGAGCTCAGGCGGGGAAAAGAAGTCAATGGCGAACTTCAGCCTCTTCCGGAGAGGCAGAGCATTTGTAGCAGCTGGCAGGTGGCGAGCAGACTCCACCTTCGCCCGCTTCTATCGCCGAGACCTCTCCGGCCAACAAGATACACTAACCCTCGTCGGGGACCTCTCGGCAGCTCAACACTCCCTCCGGGCGCCACAGGTCATACTTAGCTGAAATCGTTGGGAGGTTGCCCCGCGTGGCTAAGCTTATTGCAGTGGCGGGGTTGTTGGGCGGCACCCTCCTCCTTTTCGCTATTCTTCCTTATAGTAATGCCATCAGTATGGATTTTGAGGAAACAAATGTATTTTTCTCTAAAAGATTTTTACGAAAAATACTTACCGATGGCATTACTCAAAGGGCCCTCCCACCTGCCCCGCTTGCCGCCAATACGCTAAGAGTAAGACTGGCGTGACTACACTGCTCACGTGGCCTTATGGAGGGAAGGGGGACTACTGAGGTTCCCTAGTTACAACTCCCTAGAGTTGCGCCCCTTGTTGTGTAGGAACACACAAAGGGGTCTTAGGCTGAAATCGGTAAGCTAAGGGGTATTTCCTTATAGTAATGCCATCGGTAAGTATTTTTCGAAAAAATATCTTTTAGGGAAAAATACATATTCTAGACCACTATTACAAAAATATCTTGGCATTTATATTTTGAAACAGCCGGAAGATCGTCAGTGATGAGATACAACTTTTATGGTGGAAAAACTTGCTTGTTTGATTTTTCTGCTTTTTCTTTACACTCTGTTTCTTCCATTTTGAGTGTGCTTGAAGGGGAAACAACTTCATTTTAGTGCAAAATGTTGCCTGATTTAATATTTTTTTTTAAAAACATGAATATTTCATTTCCTTCATTACTACTCTGATGATCCTGTGAACAACTCAACAAGAGAAAAATAGGAAAGTATCGTCGCAGAAATTGACTCATAGCCAAACAGACGCCATTTTGAAAGCTCTTGATAGCACCAAATTCGCTGACTTGCAAGCAGTAGAAGCGTTTACATCAAGCAAGACCTACACAACCCCTCGCTTTCTTCAAGCTCTCAAATGCTGCTTTCACTTGAGACTACAAAGCGTGCAGGATTCTGTGGTACTATTGCCATTTTACATTTAAAGTAACACCTGCTCAGTGACCTGTCAGGGCTCCTGTTTTCATAACGGCTTGAAGGGTCTGTAGACCCCTAGGTGTAAATTTTAGAGGGTATACAGACTCCCATCTCAGCATAAAGAAAATAAAGAAAGAAAGGACATTTACAAAGGCCTCACAGCCTATTTTGTCCTCACACTACTACTACTACTACTATAATAAAGGATCAGAGAATTGATAAGAAAACTGCATCATTCCTATGTTCTTTTAAATATACTATCTCCTTTTTCCTCTCTCTCATCTTTAAATTTGTTTACACATCTCCAAAAGACACAGTTATTTAACATGACAAACCAAACTATACAGCAGGGGAAAGATAACTACACATCCAAACCCCCTCCCAACAAAAAATAATGAATGGCAAAACAATGCTGGAATAATCTACCATTGCAACAAGAACAACGGAATGTGGACATTTGGATACAACCCATTTCCTAGAGACGTCATAGTGTGTTTACACAAGGTCTTCATAGACACACAGTCCTGTAAGTTTTACAGAACAAACCAATCTAAGCCGTAGGGGAAAGAAAACTTTACATCCCACGCTCTCCCAACAGCACAGTCAACGGCAAAATGACAGAATTTATCTACCATTAAGAACCGACACAAAAAAAAACCAAAAAAAAACGCAGTGAACTGCAACACAATGCTGGAATAATCTACCTTGAAGACCAATCAAAACTCAAACATCCAACAAACAACAGGACACGAATAACATATACAATGGAAAACGAGGGTATAACAGCTGACACCCCGAAACGCAATAAATATCAGTGAAAATAAATACCAATAAAAAAAAAAGTAAAGGCACACACACCCAACCAAAGTAAGGGCATGTGGTCAAGTTTGGTCTACTGATGAGAGCAGTACATGACCTGCTGGCTATTGGTCTAGCAGCCACCCAGAGTGGGTCTCACTTGATTTTGCCCCTCTGATACCTGCAAAGTTCAAATCTTACTGATGCCACTGTGGCATCATTGAGGAATTTTTAAATATTCAAGATGGCGGCCAAAATGGCACACAGTGAATGAAAGGAGCTGCACTTTGTGTTAACTCTTTTGCGCACGGCATCCAACCTCCAAATGCACACATTCAAGTTTTCATGACTTCTAATCTAATGCCCGCACGCAGGCATGAAAACTTGCCCAATACCACACAACCCTCCTCTCATACTATTTCTGCATCTTTCTCAGTGTGCCAGTGTTAGAGTGTGTAGATGTTTATAAACCTTGTCAGATGTGATAAATTGGGGGTAATTGGTGGTGATAAATGATACTAGGGGATTGGAGAGCTAAATGTTTGTTATATTTACTATGCTAAGTGTCCCCTATTTAACTCTGTTCCTTTCATGTATTTTTATTCAAGGGTGAATGGACCCTGTTCAGCTTTAGTAGAAGAAGTACATTATAGCTGGAAGGGTCTAGAAAGCAGTCTTGGGAAATGGAATTTTGAATATTTTAGGTCACACCTGCTCCACAGATTGGCCTGTGCTTAGGGGGTATGCTGGTGCGCGCTTCTTAGAGGTCAAGTATTCTTGACTGCATGTTTTGAAGAGTTAAAAACAAAAAGCAATTGTGTTTGTGCTTCAAACTTAGAAAAAAATAAACTTTATGGCTAGACCTTTCTAAATGTACCAAATTGGTCACAGAGGACCAAGAAAATAAGATCAAGATTGCTTTATTTTGACATAGGGTCACAGTATGTTTTGTTTTGTTTCAAAAACAAATTTCAGTTTCAGATCCAAACTCGGCACGTAGATATCTGATGATAAGACCTTTCGATGTATACTAATTTGGGAGACTTCACCAAAAAGTCGAAGGTCAGAAGAGGTCAGCAGATGTGAAAAACGCCTATTATTTACCGAATGTGTTCTTTTAATGAACACTTCTGCAAACTTTTCAATCAGACTGTGCATACAGGTAGCTGATAAGAACCTTCATGAATACTCACTAATCACTATGGCCAACTTTGAAATTATGTGAATACACTCAAAGACCCACTCATGAGAGTGACTTGTCAATAGAAAAAAAAGGTCACAGAAGGGCATTTGAAATCGCCATGCATGTGAGCCGTGAGAGCTTTTCCGCTCTTGAGGCTGACAGTATGGTATGGTGGGCACAAGTGTAAAAATCATGATTTGTGGCTGCCATCTCATCAACCAGAATGAAATTACACATAAATATGCATCATTTGATATTACTTTGATGAAGGACCAGAAGCTTCTTCTGTTGCTGGTAATCATACAACTTGTCGTGAGCTGATGACATCTGCCTCCGGAGTTGTGGAGTTGATCCTATCAGACTGTGCCCAGCCACTAACTTGCACCAGGACTAGATTAAATACAGTGGGGAACAGTTTGTACAACTTGGTGCCTATGGCCTATAGATTCACGGCCCAAGCCTTTGATGGTCAGAGCATTGGCACCGGTCCCAGCCTGTGAACTGATCATGCCTAACATACATTGACAGTGTCATTTGCTGGATGGCCCATTGAGTTCATTGGATCAGTGCAATTTCTTTTTTCGTTGGCTCACGTGCGAAGCAAAAGTGAGTATGTTTTGGGCCAGTGGTCATCCGTCCGCCATCGTCTGTGGTAAACTTTAACGCTAGCATTTTCTCGGAGACTATTCAAGCCACAGTCTTCAAATTGTTACAAGGATACTTTGTGGCAAGACTTCTCTAAACATACCAATGTGTGTGACCTCCCACAAAGGTCAAGAGCTCAAGAAATAGGTCAAATAGCTATATTTTGACATAATTAATTTTTTTCTCAAATGATATTCACAACTTCAAACCTAAATTTGGTACGAAGATACCTGACGATAAGACCTTTCTATGCATACTAATTTGGTTGATCCCTCGGAAAGGTCAAGGGTCACAAGAGCCCAGGCAATAGGTCCCAAATAGCCATACTTTGACAAAAGATGTTTTTTTCTCAAATACTATTCACAAGTTCAAACCCAAATTTGGTACAGAGATACCTGATGGTAAAACCTATCTGTGCATACTAATTTGGATGACCCTTTGGAAAGGTCAAGGGTCACAGGCTGGCATATATGTGTAAATGCCAATATTTAATAAAATTGTAGGTATTATCAACATTTTCACCTCGCGCTGGGACCATACGGCGTTGAGGCGCGTCCCCTGGGTGGTGGATAGGGGGTCCCTCGTGAGAGGGGTGCACCGAATGAAATAAGGTGCCGTGAACCAACATGGTCTAAGGGAAGGTGACCCCGACAGAAAACCCCTGGTCCTCCTAGTAAGGGGGTTGGGCGTGGGGGTAGCTTCCCCACCCTGCAAAAAAGGAAATAGCTACAAAAACGCTGACGAAAAGATTAACAGTAATTCCTTTCCTGGAGGAGGAAGGTTCTTCTACTAGAAGACTTATGACGTCCTGTGGTGAAAGCCGGAAGTCTTCGGAAGCCACAGGACCGAGCCGCCTCTCTCTATCCAGGGATACAACCATGGGCACATGGAACGTCAAGACCATGTACCAGAGCGGCAAGGCCGCCCAGATAGCAGCGGAAATGCAAAAGTACAACCTTTCCCTGCTAGGCATCAGTGAAGCCAGATGGACGCAGTCTGGCCAGAAAAGGCTGTTAAGTGGGGAGATGATTCTGTATTCAGGTCATGAAGAGGAGAATGCCCCCCATACAGAAGGAGTAGCACTCATGCTGTCACCAGTGGCACAGAGAGCGCTGATGGGCTGGGAACCTCTTGGGCCAAGAATTATAACAGCAGCCTTTAGAACTAAGAAAAAGCTCAAGCTGAACGTCATCCAGTGTTATGCGCCCACCAATGACAGTGACGAGGAAGAGAAACAAGAGTTCTACGACCGACTCCAGAGTGCCGTGGACAAATGTGCGGAGCGAGACATCACCATCGTCATGGGCGATTTTAATGCCAAAATAGGGGAGGACAACACCGGATACGAAGAGGTGATGGGGAGACAGGGACTAGGCTCGGAGATGAGTGAGAACGGGGAGAGGTTTGTAGACTTTTGTGCTCTAAACCGACTTGTCATTGGAGGCAGCATCTTCCCACACAGAAGAATACACAAAGCAACTTGGGTCTCACCTGACCATACAACAGAGAACCAAATAGACCATATCTGCATTAGCAAGAAATTTAGAAGATCCCTTCAAGATGTTCGAGTGAGGAGGGGAGCAGATGTCGCCTCAGACCACCATCTGCTTATCTTAAGAATGAAGCTCAAGCTAAAGAAAAGCCGCACAGAGACAACAAGAAGACAGCGCTATAATGTAGGCCTCCTGAGAGAAACTGGAGTTAGAGAAGAGTTCAAACTGGTGCTGTCCAACCGGTTTCAAGCGCTACAGGAGCTAGTAAATGAAGAGGAGGCGGTCACCACAGAGCAGCAGTGGAAGGCAGTTAGAGAGGCGCTGAACTCAACCTGCAAAGACACTGTAGGGTTCAGGAAACACCACCACAAGGACTGGCTGTCGGCACAGACCTTGAAGAAGATAGAAGCAAGGAAGCAGAAGAAAGCAGCGGTCAACAACAGTCGCACGAGAGCAGCCAAAGTAAGGGCACAGGGGGAATACTCGGAAGCCAACCGCGAGGTGAAGAGGAGTATCAGGGCAGACAAGAGGGCCTACACAGACAGCCTGGCAGCAGAGGCAGAAAAGGCAGCAGGCAGCGGCAACATGAAACAGCTCTACGACATTACCAGAAGATTGTCGGGTAAGTATGGCCATACAGAAAGACCAGTAAAAGACCAAGAAGGCAAGCCTATTGCAGACAGAGCAGACCAACTCGACAGATGGGCCGAGTATTTTGAAGAGTTACTGAACAGACCTAGCCCACCCGACCCCCCCGACATCCAGCCGGCAGAGACCGACCTACCCATCAGCTGTGACAGACCCAGCCGGGAAGAGATCAGAAAAGCAGTGGCATTTTTGAAGAATGGCAAAGCAGCAGGGCCAGATGGCATCCCAGCGGAGTCTCTGAAAGCAGACCTAGAGACAACAGTTGAGATGCTGTACCCACTGTTTGGAAAGATCTGGGAAGAGGAGGTGATGCCAGCTGACTGGAAGGAGGGGTACCTAATCAAGCTTCCCAAGAAAGGCGACCTCAGCAAGTGTTCCAACTACAGAGGAATCACCTTGCTGTCAGTACCAGGAAAGGTTTTCAACAGGATCATCCTAGAGAGAATGAAGAGCTCTGTTGACCCCCAGCTGAGAGACCAGCAAGCAGGATTCAGGAAGAACCGATCATGTACAGACCAGATCGCCACTCTCCGCATCATCGTGGAACAGTCTCTGGAGTGGAGCTCCCCGCTGTACGTCAACTTTGTGGATTATGAGAAAGCATTTGACAGCGTGGACCGAGAGACTCTGTGGAAACTCCTACGACACTACGGTGTACCCACAAAGCTCGTCCGCCTGATCAAGAGCAGCTATGATGGCATGACATGTCGCGTGATCCACGAAGGGCAGTTCACCAGAGAGCTCCAGGTCAGAACTGGTGTCAGGCAGGGGTGTCTGCTGTCTCCGTTCCTCTTCCTACTGGCCATAGACTGGGTCATGAAGATGACCACAGAGCACAGACGAAGTGGAATACAGTGGACACTGTGGACACAGCTTGACGACCTCGATTTTGCAGACGACTTGGCATTACTGTCCCACACTCATCAACAAATGCAGGACAAGACCACGAGGCTTGCTGACATCTCGTCCCAAGTGGGCCTCACCATTCACAAACAGAAAACAAAGACAATGAGGCTGAACGCAACCAGGGAAGAACCAGTCTTGCTTGCTGGCACCCCGTTGGAGGAGGTGGAGTCCTTCACCTATCTCGGGAGCATCATAGACAAAAAAGGCGGCACTGATGCAGATGTCAGAGCACGAATCGGTAAAGCCAGAGCAGCCTTTCTCCAGTTGAAAAAAGTGTGGAGTTCCAGAGAGCTGTCACAACACACCAAAGTCCGGATTTTCAACTCCAATGTAAAAGCAGTTCTCCTATATGGAGCAGAGACATGGAGATTGACAAAAACCACAGTCAACAGAGTACAGACCTTCATGAACAGTTGCCTTAGAAGAATTTTGAAAATCCACTGGCCAGAGAAGATCAGCAACGTCAGACTCTGGGAGAGAACAGAGCAGATAACAGCAGAGAATGAAATTGGGCGAAGAAGATGGGGATGGATCGGTCACAGTCTGAGAAAGCCGGCTTCCAGTATCACTAGGCAGGCATTGTCATGGAACCCCCAGGGAAAGAGGAAAAGAGGTAGGCCGAGAAACTCCTGGCGTCGAGACCTCCAAGCAGACATCAAAAGACTGGGAACCACCTGGAGTAGAATCGAAGGAGAAGCACAGGACAGGAGTTGCTGGAGGTCTCTCGTCGACGGCCTATACCCGGGTAGGGGTGACAGGCGTAAGTAGTAATCAACATTTTCACAAATTTGGCACAAAGGTAGCTGATAATAAGACCTTCCTGTGCATACTAATTTAGTTGACTCATCGCAAAGGTCAAGGATTGTGGGGTTGACACATGTTTGAAAAATGCTTACATTTTGAGAAAACATGGATTTTACTGGTGTGGAAGCCAGACCTTTACTTACTGTCACAAAGATCACACATGTATATCGGTTATCCACGTGAGCCATAATGGCTTTGCCTGTTTTGTTTTCCCCCTTTTATTAACATCCTTTCGCTAACGTCTTTACTTTTTGAATTGTTCCCCTGCTCTGATTCAGCATCCACTTCCAGAGTGCCAGTGATGTCTTTTTTCAAATGACGGCAGAATGCAAGCTGAGGGCCAGTCATTTTTTTCTGGATGCCTTTACTAACGGTGATGCCAGTGAGACACCTGGATCATGGCCATACCTCGTGAAATCTGTTGCCCCATTCTCGCATATCATTTTGTTATAAAACATTGAGTTGCTAATACTAGCATGTATCACTGCAAAAAGGAAACGACGGCATTATGACACGGATAGAAGACATACTTTTCAGCTCAGTGTTAATGATGTGGTGTCTGATGTTACCCGGCTAGTATGCGGGGTCCCTCAAGGGTCCATCTTGGGGCCTGTTCTGCTCTCTCTCTACACCACTAAGTCAGGATGTGTGATTGACAAGTACAGGTTAGGGTCACAGTTGTTTGCAGATGACTCTGGTCTCTATGACTCATTTTATCCTAACACTGTCTGCTTCTCAGTGCAGAAAAAAATCGAGTCGTGCTGCCAAGAAATCAAGTCCTGGATGTCAACCAACATGCTAAAGTTAAATGATTATAAGACTGAGGCAATTCTGTGTGGATCCAAGAATAAACTGGGTGTGAAATCTCTTGATGCCATCCATGTTGGTGAGTCTCTTGTCCCTTTCTCCAAGACTGTCAGAGATCTTGGTGTCTTTGTCGATGTCAGTCTTACTATGGAAGACCATATCAATGCTGTTGTCAGGGGATGCTACTTCCATCTTCGCTCTCCTGGGAAACTACGACCTGTCCTGACAGCCAAAGCTGCAAATGCTATCGCCGGTGCTCTTGTCCTATCCAGACTGGACTACTGTAACAGCTATCTTTGGGGTCTACCAGAGCAACAACGTCTTCAACTGGTTCAGAACACTGCTGCCAGAATTGTCACAAGAACCAAAAGGGAGCATATCACACCAGTCCTTAAACAGTTGCACTGGCTTCCAGTCAAGCAAAGAATTAATCACAAGATTCTCACTCTGTGCCACAAATCTATAAATGACCAAGCCTCACCAGAGTACAGTGGAGTCCAGTTAATACGAACTCGCTTTACACAAATTTTGGTTAACATAAACCGTTTTTGCATTCCCGGCCAACGGCCTTCTTATTCTGCATTAAAATTTCACTGATAACACGAAATGCTTAACACAAAATTTCCGTTTACACGAAGCTGGTTTCGGTTCCCAACCAGGGCAATTTCACTATTATTCACCTGTTTAACACAAACACAGATTCCATTCACCGAAAACCAATTCACGTGTCGCTCTCGCGCTGTACAGTCTGTGTAGTACACATGACAGGTCAGAGCGAACTCTAGTCTGTGATTGGCTGAATAGCCTTCGGCTGTTGTAATCCGTCTTCTCATTGGCTAGCGTTTCTGAACTGTATTCATGTTGCATCATTCGTGTACCAACACAACCATTTTACCGATGCGGGATTGTACTTCAGGCTGTGTTGCTTTTACCTCATGAATTGTAACTTACTATGGATTTTACCTGATGGATTTTACATTAAATACGCGAGCTGAACACGTTTCCTTGTGTTTTCCTAGTGAGCTGAAGGTATGCATATAAAGTACGATAATGTGCACTTTTAACCTCGTACTCATTCACGCACACATCTCTTACACAGTTTGTCCTTGAGGGCCGTGATCAATTTTGGGGCCATATTGGTTAACACGAAATACGTTTAACACGAAGTGATTTTCCGTGTCCCCAGAAATTCGTGTTAAGCGGACTCCACTGTACCTCCAGGAAATAGTCCCACATCATAACCCTCCGAGGCAGATCCGTTCTGCTGTCCAGTCCAAACTCTGCACCCAAGGTGTTGAAAACTACACAAAGAAACGACTTGGTTTTTGGGCATTTTTACACTGTGGACCTAGGCTGTGGAATGGACTACCATAATCCTTGAGGGACATTGACTGCATTGGCACCTTTAGGACTCGCCTCAAGACCCACCTGTTTCTTGACTTTAAATTCTAGGACTACTGTGCACCAAAGTCATGAACACCCCTCCCTCACTCCCCCCAACCCCACCCACCCCCAATGCCCCGCTAATAGTCAGTGCTTCTATTCGGAGTTTTCATTCACATGTAAATGAACGGTGGAGCCTGTGCCGCACATTGAAATTTTACCCCAAACGGTAAGATCTTCTACGATGGGTAATAGGCCAAAAACCAACCCAAAGAAAGAAAATGTGCAATCTTCACATGCATATTTGTTATGTTAGTTTTTAGGGCAGTATCACACAGTATAGCGCATTTGTCAGAGAACGCATCGATGACAGGTCTCCCTGCGCCAGCATTGTACCAGTCCATGCCCGCAACATTGTTTCAATAACTTTCTAAACGACACTATAGCGTCAAGTAATCTCCCTTTGTATCATAACTAATTGTAGTTTGGTTATTTATTTTGTTTATTTATTTATAAAAATTCCTCAACAGTGCCAGAGTGGCATTAATCGGATTTGTAATCTGTAGACATCAAAGAGTTAAAAATCCGCCGAGACCTGCTGTTGGGGTTGTCATGAGGAGGTTCATGCCAAAATCAGGGTTTGGCAACCAAACTATTACCAAAGTGAAAACTTACTCAAAATACACAAAGAAATGAGTGACAGAAACCAAATCTAGACCCGTGTTGTGAAACTTTGTGTTTACAGTACGTAATGTTGAGTTTAAGTGTATCACAGATGCACTAAAACTGAAGCACTGCCTGTCAAAGTTTAAGGTCACAGAAGGTCAGGGTCACAAGTCAGATAAATAATGCAGATCAGTCATGCACGTGAGCCATGAGGCTTTGCCATTCTTGTTATCAGTGTTTTTGCAAATTTCTTAATCAAATGTGGAACAAAGATACTTGATGATAGGTCCTGTCTGTGCATTCTAATTTGTTTGACCTCTTGCAAAAGTCAAGGGTAACAGATGTGGAAAATGTATAAATCTTTAAAACTTAGCAGATACAAAAGCCAACCCTTTACTTGTGTTAAGGTACAAGGGAAGTCTGAAGACAGATGGGCCTAGAACCCTCCAGTACTCCAGAACCGTGGCTTTGCCACTTTCTGCCTTGCATGGGAAAAGTGAGTGTGTAATCGCCCGTCTGGCGTCCATGGTAAACTTTAAAGTTGGCATTGCCTCTGAGAGTTTGTCGCTAGACCTTTCTAAACATACCAATTTCAATGACCTCTTTCAAAGGTCAGGGCCACAGGGGTCCATAAATGGGTCAAAAATTGCCATATTTTCACCCCAAAAATGTCTTCTTAAATACTATTTTCACCTTTTAAAAATAAATTCCTCAGATACTATTTTCAACTTCAAACCCAAACTTGGTACAGAGAGATATCTGATGGTAAGACCTTTCTATGCATACTTAGGGTTTATTTTTCTAAAAATAGGCTGTGGGCCAATTGGCCCACTCAGTCAAGATTCAATGGGCCAATTCAATGAGCATTGGGTCAGTCATTCATCATGAAGGTGATCTGCCAGAAAATTTTTAAAAATGGAGAAAAAAAAAAGAAAGACAAATGCCCAGAGATTATGTAATTTAACTTCTCTCTCTCTCTCTGTGAGTGTCACACACACACACACACACACATCAGTAAATCCATCTCATGCAACTGGTACAGTTTGGGAAATGCAGGCTTGGGCTTCTAGCTCCCTATAAGGACGGGGCGGAATTTACCACACAGGGAGACAATCCTTTCAAAGTGAAAAGTTTTCTGAGAATTAGGTCGGCTTATAGAACGATGGTTCTCATTGGTCGAATAGTTAATGAGTGAACCAATTGCAGGCTAGAATCTATGTTGAGTAGCGTGATGACCCCTGACACATTCCTACAGTGAACGGAACCAATCGAATTGTCCGGGTACCTTTTTCAGTTTCAGTCTAAGCCAGTTGTGGTTAGCTGGTTTGTTTCAAGCATCAATCATAGAGTTGTGCAAGAAATAAACACACCTGGCGTGCGTGCACATAAGAACGATGCGCCCGATGTCGCGCACCCAAGAAAAGTAATGGGACATGAGACTTATTGTGTCGATACTAATTTGGATGACCTCAGAAAGGTCAAGGGTCACAAGAGGTCCAGAAAATGGTCAAAACAAGCCATATTTTCACAAAATATTGGGGTTTTTTTTTCTCAAATCTTATAAAGATTGTTTGTTTCTTAAATACTATTTTCAACTTCAAACCAAACTTTGTTCACAGATACCTGATGGCAAGACCTTTCTCTGCATACTAATTTGGATGACCCCTAAAAAGGTCAAGGTCACAAGAGGCCCAGAATTTGGTTTTAAAAAAAAACAATTTTCACTAAAATATTTTTTTCTCAAATACAGTTAAACCTGTTCTGAACGGTCACTGGATTTTACGGTCACCTGCCGTTTATGGTCACTTTCGCAATGTACGGACGATGTTTACTATATTAAGTACCTGGATTATACGGTCACCTGCTGAACGCGGCCAACGGTCATGGTGTCGGAGCCAAAAATGAAAAAAATACCTGAAATTTATGGCCACAGCCAGACCGGCGCGGACTGCACACTTCGCCAGCCGCTACACACCTGCCGTGTTTTGACGCAATGACGGGCGCTTGCCATCTGTTTCGCGCTGGGTTGAGACACCCCATGAAAGGGACGGGGTATATCAATGGGATTGACAATTAACTGGGGGAAACGCACATCTGCAAGAGGCATAGGCGCCTCGGGGTCTGTGAGTGTGTGTATCGAACTCATGTTCCCGTACGTGTACAGGTGACCGACACAACGGCTTTAGCCATCACTACACATGCGCAGAAAACGCAACGTCGGAAACAATGAAAGACTGACGAAGATTTGTATCCGTAAAAGATACACTGGTATGTCACAGTTGCAAATTTGTGCAAATATCACTAAGTTTTCCCCATTTTCCCCAAGTAAATTTTCCCCATGTCTTTCTGTTGGTATGCACCATGGAGTCTGATAGTTAAGCTTGAAACTTAAAAGTGCAGTTACAAGTTGATCGTTTTTTTTTTATGTTTTCATCGGGTGTGATGTGGCGACAATATGAAGCCGCACCGACTTTGAAGTGCAAATGTTTACATGTTCAACATTTTACAAGGACAATGTACGCGTGTATTACATGTATTCTTTCCACATCTTTTGTCTTAACTGTGACAATTTTACACACACTGAGGCCACGAACTTGCACTGTAGTATACACTAACTCTGGTAGTGGCTAGGTTAGCGCAGATTTACATTTCTGGGTCCATTTCTATCGTACGCCGTGAGCAGTCAACTGCTGTTTACGGCCACTTTTGCTTGGCAGCAGCGGTGACCGCTCATAGCAGGTTTTACTGTACTATTTTCAACTTCAAACCCAAACGTGGTACAGATATACCTGATGAAAAGACCTTTCTATGCATACTAATTAGGATGATCCCTCGGAAAGGTCAAGTTTAGAATTTGGTCAAAACCAGCCATATTTTCACCAAAATAGTTTTTTCTCAAATACTATTTTCACCTTTAAACCCAAACTTGGTACTGAGATACCTGATGATAAAATTTTCCTGTGCATACTAATTTGGATGACCCCTCAAAAAGGTCATGGGTCACACAAGGTTGACAGGTGTGAATAATGCCAGTTTTTGATAGAATTTTAGTTTCATCAGAGTTTTGGACCATTCATACACGTGAGCCATAAGGGCTTTGCCATTCTTGTTTTCCTCTAAGCGCTCCTGGTAACAAGAAAATGAATTTTTTTTCACAGAGTTTTAGCCTACTGGAGGGTGATATATTTTGATTTGTGCACCTGCAGTACAAATTTGAGCTGTGTTAACTTGCAAGGCGAAGGTGATTTGAAGAAGAGCTTCATTTCATTTTCCTAATCCAAAATATTCTGCCGAAGATCAGAAACCGCTGCCCAGCATGCCTGAAGAACTCATGGAACGGAAAATATGGACAATTACGAATGGAAAGTCTCATTTCATGTGTGAAGATCTCTTCACCCCTGATTGTTTCAACGGCACATTCTGCAGCAGTATAGCTGCTTTGCTCAACATTCATGGTAAATAGTACCTTTACGGTCCTGACAATAATCAACACAAGCCGTGTTGACAAGAAAACTGGTTATGCAGTTAGGATGCAAGCAAACATGATGCAGTGTGTGTGATAGGCCATTTGACATCGGAGGACACAATTTTTTTTCCAAATATCTCCGCAAATAAACACTTTTGTATACCTTAAGAATAATATCATTTAATGCCAATTGACCTAATATGGGCTATTTTTACTTAACTCATTTCATGATTTTGCTGACCAGTTGTAAAAATTTGGTCAAAAGACAAGAACAGTCCAGTTTCAGTACCCTAATAGAGCCAGATTTCAATATCAAGGTTAAAAATGCTGCTTTGTGCTGTTGTGCCATTTCATGTTGGAAAACTTGGTCCACCTGCTCATTTATTCATGTACAGCAAAACTGGCAAATTGTATGAGATTTTTTTTAAAAAGTTGATCGTATTGGGTCCGCTGGTGATATTATTTTGTCCTAAGAGTGGTAAAGAAAAATGATTTGTGAAAAACATTGCACATTCCCATATCAAATGACATATACCCTACTTGGCTGCTGCACAAACATGGCGCACCCTATGGTCTGCTCTGGCTCCAGTTTCAACACCGCCTTATATATCAAAATGCGTGGATGGAGAAGTTCTCCTTGATTTACATATCTTTTTTTATGAGACATGTTGAGTATCTTAATTGTTGGCCAGACTTGCCTTTATTTTGAAGAGACTGAACACTTCTGTGACCCTAACACAAAGGTCAAATTAATTATGCAGACCCTTAAGGGCTTAGTCAATTTTTTTTTTTTTTTTTTTTTTTACTGTGCAAATTAGCCAAGTTCTAATAATTTGTACTACAACTGGATGCGCTACAAATTATCTTAATTCTTTTATTGGAGGTCTAAATTCTTATAAACTGAAGTCAATTTTGAGGCCTTTGCAACTGTGGCTAAGTCAGATTTCACTGTACTATAGGGTAGGGTCGGTTATTATCCGAATTCTTACGTCGGTTTGACTGCACTATTTACAGTCAACTATGGCATCAGTAGCTGCAAAAGTTTTGTGTATGGCATTGCTGGCATTGGCAGCAAATCTATACAACACTTCAGCTGGAATTGATGTGGGGCATCTTAAACGAGTTAATGTACTGGGTGGGAGATTTTGATCATGTTGCTGTATCCCAACATGCCTTAAAACACTGAGCCCCAAGGTGAACAATTCCAAATATAATGGGAGTTGTCTTCTGAAGACTATGTCGCAGTTCAGGAGACAGTTTGACCTTGATAGTAGAATGGTGGTGCCCAAATACCTTGGTGCCTCTAACTCAAAGCTATTTTGGCTACCATTGAACAATCATGGTTGATCCAGGTCTTTTGGGTTTAATATTTCATGTCGTAATAAGACTGATGAAGCAGCAGCGTTGTACCAGAGCAGATTGACCGAGGTACTTGTGTTTTCAGATTCTACATTGGGTGTGACCGGTGCCAGGACTGGTTCCACGGCCGTTGTGTTGGCATCAGCAAGTCTGAGGCAGATTCCATTGACATGTATATCTGCCCTAACTGTCAGCAGAAGGAACAGGCCAATCCCATCGCACAGAAGGAGCTGACACAAGAAGATTATGTTAATCTCCTCAAGATCACACGCAGCCTTCAGGTATACTGTAGACTTTCTTATCATGGTGATGTTCACCTCACACAAGCATGCAAATTGCAGTTTTTCTGGCTTACAAAAGATTTTGGAAGGAACAGGGTTTTGTGCCTTTCTTTAATGAATGTTATTAATATTACCCCTGTGGCATAATGAGCACCGACTTTATGTAAAAAGGAAGCTGTTGACAAAAGTTCTAGATGTGTACCTTGTGCGTTGTCATCATTCAAGGCCTCTGTGTATGTGCAGGCTCACAAGATGTCCTGGCCATTTCGCACAGCAGTGGATCCCAAAGAAGTTCCTGACTACTACAAAGTGGTAAAAGAACCTATGGGTAAGCCCTTGAGCTGGTATCACCAACTCTTTTTAAAAGTCTACATTCTACCCATGGCACCCTTGTGCCATATTCCGCATTTACGTTGTTCATAATTAGAGCCAACGAGATTATTAGCTCTTTTCTTGCCTTCTTTAACCTGCATGTGCATGCAGCTACAAGTGCTGTAAACAGTATTGGTGCTTGCCTTCACTAGTTTCTGTAAAAATGTTGTAGGACTGGTGATGTGTGTGAAAGCTGAACCCATACTCTTGTGTATCACATAACTATTCCTTATTTCAAAGTGAAAGTTCTGTTCTGGTAATTATTTATCACTGATGTGATAGGCCTTCAAAAGTGTCAAATTTGGGTGCTTGAAAAACAACTTTTCAACTTGGTCTGCAGCCGTCTCTCCTATTTTAGCAGCGTATAGGATGGTCATCGGTCATTGACGCATACAAATTTGAAATGACGCATTGCTCTGTCACTGAGCCGGTCATATGTCTTATTCATTTTTTAAACAGTCACTGAGACCCGCAGTCCACTCCTCTATGAACAGAGTGCATCCTAGATATTAGGGAGGCTGCCAACAGTGATGGGCGACACTTGCCCCCTCTCTCAAGCAAATGTAAACAATACTGCAAGCATGGGCCCTGACTAGGTACACGGTCCAATATGATGCAAAACGCCTTCCGCCTGTAAGAGGCATACATCTTCATCAGTCCCCACGGCTGCATTAACTCTAGTCTAAAGTCTCCTTTGTTGGTCTCATTGACGCTGATTTTGATCCTCGGAGTCGGTATGAGGGTGCTGCAGCGGACTGGGTCTAGATGTCTGTAGCCAGTTTTTTTTTCACGCAGTTCAGCAGTTCACGTATTCATAATAGATGTCTAGAAGCAAAGGAAATGGCTTATACTGTTGTCAGTGCTGCCGGTTCGTAATTTTTGCACAGATATGCATATTTTTACATGATGTCCAAAATGTTGTAATTGATGTACCAGTGGTCTCTCGTGCTTATACATATGATCTTCGTTCTTATTTCATGGTTACACAATCAGTAAATCAATCTTGCTATGTTCGCGTCTTGTAGTTGAAGTCCACATCATGTAATTAGTTGTACACTGATAGTCCATAAGCTAGCAGGATCTACCGTGCACCCCCCCCCCCTCCCCTCCCCCAGTACTCAATAAGATGGGTTTCAAAGTGTACCTTAGTATGTCATCCTGAGAAGTTTAAGCCATGTTTCCCCAAAATCCTTAGGAACACACCAGAGATGTAGCCGATGGCGCAAGGGTACCCCCCATTCACGCTCTTTGTGGATGCTAAAATGAGGTTGAGAAACATTTTCCTCTAAATAAATCAGAGTTCATTCCAGAAGCCCAAATCAGACACTATTATGTTAAGGCACACCTTCTGCATCCTCTGCAAAAAAACAGAATGAAAAATATTGAATCTCTGGCTCACAGTGAAGGTATTTGTGCACCCAGTAAACGGCCGTTTCCGCAAAAAAAGACAAAAATAATGTGTCAGATGCCTTCAGACATTTTCTATAACACTGGCAGTCCATTTTCAGGCTTACATAATTAAAACAGGATGTCACAATTATTATAAACTTGACTAGGTGATTCTATGATCACTGTAAGTGCCACAGTGGTTGATTTTGTATCCCTACCCCGAAGTTGTAAAAATAAACAAAATTAATTAGAAAAAATAACTAAATTTATTCCATTTCATTTTGACCTCTCCTTACCTATTAAGTTTCAATATGAGCATAAAGTGCAAGAAAATAAGGAAAGTCTGCATCCTTTACGGTAAATTCGTGGTGAATGATAGCTTTTTCACATTTAAAATTGCTGAATTGGGAAACATACATTGTTTCTGATGCCCTCAAAAATTCTGTATACAACTGATAGGTCTTTTTTTTAAAGGTTTTATTGGTTAGGATAGAGTACCACAGTTACTCCCAACCTGATTTTATGATGCTGTGATGCATTTAGGGGCCACAGTGGCTAAATCTGATGCCCTACCCCCATTTTACCAGTACACAAAAGAACGCAAAATGACCATAATAATTGCTTATATCATACTCCTCTGTTTAAATATTTTTGTTGCCCGTTTTCATAACAAATTATGCATATTGAGCATAACAATTTGTGATCATTTCATTAATTTCAATGAGACCCATCAATTTAATTGTAACTATTTTTAAGTGGCTGGTCTTTTAGGTGATATTTTACCTAGCGTAAGGCGGGTCTAGTAAGGTATCCCCTTTTCTTTTCATTTATTTTCATCTAGAAATGTGTAAATATGAATATGCATAATAAAGTTTCATGGTTCCTAACACTAGTAACAGCCTAAACAATGTTATCAAAATACTTAGTTTCCACATGTCCACCACGAGATCATCACTTCCACCCCCATTTTTTGCCTTCTTTTTCTGCAACGTTCAATTACTTAATGGCCGTCTTTAAATTTTATATTGTTCTGGCTGCCAATGAGTGAGCTGTCAAGGGGTCGGCAGCAGGAAAATGTTTCTCAACCTCATTTTAGCATCCACGAAGAGCGTGAATGGGGTACCCTTGCGCCATAGGCTATATCTCTGGTGTGTTCCTAAGGATTTTCAGGGAACATGGCTTAAACATCTCATGACATACGAAGATACATTTTGAAACCCATCTTATTGAGTACTGGGGGCTGGGGGGGGGGGGGGGGGGGGGGGTGCACGGTAGACCCTGCTAGATTACGGATTATGACAACCACAATCTGTTTCTTGCTTTGTTTGTTGTTTTCTAGGAGAGGGAAGAGGGTGGGGGTGTCTATCTATGACAATTTGACAAAAATGTGTTGTGGTTGGTGTCCTGGACACTAAAGCTTGAATCAGTACTGCCAGAAAACTGGTTCTTGTTGCTGAGAACCATTGTGCTCTTCACTGTAGCACAGTAATTCAGTGCTTGCACATGTTTACTGAAAAAAGCATATTATATGTAATGGAAGTCATTGAAACGCAAACCTGATTACATTAGATTGCAAAATAGCAAAAAGTAAATAAAAATCCGAAATTGCCAAATATACTTGCGTTTGGTATTTTATACACCAAGTTTAACACCTATAGTTGGCTGCATGATGAATGTAACCAGTGCGAGAGTGAGTTTCTAAAGTCTGCAAGAGGCATAGACGTTCAAAAGTCCTCACCACCTAAGGGTCGTTATGAGAATCTAATGCATATTGCTCGAGATTTTATCTGATAGTGTTGCTCAAACTGAGGAAGTAGATGTGGACTAAGTAACGATTATAATCCACATCTGCAAGAGGCACAGATCCTCATGACTCACCTCTGCCCGCGGGTTCATGAAAATCTACGCCTCTGACTGGTTCCATTCATGCTCATGTTTCTCAAATTGAGTCTAACTGAAAACAGCCATGACTGTAACCAAATGGCAGGCAAGCACCGCGAAAACGTAAACAGTGAGAGTCTGCGGGCCAAGTTACCAAGATGTGTTGACAAGTTTGACAACTGAGCAGACTACTAGACCACACCCACAAACGGCACATGTGATTGAGGTAGAACTTTACATGGCAGTTGATAACTTGACTTTAGCCCGTTCAGTAGACACAGCGGCTGCGATCAATTTCAACCTTTTCTCGATTATGATTGTTGCCTCGCAAAGCCGCTGTGCCTACTGAACAGGCTACACATGCTGCTGACATTTCAAAATCGAAAATGCTGAAAAAGTGAATTTTTTTTTGGACTTATGGATTTTCAAAATGACCTATTGATTTTATGTTCCTCCGGTCATATGACTTATTGACTTCAAAACTCAACCTAATCACTGTTTTAGTGTGGCATATTTGGCTTCAGTCAAATAAAATATGGACTGTCCAAAGTACATTGGCACTTTGCATTAGCATTTCTGACCTTTGGTGTGCAAACTACACAATTGCTAATAGACCCTGAAAACAGACAGTGACACTATTCGCAAGTAGCGGCAGCTTGAACAGCAGAAGGAGAATAAATTGCTAGGATTTCCTATCTATCATAGTCTAGGGATCGCAGCTGCATTAATATTGCTTGGTTGGGGTTGAAAAACAAGATGAAACTTAGGTATGCATAAGATGTTTTGTGGACTTTCAGTCATGCTGCTTGTAATCAATAGGGCACTTTCTGATGGTTTCTAAAAGTACTGATAATAAATGGCCACATTGCCAAATACTAGCCTCCCATGCCCAGAATTAAAGGTATGAGAACATTTCAAACATTTGTTGCCAGAAACCTTCACAATCACTGAAAAACTTGACTCACTGCTAGGGATTGTAGTGTGAAAACTTTTGTAATGACCTGACAGTTTGATGGTAATTTAGTGCCATTGTGGATTGTGCTTGTTTCAGATTTATCAATCGTGGAGTTGAGGGTTGTGAACAAGTTCTATGCCACGCTAAGTGACTATGTCAAGGATGTCACCAAGATTTTTGACAACTGCCGTCTGTACAACCCTACAGACTCCCCTTTCTACCAGTGTGCAGAAGTTCTAGAAACATTCTTTGTACAGAAACTGAAAAGTACTCGTGAACAGTCTAAATAAGTATTGCACTGTGCTGGTCATTACTACTACTACTAGGCCTGTTGTCCTGTTTCATAGGGTTGCTATTTATTGCATGAGTTTCTCAAGTTTCATCATTTGTATATATTTTTCATTACATTGCATCATGAAAGTATTTTATCACTTTTCACACTGTATGAAATCATTTTCACAGAATGGAATTAGTAATAGTTGTTGGTTCAGCGGACATTTGAGCCAGCGTTACAGATTTCACATCGTCTCCTTAAGTGTTTGGCAATGGCATGCTTTTTGTACATAACTGCAAAGTTCATCTCCACAAATGAAGTCATTTGGCACAAGTTACTGTACATAGGCCACAGTGTAATTTACTGTTCTTTTCCATGTTGTAGAGATACCATTAGCAGCATCTAACATTTGTCTGTACGATAATGTTGGAAAATAAATCTTTTGTAGCTCTTATATCGCTCTGCTTATGGTTTGAATGAGCTCTTTTGGTTGGGTTTAGTTTATCGAGGTTTACATAGTCCTTATACAATTAGTTCCTTGGCAATTAGGGTCGAATGAATTTCACAGAGGGTGATACTTGATTTGTGGCCAGTGCGAGGTTCACCGAGCATTCTGTCAACCAAATATCGCCCGAGGTGTAAAATTATCCCGTAACCCGGAGGGCTCTATTCCCTCAGCAGTTCCTCATATTAGGGATGGAAACAGCTTTCAAAGTTGACGTAGCTATCTGTATGGGACCAGACACCTTATAACTCCTGAGTGTGCTTCTGCAGGAAGAAATGTAGATCTCGGTCTCTAGTGATCAAAGAAATACACACAAAATACATACATGTACAAAACATTACACAAAGCACCACATAATTATTCTTATAGGCACACAACAGGAAAAAACATGCAGGGAGCAAGATGACAAGTTTAATGATGTAGAACTGCGCGCTGCTAGGTCACTGTCACTAGGGATAGACATTTTGTTCATGTTGTTCAATCACATATTATTTCAGTGATGGTTGTAGAGTTAATCATTCGTAAGACATGTCTTTCGTGGGAGAACTGCTAACGCCAACACCTGATTAATTTTGAGTGGACAATATTGATAATTAGAGAAGCATCATCCACCCAGTTGATGCTGTGCTTTACCTTAACCCCCTCCCAGTGCGTGCAGCCACCAGCACTGTTTACAGTACAATGACGGTACAGTTGACGGGTCCAGTTTGCTGAACGAACAGAGAGGGGGGGGGGGGGGGGGGGGGGGGGGGGGGGGAGTCGGTCAGCACGTGCACACAAACTCTTTCACAGGAACAAAGATGCCTTTGCTTTTATAAGCTACTAAAATAGGTCTACTTACGAGGTAAAACTAAAATCCTGATGTTGAAGTTGATGTATCTGCATTTCTTAGAAAGGTCCGAGTCTTTTTTGGTCACGTGGAGCGTTCATGAAATGTGGTTGAAAAATAGATTTCATGTTGCTAGGTAGAATTAACCCCTTCACTGAAAGTGAGCACAATCCAGTTGCAAGAGGCGTAGATCCGCATAGCCGCCCCCCCCCCCCCCCCAGGGGCTCATGAGGATCAGCCACTTCAAAATGCTTCAGTTGAAAAATGCTTAATTCAAACAAAAATGTTTTACCCGGCCAAAGCTGCTCTTACTATTTTTAATTTTACAATGGATAACTCAAACTCGCTTAAAGTCGAAGCACTCGTATGAAGAACAAATGTTATGGCATGAGGCTGCATTTTTGTGTGTCAGTGTATAATCAAAGCCCGCAAGCACAGATCAGTCTCAGTTTGACTGGTGCAAAAATGGCTGGCCTTTCCAAATTCGTAGCTGTTTGTAACCCTTCAAACATGCAATTGGTTTCAAGGATGCAGACAGTAGGGACTATCAAGATCTGTTCTTAATTGGACAAACTTTTGATCGGCAAACCTAGATTGGAGAAGATCAGCGATCTTTTGGTTTGTTTCTTAATTGAGGTTGAACGAACCTAGGCGAACTTCAGCAAACCAGGTTCACCATTGTTCTCTTTCTGAAGTGCTTGATTCGGCGTACTTACTGTCTGCGAAGGTGTTCAAAATGGCTGCCGCTATGCCGCTTCGCGATTTGAACGATGTTTGTTTTTGTACTCCTTGCAGTAGCGACCCTACAAACAGCGTTGCGCCTCCCACAAATCATTAAAAATAGGTCTTGTTCTTCGCACGAGTTAAATATCGCCGTCCGCCATATTTGTTTGTATCGGTGACTATCTTCTTATCTCCAACGCAGAAGAGGGTAAAAGTTTTGACCAATCGGAGAAAAGGTTCGCCTTGGTTTGCTCAACACGTTGAGCGAACGTTTTCCGACAGCGAACTATGGTTTGCCGAGGTTCGTGAACTACTTCAAACTAGGTTCGCCGTATCTTTAGATTGTCCAATTAAGAACCACCCTGGTTCGCCCGAGATTGTGAACTCTAGATCATCAGAGTTCGCGAACTAAAGTTCGTTTAATTAAGAACGTGCTTAAACGATAATAACGAATGTTAGTAGAGCTTGGGCTACCCAGGCATTGTGAAGGGCTGGGACCCTAGGAAACATAAATAAGACATTCCTAAAGCATTTTCATGGATTTGAAATCGCAGTGCATGTGAGTGCTTCGACCTCAAGTCAAACTTCGAATAAGTTGAACATCTTTCTCCTCTCCAGAGTTTGACAAGTCAAACTAATTTTTTTTTAATGCAGTTCTATACTCCCAAGTCAAACACAGATAAGTCGAAAAACACTCAAGTCAGACCAGTTTCGTTTCTCCTGTCCAAAGCTGCTTGTCTGTGTCTAATTGTACATTAGTTCTCAAATGTTCAGTTTGGGTGCGTTTTACGTCGAACGTGTTTCAGTCTCCTTTTCAGACATGGGACTTTTCCGAATTTTTTCGGAAATCCGAATTTAAAAAAAAAAATTCTTGAACTCATTGCTTACACTATAAGATGAATGTAAGTGTTTTGTGAACTTCCCCCACATGAAAATATACTGGACTCTTTGCTTTCCTAGGATTTGATCTGAACCTGGTCTCATGTCTGCCTTTTCCAAACTCTGATAATTCGAACCAATTTTTTTTCCTATGGCCAAAGCTGCTCTTTCTAGGACTAAAAATATTACAACTGAAAACGGGTCCGTTAAGTCGAACTTTGGATAAGTCGAACATGTTTCCAAACACGGATAAGTCGAACAAATATTTCTGGGTTTTTTAACACGGTGACATATTCACAACCGCACCTGCTAATCATGTTTCGTTGTAGATTGCTGCATACCTCAAACTCCCCCGCCAGTTGAACGTTTGTCATTAAACAAAATTGTGTGTGATTGTGAGAGAGTGTGTGTGTGTGTGACACAGAGAAAGAGAGAGATTAAGCAGTAAAGTGTGCCTGTGGGTGACTCGACTTTGAAAGCAACCTGTTACTGACAATAGAGAATCAATAGTTGGCAATACCTATTTTGTATTCAAATATTCTACACGTCTTACAAAAATGATGAACAAAGAAGCTAACTCAGCTTTAGAAGTCTGAATGTAATGAAATGAAAGATGTCTCTGCTCTCCTCGGTTCTCCTTTGTACATAGGAGAGTTCCAGCGACGTGTACCAGGGGTGTTGGAAAACCTCTGTCACGTGTGCATACTCACATGGATAATGAAAAGAAGACTAGAAAAGTCTCAGCTGAGGCAAGACAACATTGAGAACCCGTTTCATCAGTAAAGTTTAGCAATCATAGACCACCCTAGAGCAGACTGCTTTAATGCTTCCATTGCGTCATACCTCGTGTGCTTTATTTTTGATTTTTCATTAGCATTGCTATATTTATACAGACAAACATGCCACATATGTAAGGACCTAAGGAGAACAACCACAAAATGAGTCGGTCGGTCCGTGTTACACGTACTGTATCATCTCTTCTTTGACTTCTTTCTTTGTGGATCATTACTGATGGTATAGGAATAAGAAGTGTGCTCATCTCTTAAATAAATTTGTCTGGACAGAAGGTGTGTCTGACTTAAATAGGATGGAAAGATAGAATACAGGTTAAATTCTCAGCCACATGCTTTGAATTGGTTGAACTTAAAGTTATTCTCCCCAGGATCAAGCATCTCAACACAGTCGGAAAACTGTCCGCAACAGATACTGCTGACAGTATTATGTATGGGTCCTTTGTGTACTAACTTAGAGCTTTATGATGTAAATGCAATGCCAAATGTCGAAATTCATCGTTTAGTGGGTGTGTTTGTACCCGAGAGCGCAAATTATCGCCCGCATCAGCCTCGTTTTGAATTTGTGCATATTTACTAGCCTACGTCACAAGGCAGAACCCGGTCAATACTGCAGACGGGGTCATCGGTGTGGGTACACACATGTCAGAGTACACTCATGTACTGATGTTCTCCGGCATCCCTTTGACATAATTTACCACGAGAATGTAAATTACCCTTCCATACTCGCTATGCCATCAAAATCAATGCAGGTTCCGCTTGACCTGCTACCCTGACCCTGAGTAACGAGTGCTGGGGGCGTGGCTTGTTCAACTAGGTGACAAAAACGTGTCGCGACCAGCGATGTCAATGCCGCAATTTTGACACGCACCGTAGTTTTCAGATCCTTGCAACATAAAATCTGATGAACTAGCTCGTAACTTTATGATAAAACAGGTTTAAAATCTTGCAAAATCAGTAAGAGATAAATTCTACTGAAGATCATGAATTCTGAAAATCGCGGAACTATAGGAAGATCGACAAAGACCGTAGCCAGATTACTTCTGATTCACATAGCAAGAAAGCGACGAATTCCGGATGGGCGGTCAAGCCAAGCTCTATATTCCCTTGTCCTATGTCAATTCTACTTAGGGGTATCTTGTCTCTCTATCTCTTTCTTCAATTCAATTCCAAGTCTGTCATTGTTGGCCAGCGCGAGTCGACTGTTACTTTCTTTTTTTCTTCGCTGGTTCATCCGCCAACTTGTCTCCGATTGGTTATAATTATGCAGATGACCTAAGGTCGTATAGAATAGTTATGACATCAGCTACCTGATCGTCTATCGGAAGCAATCTTTTGACTAGGTATAGTCACAAGATTCCGGAGCCCTCTTTCGCTTTGAACGGACAAAAGAAAGCATTTGGTGGGACAACAGGGTGGTCACTGTCTAAGTGGGTATGTATACTGAAGGCCAGTAAAAGCTTTTTGCGAACTGAAGCATTAAAAAAGGTCGGTCGTGCCCCTTTAAAGTCATGAAAATTGTTCATTTCATTGTAAATTTCTCGAGTTGTGGATTTGAGAAAATTGCCACAGGAAAAAATAGCATCCTGAAATATAGTTGCTTTCAGACATGAGGTTACGGATGTCGCTGTCCCATGTATCTCTCTCTCTCACCCCGGTATTTGAGAGATTTATTTAGAGGTATTGGTAATTTCTTATGTGCTTTTGTCAGAAAATCTTCTATCGTTTCTGTTTTCCTGTTGAACATAACTGTTTGTATGTTCTTAGCTTAGAAGAGTTGTGTGTTAAGAACATAATTTTGGTCTTTATAAAAAATAAAATTAAAAAAATCTCCAAATAAGGGATAAGTCGTTGACAGTATGTATATCCATGTTCCTTAGATGGCTGGGGCTTTTTGAATTAACAAAGATTTCAGAAACATGATCTGCGACCACTAGCAGTGAAGGAGTTGAGTTACTGAGGTAGAGGGCTGTTGGCAGCAGTAGCAAACTCACTTGCACAAATAAACAATCCAATCCAATGATAGGTTATCCACCATGTCAATGAAATGCAGTGAAAGAGAAAATACTGATGTTTAGAAGTATAAATTTTATTGCGTGTAAAATCAGTTTTGATGTTTAAGAGAAAATAAAGCTCACAAAGTACTAAACACATTTTCACATAATCGCTTACACATAGAAATGCTGGTCTGTAGCATCTGTTCTCAACACGAAAACTTTCTCTCTCTTGGCTTGACTTCGCGAACGAAGATTCTATAGGGCTTGCCCACGTCGTCTGCAGGCATTTTCGTGGCTGCGGAGGCCAATCCGGGACAGGCAGGTTCGACCGCAGTGGCTGCAGGGGAAGGTCTGGTCAGGGTTCTGAGTTACGGCGACTCTGTTTTTTCTCCTGAGCCGCTTGTCCTTAAGGTTAGCTCTGCGAGAGTCCTCAAAGGAGACGGCTGCCTTGTGAATGGTGGAGCGCCAGGTGTCACGGTCCGCAGCAAGCGAAGACCACTGGCGGTGGTCGATTTGGCAGGCACTAAGTGACTTCTTGAGACCGTCTTTGTATCTCTTCTTTGGTGCCCCTCTGTCTCGGTGTCCAGTGGCGAGCTCGCCGAACAGAGTGATCTTGGGTAGGCGATGATCCTCCATCCTGGAGACGTGCCCCGCCCAGTGAAGCTGTGTCCGCAGCAGCAAAGCCTCGATGCTCACAGTTTCCGCCTGTTCAAGGACCTCGACGTTGGTGACATAGTCACTCCAGTGAATGCTGAGAATGGTACGCAGGCAGCGCTGGTGAAAGCGTTCGAGGAGTCGTAGTTGGCTGCGGTAGAGGGCCCAGGACTCGGAACCGTACAGCAGGGTGGTGAGGACGACAGCTCTGTACACGCTGATCTTGGTGCCTTTTTTCAGCTGTTGATCGTGCCACACCCGCTTGAATAGTCGCCCGAAAGCACTGTTCGCTTTTGCCAGCCTGTTGTCCAGCTCCTTGTCCAGCTTGGCGTCTGACGTGATGATGCAGCCAAGGTAGGTAAACTGGTGTACAGACTTCAGTTCGGACTCGCCGATGGTGATGTGGGGAGGGCGATGCTCTTCCTTGGGTGCCGGCTGATGAAGGACCTCTGTCTTTTTCAGACTGACCTCAAATCCAAAGAGCTGGGCGGCATCTGCGAAGCAGGACGTAAAGCGCTGCAAGGCTCTCTCTGTGTGTGCAACGAGGGCAGCGTCATCAGCAAAGAGCAGCTCACGAATCAGTTGGTCTAGGGTTTTTGTGTGGGCCTGCAGTCATCTGAGGTTGAACAGGCTGCCATCGAGACGGTACCTGATGTACACTGCGTCGTCATCGTCGAGGTCCACTGTGGCCTGCTTCAACATCATGCTGAAGAAGATGGTGAAGAGGGTCTGTGCCAGCACACAGCCTTGCTTCACGCCGTTGCGAATGGGGAATGGTTCTGAGAGGTCACTGTTTAGTCTGACCTGGCCTTGCTGGTCCTCGTGGAGCTGGACGATCATGTTGAGGAACTTTGGGGGACAGCCTAGTCGCTCCAGGATCTGCCACATACCTTGCCTGCTCACAGTGTTAAACGTTTTTGTTAGGTCGACAAACGTTACGTACAGCCCTTTGTTCTGCTCGCGGCACTTCTCCTGAAGCTGTCTCAGCACAAAGACCATGTCGGTGGTACTCCTGTTGGCTCTGAAGCCACACTGGCCCTCTGGGAGGTGGTCTTCAGCGATGGCAGGTACCAGCCAATTCAGGAGCAACCTTGCGAGAATTTTCCCGGCAATGGACAGCAGGGTAATTCCACGATAATTAGAGCAGGCAGACTTCTCTCCTTTGTTCTTGTACAGGGTGATGATGACTGCATCACGGATATCTTTTGGTAGTATTCCTTTTTCCCAGCAGCAGAGAAAGAGGTCGTGGAGCTTGTTGTGCAGTGCTGGGCCTCCATGTTTCCAGATCTCTGGCGGGATTCCGTCAATGCCTGCTGCTTTGCCACTCTTGAGCTGGTGGATGGCTGTGAGGGTCTCTTCGGCGGTGGGCGGTTCGTCCAATTCAACTTTTAGTGGAAGGTGTGGGATTTGGAGGATGTTTCTTGAACAGTGCGCTCAGCGCCGAAGAGGTCCTGAAAGTATTCCGACCAGCGGTTCAAGATGGAGGTATTATCTGTGAAGAGTGCCTGTCCATCAGCGCTTCGCAGGGGACTTTGTACCAGGTGCCTAGGGCCATACACTGCTTTCAGTGCTTCGTGGAAGCCCCTGTAGTCACCGTTGTCAGCGCAGAGCTGGGTCCTCTGTGCGAGTCTGGACCACCACTCGTTCTGGAGCTCTCTAAGCTTGAGCTGGAGACTGCTGCAGATGAGGCGGAAGGCAGACTTCTTCACAGGGCAGGAGGGCTGGGCTAGGTGGGCGGCTCTTTTTTTTGCTAGAAGTTCCTGGATCTCTACGTCGTTTTCGTCAAACCAGTCTTTGTTCCTCTTTCTAGCAAAGCCCAAGACTTCCACAGAAGATTTTACAATAGCAGTTTTCAGTTGTTCCCAGAGTGTTTCAGGGGAGGAGTCTGCTGGATCAACTGTGTCTTTGAACATGCGCTGTAAATCGGCCTGAAGGGCAGCTTTCTTGTCGTCACGCTGAAGGCTGGCAACATCAAGCTTTTTCTTGGGGGGGCCCCCTTTCTTGGGTTTCAGCTTGAGGCGGAGCCTGAGTTTGCAGCGAACAAGGCGGTGGTCAGTGTGGCACTCTGCGCTGGGCATCACTCTGGTGAGGAGGACATCACTGCGGTCCCTCTGACGCACTAGGACATAGTCGATAAGGTGCCAGTGCTTGGAGCGAGGATGCATCCAGGTGGTCTTTCGACTGTCCTTTTGCTGGAAAGTAGTGTTGGTGATGACAAGTTGCTGCTCTGCACAGGGCTCCAACAGTAGGCGACCATTGTCATTGCAGTTCCCAACGCCATGCTTGCCGAGGACTCCTTTCCAGGCTTCAGAGTCTTGGCCCACTCTGGCGTTGAAGTCGCCAAGGATGATGACTTTGTCGTCTGCAGGGGTGCTCTGCAGGAGGCTGCGCAGGTCAGAGTAGAACTTGTCTTTTTCTGCAGGCTCTGCCAGGAGGGTTGGGGAGTACACACTGAGAAGGGTGACGTATTGCTGGTGTCTCAGTGGGAGGCGCATGGACATGATGCGGTCGGAGTGACCCGTTGGTAGGTTTTCCAACTTAGTCGCAATGTGGGTCTTCACCATGAAGCCCACGCCTGAGAGCCGTCTTTCTGATGCAGGCCTGCCTGACCAGTAGAGGGTGTAGCCAGCGCCAAGTTCTTGGAGGCTGCCTTCCTACAGGAGGCGTACTTCGCTGAGCGCGGTGATGTCGATGTTTAACCTCCGCAATTCATGGGCAATGAGGGCGGAGCGACGTTCAGGGCGTCCGCTGTTTGCTGTGTCGAGCATGGTTCGGATGTTCCAGCATGCTACGTTGAGTCCGGTCGTGGTCGTAATGAGAGTGGATCCATTGTTTTTTCTTGTTTTCTGACCGCATGAGAAGATGCCCGTTGACCGCGGCTAGCCAACTGGGTTACAAGGGGATGAGCTTTGGTTAGGCCACCTTTTCTAGGCCCGTCTCCGTGTGGAGCAAGCAGTGCTGTCCCTAGAGAAGGCTGCTTGGTCGTTCAGGGTGTGCCGAGTGACGTTGTCATCCCCAGGTCAACATCAGGCGACCAATATCCTGAACCGCCTGCATGCAGGTTTGAGACTGCGGCTTCCAGTGATATCTTTCACCTGCCGTTTTGCCCCTTGCCCATCGCTACAGGACTTGGAAAGTTCAGTGTCATAGTCCGTGGGCGTTTCCTAAAGCCTGCGCGGTGGAGCTTTTTGGTGGAGTGCAGTGTGCGCAGTACTGGCCCCACCCTTCAAACCCTTGGTTCGTTTGCCATGGCCTAGCAAGCTGGGACGATGGCATCGAGGTCCTCGGGTCGTAGGTTTTATATCAGACTGTCCTTGTCTTAGTCTCTGACTCAAAAGCCTTCCCCGGAGACACGGGGGCTTTGATGTCAGGGGTTTCCTCCCTTAGCCTTTCCGCAGCCAAGCGGCCAAGCCTGCAAGGCAGCAGAGGACTCGTGGGGGCCGGGGTCGTCTATGTCCCGTGCAGATGTGAACATCTGCCCACTGCCCAGACAGTGACACTTACCAGAGGAGAAAAATCCAACGCCGGAACCCAGTATTGAACCTCGCACCTTTGGCATTGGAGGCAGACGCCTTAACCACTGCACCACTTCCCCGTCAACGAAAACTTTAGATGTAACAAAATGCACGACCCAAGCTTTTTGTTGTTACAACTGAAGTTCATTATAACTGATGTAATTTGCGTAAAAGATGACTGGTCGGGACCTCTGAAAAAGTGTTCTTATATGCGACTTTTGGTTATATCCACACTGGTTACAAACAAAGTCGACTGTATATATGAACATCTAAATTACAGCTCTTACTCGATATATTGCGGTTGCTGGGGTCCATAAAATGGGACAGCGATATATCCGTCCGCGATATACTGAGTTTGTCATAAATCGAAGGAACAAAAGGGAACTGCTACTAACGTATGCTGCGTGGGGGGTATGAGCTTATCTAGTCTACCATGGAGAGGGGTTGACTAGTGGACTTCAAGCACGCCCAATCTAATTAATGGTCCTTTCACTTCAAAAATATACGCTACAGTTTTCAAAACACGGCATGCTCATTCCAGCACATATAATGACCATGACACTCAACTGATCAGAATGGCAACTTTTTAAGCTAAAAGCTAATGGGCCACTAAACATGAGCCAACATAAACGATCCTTTTGACTGCAGTTGGCACTGAAGGTGAAAGTTATCGCCCGAGGCATTGGCCACACGCCAGCGGAACCCATGCTATTGTCTCCTTGACACAGATCTTCATACGGCACTGCAGGCGTTAGAGACCAAAGAGACGTTATGAGTTTTCCTAACTAGTAAATCTACATCTGTGTTATCGTAGGAAGGGGATGATCATGTGTTTAGTGATCCACTGCGACACCGGTACAGGGCATATCGCTTTTGTTTTAGCGTTGAGGCGCCGACACCTCGCTTCACTGGCCATCTGTCCATCGCTTGACAGAGATGCTGTCAGCGAGTTTCTCGCGGCCACCCTGCATTCTCAACAGTGAACAACTTCCACATGTGACAACTTTCAACATTCATTTTACTGTCAGAGGGCCCTTCGTGCATGTGTGTTCTTCATCTGGAGGAGGTCCTTGAGGGTTTAGTGTCAGTCTAGTCTCGCCCGCCAGGCTAAGCATCTGAACTGCTGAAGTGGAGTGTGACAACAAACTTTCATTTCATGTCGATTCTGTGCTTACACTAGTTACAGCCCTAATTTGCATATATGGTCTTAATTTGGAGGAGGTAATTCTTAAAAAGAAAAAAAAAAGGCAACTTACATCAATGCCAGAATTATCGCATGATCAATCTTATATGCCACCCAAGCAAAGTCATGTTAAAGATCCAACTGAACAGGCTGAAGCCACAGGCAGAGGAAATCATAGCTGAGGAACAGGCAGACTTCAGACCAGGGCGCAGCACAACTGAGCAGATCTTCAACCTGAGAGTTCTATGTGAGAGGTACCTCCAGCACCAGCAAGACCTGTATCATGTCTGTGGATTTTAAGAAAGCATTTGACAGGGTGTGGCATGCAGCCCTTTGGTCCCCCTCTTGGCTTGACTTCGCAAACGAAGATTTTATAGGAGTTGCCCACGACGTCTGCAGGCTTGTTCGTGGCTGCGGAGGCCAATCCGGGACAGGCAGGTTCGACCGCAGTGGCTGCAGGGGAAGGTATGGCCAGGGTTCTGAGTTGCGGCATCTCTGTTTTTTCTCCTGAGCCGCTTGTCCTTAAGGCTAGCTCTGCGAGAGTCCTCAAAGGAGACAGCTGCCAGGTGTCACGGTCCACAGCAAGCGAGGACCACTGGTGGTGGTCGATTTGGCAGGCACTAAGAGACTTCTTGAGACAGTCTTTGTATCTCTTCTTTGGTGCCCCTCTGTCATGGTGTCCAGTAGCAAGCTCGCCGAACAGGGTGATCTTTGGTAGGCGATGATCCTCCATCCTTTGGTCCACCATGAAGCTATACAACATAAATGCCAACCTGATCAAAGTCATAGCAAACCTTTACAACAAGGCCACTAGCGCAGTCTGCTTCAACGGCAAAATAGGAATACTGGTTTAAGACTACAGTCGGAGTCGGACAAGGCTGCTTGCTCTCACCTACTCTTTTCAACATCTTCCTGGAAAGAATCATGACAGACGCAATGAAAGATCATAAAGGAACTGTCAGTATTGGAGGCAGAACAATCACGAACTTGCGCTTTGCAGATGACATTGATGGCCTTGCAGGAACAGAGGAGCTAGCTCAGCTGGTGAAGAAGCTGGACAGTACAGCCATTGCGTATGGGATGGAAATCAGTGCAGAGAAGACCAAACTGATGACAGATAACACCAGTGGCATTGGCACTGACGTCATGATTGGAAGCCAAAAACTAGAAACAGTTAATAAATTCAAATACTTAGGAGCCATTGTGACAGATGAGGGATCAAAACCAGAAATACTGTCCAGGATTAACAACAGCACTGACAAGATTGAAGACCATATGGAAGGACAGAAACATCGCACTCTGCTCCAAGATCAGACTGATGCACTCCTTAGTCATCTTGGTGTTCTTGTATGCCTGCGAGTCATGGACCCTCACAGCAGACCTTGAAAGGAGGATACAAGCCACTGAAATGAGATGTTTTCGAAGGCTGCTTGGCATTTCATACAGAGATCACATCACGAACGAGGAAGTGGGAAGCAGAATCAGGCAAGCCATCGGGCCCTATGAAGATCTATTAGCCATTGTGAAAAAACGCAAACTGAAGTGGTATGGGCATGCCATGCGTTCAGCAGGGCTTGCCAAAACAATCCTGCAAGGCACTGTGCAAGGAGGACGAAGGAGAGGAAGACAGAGGAAAAGATGGGAGGACAATATCTCAGAGTGGACAGGACTGAGTGATACGCTAAGAATGGCAGAGAACAGAGAGGAATGAAGGGAGCTGGTTGCCAAGTCGTCGGTGCTGCCCCAACAGTCGGCAAGACTACGGGATATAGATAGATAGAATTCGGAGTTAAGTGTGTAGCGAGGCGTGCGTGCGGTAAGGGGGAGAGGTGTCAGGTGGGGGTTTGGGCTGGTGACAAAAATATATGCTTTCGCTGCCACTCGGCAACAAAAACATGTGCATACAGTGGCCCAAGCTCTTCACACAACTCATCCCTTACACTGCCCTTTTTCTTCACCTTGTCCATCCGGTTGGACTTGCCCTCTTTTACATGCTGCCACTTTGACCAACCCACTTGCTCTTCCAATCTCACTGCAAGCTCGCCCAACAATCGCCTCTTCACTCACTCAATTCCACACACTCAGAGGGGGGGGTTGTGGGTGTTTTTGGACAATTTATATCTATCCCAAAATTCCAGGATTTTTCGACCGCATACTCCCACGCCTTGACGCCCCCCCCCCCCCCCCCCATTTTTTTTAGCGCCTCGGCATGTTTGTCTAAATTTCCGTCCGCTACTAAACATGCCACTGCATTATTATTTGAACAGTCACCATTTTATGTACCTCTCAGCAGAGTAATACCAACAGGGGGTTAACACTTGAGTTAATTAATATATCGGTTATGTAAGTGTGTTCATTCTGCAATGCGTAGTTTATTGATTACTTAGCCAATTACAGGTATTTCCGATAGCACAGACAAAAGGGATGTAACTTTTGGTTATAAAGCAAAACGACAAACACAGTTACTTCCCTTAGACATAAACGCGCAATCACCGCCGACGGCTCCTGGCAACGGCCACGTGTTAGTTTGTAAACACCAAGCCGGTCGTGTTTTTGGCGTTACGCGGCTTTGTAGGAGACGGACGTGTTTTGAGGACTGACATGATTCTCAGAGGTGATATTCAGTGATCGCTAAATCTTGCGAATATATACGACGGTAAGATCGATAGTTTGTCTGTTTAATTTGTCACATTTAGAAACAAGACAGGCCTCGCGGTTAGTCTGGATTGCGCTACGTCTTACTGTTCAATAGTTAACCAGACCGGTCTAGTTTTATTTACCCAGGCTACACTCACTAACATTCGCTCATTTTAGAAAATGAATTGGACTCAGGAAGAGGTGTCAATCTTGCGATCTCATGGTGAATACCATGAAAAAATGACCGCTTTCATTCATTCCGTTTTGAACAAAACTCCGGAATTTTGGCTTGAAAAACCGGGGAAACCACTCGGAAATTTGAGTGATATACTCAACAGTGGTTTGAAAAAACAAAAGACAAATAAAGAACCAAAAGAACTTGATTTGTTCTTTAGACAAAATCTTTCTGATGGCAAGCCGCCTGCGTGCAGTAGAGTAGAACAATGTGATTTGAGTATATTTACTTTAGACATGATAAAAAAGAATTTGGAAGACGGCTACAAAATACTTCAGGAAACCAAACGCCTAAACATTTCAGCTTCAATCTGCTATGGAGAGTGGCTAATCCAAGGTGCTGAAATCCTTAAAATTCAGAAAATACGAAAACAAACTAAATTGAACTGGCCAGATTGGCTAAAAGTAAACGTAAAAATTTCCAAGTCGTATGCTCATCGGTTGTGTGTTCTAGCCAGGCTGCTACGAGGGTACCCCAAATTTCATTTTCTTGCACTGTCTTTCCGAAAGGTGTTTAGTTTGCGGGAGCAAATTGAACAAATGCTGAAAATACAGGAAATAGCCGATTTTTGGAAAAACCCCTAACGTTGGTCTGTAACCTTGTTTATTGTTTGTTTGTTTTGTTTGTGCAAAGGCTCTGGCGTGGCTTAAAAGGCCCGTAACCTACTGTTTTGAACGGTTCATAAACTTGTTCGGTACTGAAATTGTACAAAAGTTTTTGGCACGACCAAAAGAACCATAATATTACTGTTTAAAACAAAGGCTCTGGCGCGGCTTTAAATGCTCGTAACCTTTTGTTTTAAACGGTCCGTAACCTTATTCAGTACTGAAATTGAACAAAAGGCTCTGGAGGACCATAATCTTATTTGTTTTGTTTGTGTTGTCACGTTGCACAAAGGCTCTGGCGTGGTCTAACGGCCCGTAACCATGCTTTTTATGTTTGTATTATTCCAAATGTTATGGACCAAATGTGAGAGGTTTTTCGCCGCGCTCATGCAAGTAGCTTGCTTTTGCAGGTGAATTGAAAACGGATTTTACATAGGTTTTAGCAACAGGACTGACGGTGGGGTATACCTGTAGCACCCTGGCAAAGAAAGATGATTTTGGCTTTGTATCTGAATAATTGATTTACAAAACGGCACCCTGGTCAGCCCACTTGTAGCACGCTGTCAAAGAAATGTGTTTATTTGCATTGTATCTGAATGTTTTTGGCATCCTGTCTCGGAAGACAATGGAGTATATGCGCTTGCTGGGTCAGTCACTGGAGTGACCTCTCCAGGGCGCAAGCCTGGGCAAAGTGTATGGAGATCATGGGGTGCCCAGTCGTCAAGATCCCCCTCTCGGCCTCGCTGATGTATCCAAAGGAATGCAAAGCAGTACGTTTGGCACCAGTTTGGCTGCAGGAGCTGCCAGAACAGTGCGTGAATACAGGCAACTGTCTGCCTTCGGGGCTCCACTCCTGATTTGAAGGGTTTACTCCCCCACATTTGGCCGTTGGATCCAACCTGATCTCCTCCGTCCTCTAGCCGTTGGCTGTCAGAAACAGCTCATCCGCCTAGTGGTGCAATGTGAACACCATCCCCTCACGTGGTTTAGCCCACCAGCTGAGGTGGTTTGCCAGGGTGTGGCGCTTGGAGCCAACACGAGAGAGATTAAGGAGATGGATGAGGACCAGTGATGCCCGTCCGTCCTATGTAGGACGCAGCTGCCGAACAGCAAAGGTGCTACCTCTATCCAAAGCCCCCCTACACCCCTATTGTATCTGAATAATTGATTTATAAATCACTCAGCGCCCTAGTCAAGCCTTCATATCGTGGTATCTAACGTAAACACATGACATATGTCCTTAGCGAATCGTCCCCCACTGGGGGACAGGTATCTAACGTAAACACATGACGTATGTCCTTAGCGAATCGTCCCCCACTGGGGGACAGGTATCTAACGTAAACACATGACGTATGTCCTTAGCGAATCGTCCCCCACTGGGGGACAGGTATCTAACGTAAACACATGACGTATGTCCTTAGCGAATCGTCCCCCACTGGGGGACAGGTATCTAACGTAAACACATGACGTAGAGCCTTAGTGACGGGACAAAGTGCGCAGTGTCGATTTGAATACACAGCCTGTGTATCGCGTGTCATACGGCCCGCGGTGTTTTGCGGACGAGTCTACAATATTCATGCAGAATAAAGATTTTGTGTTTGTTTGTCTGTTTGTCTATGCGTGTGAGTGTGTGCGTATGTATGTGTGAGTGCATGTATGTGTGCGTGCATGCGTGTATGAGTGTGTGTGTGTTTGTAGGTATGTGTGAGTGCGTGTGAGTGTTTGTGTGAGTGCATGTATGTATGTATGCGTGTGAGTGTTTGTGTGTGTGTGTGTGTATGCATGTGTGTGTGTGAGTGTTTGTGTGTATGTGTGTGTGCCTGTGTGAGTGCATGTGTGCGTGCGTGCGTGTGTGATTATGCGTGTCGGAATGCGCCTGCCTGTAATGTGTGTGTGAGTATGTAAATCCAGTAAACCGGGGGGGGGGGGGACACACACAGGTTATACACCCACAAATGGGGACTTCCAGTAAACGGGGGACGTCCCCGGTTTATATGGTTAGTGTGTGTGAGTGAGAGTGCGAGTGTGTGTGCGAGTGAATATGTGTGTGTATGCGTCTGTGTTTGCGTGCGTGTGTGTTTGTTTTTGTGCGTGCGTGTATATATGTGTGTTAGAGATATAAGAAATGACATTCCATGAACATTTTTTTTTTAATTGTCTCTGTGCCAATACCCCCCAAAACATAGTTATTTAAATAATAACCACACACACACACACACAAAAAAACATTGCTATATGCACTTGATAACAAATTATTTAAGTTACCTGCAGATACTTGTTAACAAATTTTCCAAAGTCAATTATAACTGACAAATAACTTTACAGGTAACCTTTTAAGAACCTATAATTAGTTATTAAGTGACCTAAGTCAAGAACTTATAAGAACTTAAACATAACAAAATGTAAGTTCTTGACTCAAGTCACAACTTAAGTCACAACTTACTCGGACAGATTTGTCAAGATACAAGGACAATGAAAAAACTTTTTTTAGTAATAGTCAGGTGGTGGTGGTGGTGCTGATGGGGTTAAATAGTTAGGTGGCATGTCATTTTTCTGTGAAGTGTATGTCATTAATAAACGATTACCAAATCTGATTTTTATTTGTTTAAAAGATTGTGTAGTTTTTCTGTGGTTTCCTGAACACCGATCTTTTTCCCCATCTCTAAAAAACTAGCCTTTAGTTCTTCAACATTTACGGGAGATTGACTACGCATCTTATTTTGTATTTCAGATTTCTGTTTTTTGTAATTATTTAAATCATCCTGGACTCGCTTAAATTCCTCGTCATCAATACAATTATCATTCAATGCCTTACTGATAATAAGTTTTATACTGCTCAGCTTTGCACCAGCAAGCGTACTCAATGCTTCATGTTTCTGTAATTTTGTGTGAAACCTCTTGTTTAAGGCTTCCAAACCAAAACAAGTCAGGCATGTAGCAACGCTAACAGCCTCAACTGCTATTCCAGCCAAACTCCCAATTCCTGTGGCGAACAGAACAATACCCCCCACAGAACATGAAGCTAAAACTGCACCAATAGCCATAGAAGTGTTTTGAACAGAATTGAAAACGGTCTTATACCGTCTTTTGCACCGTGAATATTTTGCTTCTTCTTCCAAATATTTCAAAGCTTCTGTAATATTATTTAATCTGAATGCATCTGCCTGTAATGTTTTATCTGAAGCAATTGGCACAGCTGTCACCTGTGGATCAGGCGCAAGCGTTGTTTTAGTCATCTCATTTGTTTCAGTCGGATCAAGCGTTGGTAGTTGCGGATAGAAGTTTACCATTTTTTTTTATTCACAAATATTTTTTTTTATTTAATCAGCAATTACATTTTGCAACTCTTCAAAAGTATACAATTTGCTGGCATAATAAAATGCAACAAGATCAATGTGTTCAAGGTTTATGTAAGTTAGACGAACAAAAGTTGTTTTGTCAACCACCACCTTGACAGCGGGAATACTGCTTGAAACATTAATAACATCATTATTTTTTGTAATGGCAATAAAGACCTTTGATGATTCTGTTACTGTTTCATTCCATGTAAGTTTAATTCCTTGTGCTATATTTGCCTCTTTTGCAGAAGCAACAGATTTCATGATAATTTCAAATACTATTGTCACTTCTCTAGCCACGACTAAGCTTGCTGGCATAAACACAACAGAAGTATCTGATCTACCCTTTCTAGTTGTAAGAAGATATCTCCGTTTCTCATAATTTTCAACTTTCAGTTTTTCTCTGCTATTGTTGTCTGGGGCAAAGCTTGGAACAAGACTTACAATAAGCGGCCCCGAGTTAACAACCTTCCTAAACACTAAGGCGCCTTCATCATCAGTGTATACATAAGGACTAATAAATTCCAACTTTATGTCCCAGTCAATTGTGGGTGGTGGAACAGGTACAGGTGAAACCACCCACTTACTACCCACATGTTTTAAGTTGTAAGGCGCATTATTTACAGGTGGAGTAGGTACAGTAACATCACGAAGCTGACCAAGTTTAGGAATCTGTTTTTCACCGTCTTTCATGTCGACAATTACTTTCCTCTTGTACATGCCATTTGAATCAAGTTCAAAACCATATATTTCTCCAACATCTCCCTCCTTCTCAAAATCCTGTACATCAGCCAAATCTTTCAACTCTGTAACCGGACACGCAACTGGTATGATTGTTCGCTTTGGACCAAGACCACTTATTTTTATAAACAAAAATAAAATTATTTAACTTCTAACACTACACTAAAATCATGCATAAGAACTGGTTTGTCATCCTGATTAGTTACAGATATACTCAGTGTCTCAAAGAAACTAGAACCTAATTTCTTAAACTGCAAATTAGGAAATCTAACAACCACACTTTCACAATAGGGTGCAGTTCCAGTTGGTAAGCATCTCAACAAAGTTGAAGGCTTTCCATTGTGTACATTCTCAGTTGTGTTTAGTTCTTTTAAATAAACATTAAATACTGTGTGTACTGACAAATGAACAGGATATCTTCCAGTTATTTTGCCTTTTTTGGGCTTAAATTTTAATCCTGCTTCATAAGTCCAATCATCATCACCACAAACAGCTACAATACCAAGATCAGATTCAGTTAAAAAACCCAGTAGTATTAAAAGTTTGTCTGTTAATATAAGCTGACTATCTTTTGGAAATTCCAATGTAACAAACAAGTTAGCCGGATTTAAAGTTGCTTTAATTTTATACATATCTTGTAAAAATTCAGCTATAGTACAAAAGTCATAATACCCAGGCTGTAAGTGATTAGTGCCCCAACTTGTAGTACCTATCATTCCATGTACAGAATATTCACCATCATCTGTTACATTAAACCATTTTACTGTATAGAACATTTCATGGATAGCTACAGCCTTGCTACCATCACAATTATCAATCCCATTAGTTAACCACACTGGTTTGCTTGTATCAAGATTTGTTAAGGTAATAAACATTTTTATTATCTCATATAAAAAGGATGGAATTTAAATCACCAATCATTACCACAACAAACGCATTTCAATTTAATGTGGATGCCAAATATAATGTTGCACCTACTTATGAACAGAAAATAATTCAACTAAATCAACTCGACATAGCTGTGTCTGAACAAGATCTATTTCAAGTCAAAGTACCGAATCCGTTTGACCATTACCTAAACCCTCCAATAACAGATGACTCAACTGCAAGAAAGTGGTCTTCAAGTCCACTACAGATGTTTCAAAACCAACTCAACTTTGCTATACTATGTTCTACTACAGGCTGTGGTGTTTCATTCACAGACCACTTGAATCACTCAAACAAACTGATTAGGTCTGTCTATCGTTTTCATGTTTATTACCAGCTTAAGACGTATACTGTCAGAACTTCATACACCATTACCAACTGAATCCAGTTTCAACAGGTTTAACAACCCCATGGATATGAAAGCATTTGAACGCATATGTAATGAATTTAACATAAGCCCTAAGTATGACTTCACACAAAAACTTGATGATCACCATGGCATTGGTACATTGTATTACGCTATGAGTCACAGACAATACCCTCAAGATTACTACCCTGGGTACACTTCATTCTCATCAAAATCTGAAGTCTGGTTAGGCTCCATTGAACAGAAACAGTCTAACGCCTGGACCACATTTATTTTAGACAAAAGTGACGGGTTTACTCAAGCAGGAGTCGAGCGCGTAAATGAGTCAATCAGAACATATGTCTGGTGTATACTAGGTGCACAATCACTAACAAAATCAAATATTTTGAATGGAAGTGGAATATTCGATTCGCAAAAACAGTTTCTCGCTAATCTTGAAGATTCAGTAAATTCATCAGTTGATCTCCCATCTAGCATACAGCGCTACCAAGATGTACTCAGATATGCCAGATCAAAAGTTGACTTTGTAGTAGGCTTCGGGTTATACATGTTACCATCTGATCTTCAACTCCAAATGGGGACAATAACAAATTATAATAATGAAATCATTGTTGCAGGTGTTGGTCAAAAATTAGGACTCAATCAATCTGTAAACTTGGGGGCCACAACCACACATGTACAGTCATTAAAATCATTACAGACGGTAACACCCCCGGCCCCGGCCCCAGCCCCCACACCGGCACTCGTACAACCAGTACAGTCAACCCCTGACACACATGAGTCAGAAAGAACTGCATTGGTAATAGGTCTAACAGGATTAGGGGTTTTACTTCTTTATCTGTTTCATTAAATAACCCACCATCAACCCTCCTACTGTAACCAAAAAGACCCACACATGCTCTGCCATAAACCCTACTGCCTTTGCCGCTGTACTAATCAGCCAACTGACAACAGTGCCAATTATGCCAGGCAAAGCATCCACTGCTTTCACTGCCAATTTCTTAAGCAAGTCTGATATGTGAGACAACTGTTTTTTTACCCACGTCTGTAAATCTTTTGGGTCTGTTGGAGGTGGGGGGCCAGGGGTTGGTGGTGCTGGTGCCGGGGGTGCACCCCCACCACTACCGGAGACAGCTAACACAACAGTACTAATAATAAATCCAAGAGCAGTAATTAAACTAGCAATTGTAATACCCTGTTCTCTGAAAAGTGTTTTAAGTCTCTCAGCCAGAGTAGTGTCTTCGTGAAGTATTTTCTGAATAGTTTCTCTAATTCTGTTAACTTGTGATTTTAGTTTTTGTCTTCCAATACTAATTGTTTCTAACCGTCCTGATCTTTCTATCTGCAAATCATTTAATCTGTGTTGGATTCTTTCTTTCATTTCTGTGTCAAGATTTCCATTGTCTGCTGTAGCCAGTTTCTCTTTTTCACGTTCTATGTGTTTATCAAGCTCACCTAGTTTGGCAACATTATTAACCATCTCACCTCTTATTGACTGCAGTGATTTATCTAACCCTATAATCTCTCTCATTGACAAAGGTGGGTCATCTATTGTTTTCATAGCATCATTTATTTGTCCTTCAGTAAATGAAGTTTCTTGTATCACAGTGTTTGCTATTTCTGGTAGGCTTGTTACAGGTGCCATTTCAATTTGTTGCCCTGTTGGCAACTTTGTTTGCGTGTCGTGAAGAACACTAGCCAGTCTTGGCGTGACAGGAGACCCTCCAATTCCAAGTTGACGCAAGGCACCAACACCACCTTCATTTTTTATTGTACTTAGAGCCCTAAACCTACTAGGGTCTTTTTTGTTAGTAAATAGTACTTTTCCTTTGTCAACAGTATTTAAATATAAATGACCCTTGCCATCAAGTTCAAACTGGTTAGGGTCTACGTTGTCTGGGCGGCCACCAACATGATCATAAAATGAGTTCACTTTGGTTTCTAAAAGTTCGTGACGTAAACTGTAAATATTTCTTGTACCAGTCATATCTGCCATATCTGTCATATCTGTTGTATTACCAAAATCATACGTGTCATCCATTTCAAAATCTTCATGATTAAATCCTCCCACGGCCATTGTTTTATTAATTTATTATTTTTTATTGTGCATAATAAAAATGACACAGTCTTACGGATCAAAGTTAGACCCATACAGAAAACTACGTGAGCCCCTGGGTGTTAAGGGCATAAGACAATCAATCGTCATCACAAACAATCCAAGTACCATAGACCAGAATCAAACACTTACAGTCAAGTTTCCAAACCTAGGTCCCAGTGACGTTATTGTTCCTGGCACTGCACGCCTAGCATTTAATATTGAACTATCATCAGACGCAGACGTAAACAGAACTCTAGTTGACAATCTTGGCAGAGCAATTGTTAGGACTATTAAAGTAAAACTTGAAGGACAGGAAGTGTTTAGTCTTGATGACTCAGATGTGTTCTACTGTTATAAAGATCTTTGGCTCACAAGAGAAGAACGAGAAGACCGTATTTACCAAGGCATACAGCCAGATAATATTGGTAAACTTCGAATCAATGCTGGAGATAAATCAACGTCATCAGCCCAGGACGTTATTATAGCAGAAACATATGGAACCAGATTTTACATTCCACTTGAGTTTGAAATCCTAACAGCTCATTTGCCTTATTATCAAGGAGCACTGAATGACCGTCTGAGCTTTGAACTAACTTTCAATGACTACTCCAAAGTTATTAAATCATCTGCCACAGATGCAACATATAAGATCTCTAACATTTCCTTGGAATATGAAATTGTCACACACACTGAACTAGCCAGACTCATTCAAAATCAATACCAGTCAAGACTTCCAATTTATTATGACCGTGTGATTAGACATAGTTTAATACCCAAAGACAAGAGTGACCCAATGTGGAATATAAACTTGAACACACCAGCTAGGTCACTGAAAGGTATTCTTATGTTGTTTGTTGAACCGGTGAGTCCATACAAACGGGATTCAGAAAAATTCTACAATCCTAAGATTACACATTTGTCCTGCACAATTGAAGGCCGCCCTAATCAAGTGTACGCATCTGGAATGTTACCATACCAGCACTATGATGAGATCACAAAGTATTTTGCGGGAGGAAGGATTAGAGATAAACCCGCAAACATAGTGTGCAAAGATCTACATCTGTATGATGTAAGGATTGGTCAATACCTTACAAACAAGTATGCACTGTGGTTAGACCTTCGCAGTACAGACGACGATTATCTTCATGGGTCAGGACGAACTGTCGAGAACGGTAGTGATGGAATAACAATTCAGATACAAAAGAAGGTTGAAAAAGCCGAAGCCATTAACATATATTTGTACCTGATATATGACGCACAACTCAATATACAAGACAGTAGACTAAGTGGACACATATATTAAAATTATATTGTGTATTAAAATGAACCGGAGCTTAATGACCCTTGACCCACACTGTGGCTTATTTGTTGGTGCCACAGGGTGTGGTAAAACTGAATTTGTACTTGACTTATTACAAACAAGATACATCCATCATTTTGAAAACATTGTAATATTTTGTCCAACAATCAAACACAACAAAGCTTATCACAACCGTTTATTCATTTGGACTGACAACAACATATATTTAGTTGACCCTGAGAAAAAACTGAATGACTACCTACAATATTTTTACAAGCAATTTGAAGGACAGTCAACATTGTTTATTGTTGATGACTGTTCAGCAGAGAAAGACATTGTCAAGAAGAAAAACACATTAGCAGAACTTGCCTTCAGTGGCAGACACGCAAACGTCAGTGTATGGATTCTCACTCAAAAATATAATGCTGTACTGAAAGATTTTCGAGAGCAGTTAAAGTTTATCTGTTTGTTTTACTGTAAGGATCGTGACAGCTTTGAAGACTGTCTCAGAGAAAATGATGTGATACCAAATAAGCATGAACGGGATGATGTAAAAAATAAACTGAAATCAACTAAGCATCTAAAGCTCATTTTAAAGACAGATCAGCCCACAGGGTATGGGTTAGTAAATTAATTTATTCTTTTGTTTGTCCAATAAAAAATGACAGACGGACAAACCCAAGTGTTTGATGTTACAGAATGCTTCAAAGATGTTATGCACTTTACTGACTTAAAATCACGTGTGTTTGGACCCAGCTTTAAACTCTCAACACCAACAATAAGGATATACACGACATATAATGTTACTTTGGAATATTCAGATGGATTACCACATTATGATTTTGAGACTGTTGATCTTAAGACAAATGCTTTTAAAGTTTATAATGCTAACAGTGGCCACTTGCGTTGGTTTGAGGTACTGTGTGAAGACATATTTAATCAATTAAGAAAACTACATTGTTACATTGAAAGTGTTACATTCAATAAAGTGATATTACACCTGCAAGACAAACACCGGGGAAGTAGTTGACTTGTTTATCATAACTACAGATAATACAGTATTACATATGGTGTGACAGTGATAATTTTTTTTTTCATTTATTATTTTGACGGACAAATAAAAATGATGGACAATTCACAAAGCCCTCGCCCATCAAACCCTGGCCTATCTGGTTTAAGAAACGTGTTTCACACAACAGACTTGCCTATATCCAATACTAATAATGTCTATGAATCAATAGAAAACTCTTTTTCTGTCATACAAGATAATCTTCTTACAGGCAGTGTGAAGATTCAGATTGTCGCCAAAATAGAATTTACTAGAGTAGACGGTGAAGTGATTGTATCGTACATATCAACAAGACAACACACAGTTAATACAAGAAGGGAATTAGAGAACGTGTTTAGAGACAGACTATTACCTGACTTCCTTCAGGCAATTGACAGTGCAAAAATGAAGGGGTCTGGTTGGCACGAAGGACATGTACATGAACTAAAACTAAAGCAGTCAAGGTATCATCCTATATTAGGTAAATCGTGGTTGCCACTGCCAACAGAGGTTGCAAACAAAAAGGCTGTTGTTAATATTCAGAACAATGACAATTTCTGTTTCATGTGGTGTGTGCTTGCTAAACTACACTTTGTAAAATCAAAACCTGAACGTGTATCTAACTACACCAAATTTGTAAATGAACTCAACTTCAGTGGCATTGAGTTCCCTGTTAAAATAGAGGACATAGATTTGTTTGAAAAACTAAATCCAGGTATATCTGTAAATGTGTATGTGTGGGATAATGAATCTGTTGACAAGTTACAACCAATTAGAGTATCACCAATTGCCCCAACCTACGGACAGTCAGATAAGCATGTTGACATGTTGCTAATAGGCCCTGCCGGTGATAACAATAACTTTCACTACACAATTATCAGAAATATGTCACGTCTAATTCATGGACATACAACAAAACACAATGGTAAACAAGAAGTTTGTAAAAGATGTTTACAAAGATTCTCCTCTATTTCAGTAGCGCACAAACACGTCCTACACTGCAGATCAGCTGATGACATACAAACTGTACTTAAGTATCCAGATCCTGGCAGCAAGGTTTATTTTAAGAACTATGGGAATCAGCAAAAGTTGCCGTTTGTAGTGTATGCAGATTTTGAATCATTAGTTGTACCATATGAAGGTCCTCTTCCAGAGTCATTACCAAAGACTGTAAAGTTGAGTGACCAAGTGGTGTGTTCTTTTGGTTATATTATTGTTAGGTCAGACGGTTTGCATTCAGAACCTGTTATCTACAGAGGTGAAAATGCAGCATGTCTGTTTTTAACAGAAATGAGACAACTGTATAGTCAGGTAGTACAATATCTCACAACATGTCAGATGCCTTTGGTGATGACAGAAGAAGACAAACTGAAATTTGATACAGCAGAGAAGTGTTGGATTTGTGAACAGCCTTTAGGAGGTGATAAAGTTCGTGACCATGATCACATAACTGGGCGTTACAGGGGTGCTGCACATGGTGATTGTAACTTATTATTAAAAATAGATCCTAAGACATACAAGTTACCAATCTTTTTCCACAATCTCAAAGGATATGATTCACACATTTATCATGCAGGCTGTAGATGAGTCGTACAAAAACATAAGTTGTATTGCCCAGACAACTGAGAAATACTTGACTTTTAGGTTAGATAAATTAGCATTTTATGACTCCATGCAACATTTGTCTTTAGGATTGGCTAGTCTTGCAGAAGGACTGACTGAGTATCCAATAACAAGTAAATATTTTGAACCAGACTTGATTAAGAAAGGCGTCTATCCATATGAGTACATCAGTGAGTGGGTTGTGTTTGAGGAAACAAGACTGCCACCAAAAGAGAAATTTTATTCTACACTAACTGGAAAAGGCATTTCTGACTCTGAATATCAACACGCTTTTGATGCGTGGGGGAAGTTAGGATGTCAGACAATTGGTGACTATCACGACCAGTACTTGAAAGCTGACATTTGTTTGCTAGCAGACGTATTTGAAAGTTACCGTGAAAAGGGTTTGTTACACTACAAGCTTGACCCTGCCTGTTACATAACTAGTCCTGGCATGACATGGGATGCATTTTTGAAATCCAGTAAGATATCTATAGACCTGTTGTCTGATCGTACGATGGGTGAAATGGTGGAACGTGGATTGAGGGGAGGCATTAGTATTGCAGCAAATAATTATGCAAAGGCAAATAATAAATATTTGGACGGTCATGGTGACCTTGGGTTTGACCCCTCAAAGTCAAGGTCATTCATTACCTATGTAGACGCTAACAATTTGTATGGCTGGGCAATGTGTGAGTTATTGCCCTTGAAAAACTTTTGTCTGTATGATTTGTCACAGTATGATGTAACAGAGTCAGGGTTAACTAACAATATTATGAATCTTGACCGAAACGACGCGAAGGGTTGGATCTTTGAAGTCGACCTGGAGTACCCACATCATCTACACGATTACCATAATGATTATCCGTTGGCAGTTGAGAAAATGAGTATGACAGGGAAAAAAGAAGACACTAAACTTGTGCCTAATCTGAATGATAAATTCAATTACGTTTGCCACTATCGCTTGTTACAGTTTTACATCAGACATGGGTTAGTACTAAAGAAAGTTCACAGAGGAATTCAATTTGATCAGAGTGCTTTCATGAAAGATTACATAATGAAGAACACAACCCTTCGTGCCAGAGACGGCAACACTGCATTTGACAAAGACTTCTTTAAGCTTATGAACAATGCCTGTTTTGGCAAGACTATGGAAAATCCTCATTACAGAAAAGATGTGAGACTGGTCACAACTGAATTGGGTGCAATTAAACTTACAGGCAAGCCACAGTACACAGGGTATAAAGAATTTCATTCATCATTGTATGCTGTGTCACTCAAAAAAAAGATTGTTAAACTGGACAAGCCAGTATTCATTGGTATGGCAATTCTTGAGTTGTCAAAACTGTTGATGCTTGAATTTTATTATGATTACTTTAAGCCAAAGTATCCTGAGTGCAGATTGTTATACACTGACACTGACTCTATGATCATTGATGTGTGTACTGAAGACTTTTATGAAGACATGAAAACAGAGTTACACATGTATGACACGTCTGACTACCCTAAGGATCATCCACTGTTTAGCACACAAAATAAGAAAGTGCCTGGAAAGTTTAAAAATGAACTAAATGGTGTGCCAATAGTTGAGTATGTTGGACTGAGATCCAAAATGTATTCTATACTGCACCAAAAGGGTAGTCAGTCCAAAGCCAAAGGAATTTAAAAAACAGCAATAAAAAATAAAGACATACGTCATGAACATTACAAGCAAGTGTTAGATGGTGCATTAATGCCTGACTATCCAAACAAGTCACTGAGATCAAATAAACATAATCTTGAAATGATCCAAACACACAAAAAGTCACTGGCAGTTGGAGACACGAAAAGAGTGTTTCACAGTAAGGAAAAAGAAAAAGCTTATGCACCAGGTCATTACAGGCTCAAGTTATCTGAAGACATTTGTGATGAACTGGTTGATGAATTAATTGATGAGTTAGTTACTGAAATGAGTAACGGTGTCTGGGGGAATAATCTGTAATTCTTCTCTGACAAATGCCCTCTGGGGTGCAGGGTCGAACAGGTAATATATTGTTGCGTCTGCGCCGGGAATTATTTTTTTTATATTATGAACGGATGTTGACCAGATAGGGTCTGTCGCCCTGCGCTTTATGTCATTTTCAGCTTCACCTGGTTGATATAAATATCTCACCTGTTTGGTAAATAAACTTGTGTCTGGTGCTGGGGTTGGGGCTGTTTTTGGCTCTGTAATTGTTTTCATTTTAATAGCATCAGCAGGCTTTGGGTGTCCTTCATTGTTCATTGCTTTTATCACGTGGTAATCTCTTTACCCACTCCGTGTTACGGGTGTCATGCATGAGTTCCTTAGAATACTGGTAACTGAAAAGTCTCTCTGATAACTGTTTGTTAAAGTTCTCTACAATTGCCTGTGATCTGTGTACACCTGGAATACCGCGTCTGACTAGTACGCCATGCTTCGCAAATAACTGATTAACAGCACCTTTGAATTCTGATCCGTCATCAACCTGCACTAGTCTGGGGTATCTTAAAGGACCTCTTTTATAGATACTTGATAAAGCAGTCGCAACTGTGGTAGCAGTTTTGTCAGATATGGGTTCAGCGTCTTTATATCTTGAAGCTATGTCTACAACAGTCAGTGCATACTTGTATCGTTTCTTTCTTATTGTGTCATGTGGTAAGAACAAAAGGTCCATTTGGTGCGTGTCATTAGGTGTTGTGTTCTCAAAATGAGGTCTCGTTATTTTTCTTGGAGCAGGGAGATATATCTGCCAAATTGCCTGTCTTTGTAACCATTGCTTGACTTGATTGAGTGTTATATCTCCACCCACAGCGGCATGTAATTTCTGAATAGCAGTTGCTCCTTTCCAGTAGCCTGATGGAGAGTAATATATTTTTGATAGTTTATTTTCTACCCCGGGGTTCATTTCTTCTAGCAATATAAAGTCCAGTAAAATAAACAAATGTCATTCCCACTAGAACAAAGATTATCTCCCCGTTTCTTTGTTGTGAGCTTGGTTTGTAATAGTCACTTAGTTTTGGTTTAGGGATAGACATGTCTTCACCCGTGACAAGAAAATATTCCCTGATTGCTTCGTCTGTATTTTAAAACGTATGCTGTGCGTGGCCTTCTAGACGAAGTTTTTCATTAATGAAATCAAGTTTCTCAATTCTTTGTTTTTCATACGCCTGTTCTGCCTGTGCTAATTTTTCTGACGCTTTATTATGACGCTTCAATTCTTCTGCAGATTCCTCTCTACCCATTTTTGAAAAGAGATAATTAGAGCCACTGAATGCGAGGGCGTTAACAACTGCCCCACCAATCATAATAGCTATCGTCGCCATATTATTTTTATTTACATAGAAACATTTTCGGGAATAATTCCTTGCTTAACAAGAAAATCTTTTGTCGCAATCGACGCTGTCACAACTACAATTAGCTTAGCACTGTCTTCGAAATCTAATCTACTCAGGTCTGCTGATTTCATTTTGAGTAGATTTTTTCCTAGCATAGAATAAGCTACTGCTAATCCACTGATAACGGCAGAGTGATAGACAAGGTTCATTATGTTCTTTGTGTCATTCATTTCTTAGGCAAGAAAAATTAAAATAATATTTTTATTTACTGCATATAAAATGGGTCAACGGCTTTGGATATTGTTGGTAATGTGGAGACTTCTGGTTTTGTTTTTGGAGTGTCTGATTTTTTGGTCACTGTACGAGTCTGTGGTTTGTATTTTTTGTATAATTGATAACCTACGTAACCAAATCCGACAACAAATCCGGCAACTACATATTTTGTTGTTTGAGGTTCGGGGTCAGGGTCAGACTTAGTTGTTTGTCTCTCACTTTGATGAGGGTGTGACGGCCCTGACGGTATTGACACAGGTCCTGACGGTGATGACGGTCCTGACACCTGGTCAGTTACATGAGTCTTTTCTGTTTGTGCCTTAAGCTGTAATTTTTTTTGCCTATTATATTCAGCTAATCTTTTTCCAGCCTTAACCCTGCCTGGACTTTTAGTCTTCGTCACAGTTTGAACCTGTGTCAAAACAGGGTCGGGGTTCAGTTGTGGAGTCGCCTGGGTTTCGTCCATTTTCTTCTGCAGTAAAATTTATTTTTGAAAAATCAATATGGCTACCAGTAACTAGTAATGTTACCACAGGTGCAAGGTAATTTCCAAACTTGTAAAACATGAGGCATGCTAATTTACCAATTGAACTTGAAACAATAGGATTGCTTTCAAGGTCGTGTAATAGGCTGTCACTATCCACAGGTAGAAAGTGACTCACTGCTTTTGTGTATAGGCATACAAGAGACCGGCTTAAATCACGAGTCATTAGTGAAGCAATGTGGTTTTCATATTTAGAATGAAGCTTGATTAGCTCGTCAGCCGTAAGAGATTCAATATCCTCTGTCATGTATTGTTTCCCGAGATAAGTCTTTGACTTGCCTGAGACAATTACAGAAAGAAGGCGCTGTTTTTTCGAGTCTAAGTCTTTGTTTTCTACAGCATTGATTTCATTGAGAAGAAGTAATTCGTCTTGATTCATTTTATAATAAAAAATAATAATTTTAAATGTCATTGATTTTGGAAACCTTTATTTTACCGAAAAAAATAAGGAAAAACCAAGAAAAATGGGCGGCGTCAAGGCGTGGGAGTATGCGGTCGAAAAATCCTGGAATTTTGGGATAGATATAAATTGTCCAAAAACACCCACAACCCCCCTCTCTCACTCTACACTTTCTTTCCACACACTCACGGTTTGGCTCTTCATCAAACTCGCACACACTTTCCACCAACAGATCTCTGACACACTCGCACTTTCTCACCAGATGACGATTCATCGACTGAAGCTTAAGTTTTGGGTTCAGGCAAATTTCGCACAGGCACTGACGAAATTTTGCGCGCCCCACATATGCAACATTCATAGGCTTCAGACGATAAAATGTCCGCAGTGACACTTTCGCAGAAGGGTGACTCTTCCTAAAGTCTCTGTAGACTTCTTTGACTGGCTTCAGAAGCTGCCTCTTCTTGTGCGACTTGCAGGGATCTGCAGATGACTGGTCCACGTAGAACTTCTGTACCAGTTGCTGCAAACCATTCTTCTTTCGCCAGTACAGCTTGTCAGTCTTGGACGCCTGCATACTCTTGCGTGAGAGGCCAATTCCCTTTTAGGATGAGCTGTCGGCATTCTGAAAGGCATCTCTTGTGCCTCAGAGTCGACACATCCCGCTTTTGCACTGATATTGCTGACATGTTCTGCCAGCGTCTTCCTTGGGTACGTCTTTTTGGGAGTGTGAAAGGAAACATTCGGTTCCCGAAGTGTCTGCTGGGCTACTTATCCGCGCTCTTCAGTACTCCTTTACAAAGGTGAGCCAGCCTGACACCCTTGGCCGTCAGCTTTTCCTTCACACGCCTAACCGCCCTTTCAAAACTCTCGGGGGTGGGGTAGGGGTACCCTGACACTCTCTGGGAAAGGTCTGCCTGAATGGCTTTGCTGTTGAGCTGCTGCTCCAAACGACCTGCCTCTCTCTCTCTCAACCTTCTTCTGATAGTAATATGCTATGCGCTTGTATCGAACTCTGCGCTGTTGTTAGGCGGATTGTTGAGAGCGATGTTTCTGGACTGCCAGGCGATTGGACTCTCTGTTTGGCTTTATCAGCATCTAGCGTCGTTCTCCGTGGTGTGGGGGTACCCTCTGCGACATGTGCTGCCTCTTCTGCTGCCTTCTTTGCCCTAAACACACATACACACCCACCTATAGTCTACAGGATGTAATCAGGTCCTCTAAACAAACGGTACCTACCGCTCGGTTTTCACCTAAAGGCACTACAGTAGGGATCATTTTTGGCGTCGGTCAGCGGTCACTGACGCATACCAATTGGAAATGACGCAGCATGTTCACAACCACCCGGCCAATTTTTATGACTTACTGATTTTTTGTTTGCGTGGTCAGCTGGTGTGAATCTAGACCGAGTATTTTCCACAATCACCTATTACGATTTTTGTGAACTGGTCAAATGACCTATAGTATGATATACTCCACCATGAATGATCCCTGGACAGATTATTACTATGAAATATGACAAACATGATGGACACTCCCTTCATTCGATCTGTGAGATCATTTCAAATTATATGACCGACGTCACACACACACACACACACAAATGTCAAAGTATAATCAAAATTTACTTACAGGTATCACTTCTGGCGCTCCAATGCCTTTCACGATGTCCTTGAAGTTGCTCTGGTGTTTTCGCTTTCAGTCGATTCGCTCAGGCCCTTTCTTTACTTTCTTCTTTCTCTTGTTGAAAACGCTCAGGATTCTTTTCCGCCAGCATCAATCTCCGCCTCCAACACCTTTCAGCATTAGTCAAAGGTGTTTTTTTTGGGCTTCATCATAGTGGACCTATTTTCCAAACTCAAGGAAACACATCATTCATTATGCTCTTGTTCGATTTGAACAGGTTGACTATTTCAGGACTAGACTGTTTAAACAAAAGCAGATACTACTTACATATCACGTTTGACACATCTAATGATAAATGATCCAATGTAGCATTGTCATGCTCATTTTTTCTCTATCAAATAAAATCATGAGTATCAAAGTTTAACCCTATAAACCTCATACAGCACCGCGGAACTGCTAGGCACATGGTTTTAGGGTTAAAGAGGTTAATGCTGGTTTCCTTTGTATTCAGTTAAAACAAAATGTTTTGGCCCGTACGTACGTGTTGTCATCTTGACGTGCGACACCATTTCGGCACACACATAGGAATAATTCACCCCATGGCCAACAAAATCCTAAAGCCTTCGTTCCAATGTACGGCATACACAGCAAAACGTTTCACTCCACCATCCAGAATGGTAGAAATTTTATAAAACAAAGCGCCACCCTAACGCACACTAATACCTTGGTGTCGAGTGTCAAAATGACAAGAATGTAGTGTCGAATGTCAAAATTACCATGAACGCCTTTGTTGTAAGAAAGCAAGAAAACCATTTCTCTATTTTGACGTAAGCTACGACGCATTGTTCTGTCGTCAGAATACGATTTCCCTCGACTTACTGCATGAAGCCGACCGAATTCAAATTAACGACAAAACCCTGTTGTGAAGATATTTGTACAAAATACTGCACGATTTGGTGTAGGTCATCAAAAACGTGTCGCATGTCAACACAAGGAAAAGTATTATAACATACCTTCAGGTGCAGACAGTTCTTCATCAACAGCAAAACTCCTGCAACATGCATGCGACCACAAACCAACGTGTAACCACCGTGTGTACCGGAAGTGAATATCTTTGAAAATAAGACAGTAAATTTTGGAATGTCAAATATGACAACGCATTTCGCAACGGCAACAATCGCAATTAAAAAACTGATAAGAATATGCTCAATACTTTTTACTTCATAATGACTCACAATCTGTCGAGAGTACAACACGACGCTTTCTTGGAATCTCTAATCCAAACCATTTATAAGATAAGCACAATCGAAGTTTCGACGGCGGTCTTACAAGGTGTTTTGATGTGCGACACGGACAATTTCAACGGCCAGACAAAACGCATCAAGTAAATCCGATCCATTCGGCAAGTTTGTTTATGTTAATCGATGTATATTTTATTCACATGCTTAATTTCAAGCACTTCAATTACACCTAGGCTGAGCACATCTTCGTTTAGGGCTGACTGACATGTCCGTTTTCGACGCCATGATTTTTAAGACAATTTTGTACAATATTGCACGTGTAGAACAAAATACTAAACAGTGTGGTTTGCAGTGATCCCCACTATCAGTACATTCATTCTGTGACACAAACCAAAGGAGAACACAGGTTTCCGATGTGAACATAATGTTTTATTTTGCAACTGTCATGAACACCATCTCAGGACCCACCTTTTGGCATTTGGTCATATACAGAAATCCTTCATACAAACTCTTGTGCATGCAGTTAATAGTATTGTAGACAGTACTGCTGGCTGCATGCACATTTGTCTAACCCATTTAGCCCTGATGCACTGCAGCAGGAGATGGATCAACCATGATAATTCAAGGGTAGTGCCAGATTACCTTGGTGCCAAGCCCTTGAATTATGGTCGATCCATCTCCTGCAACTGGTACATACTTGTTAGGTGACGCCTCCAAAATTTGGGAAATGTTCTGAGGATAAATGGGTTATAAAGTAAAGCATGTTGCAGATGACAGAAAATGCAAAAATTATACTTTTTTTAGTTTGACCTTCCATTGGTCATAAAAAGCGATGACATAAAGAAGGAATGTGCAGCCAAGGACGGTGACCACCATTGTGCCGAATACTACTACCCGTACATCTTGCTCCCTACCAACTGGCACCTGCAGCTCCACATACTTTACGTCCTGTAAGTACAAAGCACACATATTGTACTTAGCACCCTCTGTGCATGCACCAACGGGGCACATGAGGGTGAACCCTTTCACTGCCAGGAAAATACAAACCAGCCAAATGCAAGTGGAAAAAAAAAAAAACTCATGAGCCCCTGCATACATAGGGCTCGCGAAGTTTTTTGCCTCTTGCTGACCTTTGTCAAAATTTAGATCCTTGGATGGATAGGATTATATTTGCCCTGCTTTAACCCATTTAGCCTCAGCACCCTACAGCAGGAGATGGATTGACCATGATAATTCAAGGGTAGTGCCAGATTGGCTTGGTGCCTTCAGGCGCCAAGCCAATCTGGCACTACCCTTGAATTATCATAGTCAATCTATCTCCTGCAACTGGTACATAAGAGTTAGGTAACACCTCCAAAGTTTGGGACATATAAAATGGTTAAAAGAAAATTGTGTCCAATGGCAAAAAGAAAATTGTGTCCAATGGCAGTGAAGGGGTTCATAGAGAAGAGTATAGGTGTATGTATATTTTTAACTAAGTTTTGCAAACACTCGACGCCTCATTCACATAAGTTTTACAATCCTGACTAATCCACATAAGTTTTACAATCCTGACCATTCCAGCAAGTCGTTGACACAGTACTTGACATAATAAATGTGTTGGCCAAAGTACCCACAATTTATGCGTTTTCTCAACATGCACTTTTTACACAACTGTCTCCTTTAGATATGGTCCAACAAAATTGGCATGCTACATTTATTGAAAAGTCCTAATAAAACAAAATTTGATCAAAAATAAGAATTTTCACACCGCTTGTGACCCTTGACCTTCCAAAAGGGTCACTCTGATAAGTACTCATAGGAAGGTCTTACCATTTAGTATGATTGTATCTCAATACCAAGTTTGCCTTTGAAGTTGAAAGTGGCATTTAATTTGAGAAACTTACGTGGGTATGTCCACAGCCACACAGGTGTTTTGTGTGCATATCTCAAATCGCATTTCCAATTTCAAAGACTTCATCAGTGATGTTGCTAGAAATTTTCAGCATAGGCCAATTGGCCGATTCAGTCACAAACTTTTAGGACATTTTGAAAATCTTTCGGCCACCATTTTGGTTTCTTTTTCGGCGGCATTTCGAAAACGAAAATGGTAATGCCGGAAGCACGCCATTAGCAACAAGGGTTTGATTGATTGATTGTACATTGCTTAACGTCCCGACAGCAACAAGGCTTTCTCAGGACGTGCCTGCACTGCTTGTGAAAAAAAAAATAAACAGAACATTGAATGTATGTCGCCAGCCGGTCAAATACATTAAATAAACCTAACACATGGGGCCTAAATAAAGCTAAGACCATTTAGCAACACACATCCAATATCAAGAGCTACAGGCAGTGCAGACAGTAGGGAGAGTTTTAAAAAGGCAAATACAGGTGAATGGACCAAGGGTAGACAGAAACACATGCCCCAGAATAGAGAGAAAAACTCACCCTGTGGGGCTGACCAGGGTGACCCTGGGAACTAAAAAGTACCTAACCCCACCCAAGTCCCCCAGGGCAGACCCGGGTGGGGGATTAGCAACAAGGGGAGTTACTCTCTCTCTCTCTCTCTGCTGATGCATTTGTCGTCTGCTTGGCGCTTCCGATACGCGATGCTCGACAATAACTCGTAACTCATAACACCTTTATTTATCCGGTAGGAAATTAATATGGCCAGAAGCAATAACAGGGCTTCCGTTTTCACAACAGTTTAAAGGGTCTGTATACCCCCAGGTATAAATTTTAGAGGGTACACAGACCCCTATCTGAGCATTATAGAGGGTCCGCAGATCATCTGTATGTTCCTTAAAATAAATTAACTCATTTCGCTCTCACCTCTAAATGTGTTGTGACAGTGTGTGTGTCCTTTCCATGATACCAATTCTTTAACTGGTGAGCTATCGCGCAAAATCCTGTCTCTCTCGCTCTCTCTCTCTCTCTCCCTCTCACACACAGAAAAACATATCTATTTATTTGTTTGTATGATCGTTTGATAATGTATTGTAACAGAGAATATAGCGTTTTCTGCTAATGCGGCGGATTGACAACCAAAGTGTGACTTGTCTAAACTCTCTCTTTCTCTGTGTCACCGTGTGTGTGTGTGTGTGTGAGCTGATGTACATAAAACTAAAAGTTTATTTCAACCCATTTAACTGCTCAGAAAGACGTGTTTCTCTAATTTTTGCCTAATAACTGTGTACCAGAAGATGAATAATAATAATAATGGCTACTTATATAGCGCTTATCCTTAAATAAGATCTAAGTGCTTTACAAATAAAGAGTGGGAGTGGAGAGGGTCATAAAACCAAAGAAACAACGGATTCTACAATACACACTCGCGCGCACACACACACACACAGGTACATAATGGCAAAGAACTGAGCTACATTGGGGTATCGAACAGGTGGGTCTTTAGGGCAGATTTAAAGGCAGTGAATGAGGAAGAATGTCTGATGTCTATAGGTAGACAGTTCCAGACAACGGGTCCAACGTGCGCAAAACAACGGTCACCTCTGCTTTTGTATTTGAAGAGCAGGACTCTGAGAAGGCGCGTGCCACTACTTGAACTGAGGGAGTGGGAGGGAGTGTATAGTTGAAGAATATCAGCGAGATAAGCAGGGGTGGAGTAGTTAATAGCTTTGTAGCACAGACAGGCGATTTTGTACAAGATTCGTTGTTTGACTGGCAGCCAATGAAGTTGTCTCAGAATAGGAGTGATGGCGGGCTGATGCTGTGAGGCGCGGACGATGAGACGTGCAGCACAATTCTGAACTCGCTGCAATTTCTGAATGAGAAACTGAGGGAGGCCAGCTAAGAGAGCATTTCGGGACAAGACTAAAGATGGATCGACCACGATTTTTAAAAAAAACCTGACAAACTTATTTCTGTTAAAATTTCTGGACGCTGCGTGTATTTCCATGGCTAAAGCACGACGGCACACGAATGGCATGTGCAATGAGGCAAACTAAAAAAGCAAGTCTCAAAACTGTGTCGCAGCAGCGGTGCCACACACGGCCCAGTTGTATCATATCTGGTACTGTCGCTTGTCGATAGAGATGGCGGTGTCGAAGTGCAACTTTCTTCTTAGCGATTATCAAGATCAGACGGTGCTGGATTGAAGAATTCGAAGCATTCCAGCTTCCTTTGCTTTTTCTCCGCCATTTACAACTTCGTTCAAGATCGAAAGTGAAACGCGCGATGCCGTATCCCATAATAGTATGTATGGTGACGTCACAGCAAGTAACGCGTTCAACATGTAGTGCGCACTTTGTAATAACATGCTGACACCACACATAAACTAACAGTTTGCCCGCCCAGTTACACTCGCACGGATCCCGGAGTCGGGTCGATTCTGAACGCAGCCGCGACTGAGTGAGCGGGTAAACGAACCAAATCATCACTAAAAATAGAACGACTGTCACCGACCTCTGTTATGGTACGCACGGTGGCGCAAGGACAATGCGTCTCGGACGCAGATGCACTGAATTTTAGTGCTCTGACTACCCCTTAGTTACATTTTCAGTACGTGATTTTGAGTTTTAATGCATCATAGACGCACAGACGCACTAAAACGGAAGCCCTGAATAATAACGAAACAGACATGAGACAAGCAAACCAAAAACGGACAAAGGGTGGCCGAATGAGGTGTAAAACCTTAGGACAGCGGGCCGATCAGAACGTCACTCTTTCGGACATTTTGGAATTTTATCGGTGAATGGCCGATTTGCCGACGAAAACGACATCACTGCTTCATGACTTTGTCAAAAGTATTGTAATAATCGGGCTGTCGTGAAAAAATAATAAGGTTTCTGTCACAGATTCTGTTTGATTGCATTGACCTATATAACTCACTATATAAAAGTATGGGTGCACTCACACCCAACATCTAAAGTATGGGTGTGCTGACACCCATGGCACAAATTGGGAGTTTCACTATATACAAAGTATGGATGTGCTGACACCAACTATGTACTTGCCATGTAGTTTTAGCACCGAATAGTAAAAGTTAATATTTACTGACCTCCGTGACCTTGACATTTGATAGAGGTCACTCACACTGGTATGTTTGGAAATTTCTTGCCACAAAGTACACTTGGGCCAACTAACTTAGAAGCTTGTGGCTAAAAGTGCTAATATTGAAGTTTAATTAGATGGCTCAGTGCATAGACTCTAGAGCATGAGAACCAAAATAAAAGAGAGACAATTGTTCTAGTGATTTACTTAGTTACAGTACTTGTGTAACTTGGCATAAATTATTTCAAACTGACACACAGGAAAGGTTCTACGTACACTTGTATAACTGAGTTCAGTCCAAGCGCAGATAGAAGTATTGCCTGGGCCACATCGTGCATCCACTGCCTTGGATTCTAAGGATGAAAAAAAGGACATAATTTGTATAATTTGTTGTTGCACATACATGTAAATGCCATTACATCACATAGTCCATAAGCTAGGAAGGTCTACCGTGCACCCCCCCCCCCCCCCCCCCAGTACTCAATAAGATGGGTTTCAAAGTGTTCCTTAGTATGTCCTGAGATGTTTAAGCCATGTTCCCCGAAAATCCTTAGGAACACACCAGAGATATAGCCGATGGCGCAAGGGTACCCCCATTCACGCTCTTCGCAGGTGCTAAAATGAGGTTGAGAAACATTTTCCTCTAAATAAATCAGAATTCATTCCAGAAACCCAAATCGGGCAATATTATGTCAAGGCACACCTTCTGCATCCTCTGCAAAAAACAGAATGAAAAAATATTGAATCTCTGGCTCACAGTGAAGGTATTTGTGCACCCATTAAACGACCATTTCCGCGAAATCGCAAAAAAAGACAAAAATAATGTGTAAGATGCCTTCAGACATCTTCTATAGCACTGACAGTCCATTTTCAGGTTTACATCATTAAAACAGGATGTCACAATTATTATAAACTTGACTATGTGATGCTGTGATTACTGTGAGTGCCACAGTGGTTGATTTTGTATCCCTACCCCCAAGTTTAAAAATACACAAAATTAATTAGAAAAAATTGCTTAAGTTATTCCATTTTATTTTGACCTCTCTTTACCTATTAAGTTTTAATAATGTGAGCATAAAGTGCAAGAAAATAAGGAAAGTCGGCATCCTTTACGGTATGTTCATGGTGAATGATAGCTTTTTCCCATTTAAAATTGCCGAATTGGGAAACGTACGTTGTTTCTGATGCCCTCAGAAATTTTGTATACAACTGATAGGTCTTTTTTAGGTTTTATTGTTTAGGAAAGAGTACCACAGTTACTCCCAACCTGATTTTATGATGCTATGATGCATTTAGGGGCCACAGTGACTGAATCTGCTGCCCTACCCCCATTTTACCTGTACGCAAAGGAACGAAAAATGATCATAACAATTGCTCCTCTGATTAAATATGTTTGTTGCCAGTTTTCTTAACAAAATATGCATATTGAGCATAAACATTTGTGACCATTTCATTAATTTCAATGTGACCCATCAATTTAATTGTAAATTTTTTTATTTAAGGCATGCTTAACAGGGGCTCCCGCTGAAGCTTCTATCGTCTGCACATTCAGCACTCTTGTCAAACTCGGGGAAGGTGTACCTCAGGGAGATGTTGTGTCTGATGCTGTTTTTGGTCTACATTAATGACATCAGTACAACAGTACCAAGGTTCATCTCGAACATCCTCCATGCGGATGACTTTGCAGTGTGGAGCGCAGCAGAACATAAAGAAATAGCATCCTCCAGAAAACATAAAGAAATAGCATCCTCCAGAATCCAGGATGTTGCCAATAGAGTCAGCAGCTGGACTGAAAGATTGATTGATTGATTGTACATTGCTTAACGTCCCGACAGCAACAAGGCTTTCTCAGGACGTGCCTGCACTGCTTGTGAGAAAAAAAAAAATAAACAGAACATTGAATGTATGTCGCCAGCCGGTCAAATACATTAAATAAACCTACAACATGGGGCCTAAATAAAGCTAAGACCATTTAGCAACACACATCCAATATCAAGAGCTACAGGCAGTGCAGACAGTAGGGAGAGTTTTAAAAAGGCAAATACAGGTGAATGGACAAAGGGTAGACAGAAACACATGCCCCAGAATAGAGAGAAAAACCCACCCTGTGGGGCTGACCAGGGTGACCCTGGGAACTAAAAAATACCTAACCCCACCCAAGTCCCCCAGGGCAGACCCGGGTGGGGTTGGACTGAAAGAGGCCACTCAAACTGAGCTAGACCATCTTTTTCAATCAGACGGAAGAGGTCACCTCAAAACTGGAGACCTTCGAGTACCAAAGACAGACAGGCCAACTTTACTGGCAACAAATAAATTACTGGATTCACGTGGAGGCCTCATATTGAAGCCATGGAAGCTAGAGCTGCCAAAAAAAAAAGTCTCTGATGAAGAAACTGGTGGGGACCACATTGGCGCAAATTACAGCATCCTGGCACAAGCAAACACCTGCTCGGTCAGACCAGTTGTGCGGTACCAAGATACATCGACAACATGAAACACTGCCTGCAATACCCAAAAAGCCAGGCTTGACAAGATGCAGAACATGGATCATTCTCATGATGCAGTGACATTCTTAGAGCCATCTGGAGCACCCCAATTTAGGAAATGGAGGACATTGGTGCCACTGGAATACAGAACAGCACACACGATGAAGAAACTTACTAAACACCGACAGCATGGGAGACTACAGGAGCAGACCAAGAACCGTCAGAAATGTCCAAATCTGAACCGCCCAAATCTGAACCGCCAACTGAAGGTCCTGCAAAGGGCTAACACTGACGTCCTGGAACCAAGCCCAAAGATGTGTGAACAGCTCCCTTCAGATACCTGGACATCTCGAAAGAGCCTTCAAGACAACATAAACAATGTTCCAGGACTCTTTGCCAAAGGTCGCGGCACTGCACAAAGCCATCTTGCTGGAGGTTGTGCACAAGCGCTACCCTCACAGCAGCTGTGATACCACATAAGATGCCGTGTGGAATGAAGGAAGTGGCGTGTACATCTGTTGTGCAGACCGCACTACTACCTCCCTCTCCTTACCAGCTGTTGGCAGCAGCTCCAACTATCGTACAGATCTGCAGGTGCTCAACACAGCAGCAGAGCACTAGCTAGGGAAAGGCAGCAGCTTGATCCACTGATCTCACCAGGAAGCTTCAAGATAGACTGGATGCCCTGTCCACAAAATAGTGCTGCAGTGGATTCCAGTGCATTCTGGACTAGCTGGGAATGGAGACACTACAACAACAAAGTGATTGGCAACAGCAGAATGGCGGCTGCAGCCTGTGGGCAGATGACATCAACAAGCTGAACAGGGAGAGCCAGGCCACCATCTTTCATCTACGCACTGCTTACTCTGGACTGGGTCCGTGCAGAAAAGCAGGAACGTTTTACAAACCCAAAATGAAGCCTGAAGGTTTACACACTTTAATCAGATCACTCTGTATCAGCAATTATTTGAAGCTTCCGTGCCTAATGCATGAAGAGATCCCAAAATAAAAGAACGCTTAGCGAATGGCGGACTTCGGTAGAAGCGTACACAACCAATCAGAATGTTCGGCAGAAAGGCCATGCAGTCACTTTATGATCAGAGCTAAATATAGATCACTTGCAACAAGCGTCAGCATGATCGTTCGCAATGGAATAGTCACAAATTGGGGGAGAAAAAAAAAAGAAGTAGACAAAAGTCTGCCAGCACGTAATTTTGTACAAACTTTCACAGACTTTAAGGAAAAGGACTGAAATTGACAGACTTTCCAGGGCCCTGAAAAAGCCTTGTCATTTTTTAACAACTTTCACAAATGTTCACAGACTGTAAGGACCCTGCTTGACTCACCTCGTGAGATTGGGTCATGCGGAAACAGCCCTATGCAAATTTGGCGTAGAAAATCAGTCTCCTTAGCACATTCTCCAAACATGTCCATACACAGAAGCGGTCTGCTGGCAGTTCTGACCAGAAGACACGCCCCTATACACCAAACTCTGAAAACATGCTGCCTAGCTCTTGACAGCTCACTTATTGGCAGCCAGAACAATATAAGATTTAAAGACGGCCATACAAAATTGAACGTTGCAGAAGGTGGAAGTGGAGATCTCGTAGTCGACATGTGGAAACTAAGTATTTTTGATAACATTGTTTTGGCTATTAGGAACCATGAAACTTTATTACGCATTCATATTTACACATTTCTAGATGAAAATAAATGAAAGGAAAAGGGGAGACCTTACTAGACCTGCCTTACGCTAAGTAAAATATCACCTAAAAGACCAGCCAGTTAAAAATAGTTACAATTAAATTGATGGGTTTCATTGAAATTAATGAAATGATCACAACTTGTTATGCTCAATATGCATACTTTAAAAAAAACTGGCAACAAAAAATATTTAAACAGAGGAGTATGACGTAAGCAATTTTTATGATTATTTTGCGTTACTTTGCGTACTGGTAAAATGGGGGTAGGGCAGCAGATTCAGCCACTGTGGCCCCTAAATGCATCATAGCATCACAAAATCAGGTTGGGAGTAACTGTGGTACTCTATCCTAACCAATAAAACCTAACAAAGACCTATCAGTTGTATACAAAATTTCTGAGGGCACCGGAAACGACGTACGTTTCCCAATTCGGCAATTTTAAATGGGAAAAAGTTATCATTCACCACGAATGTACCGTAAAGGATGACGACTTAACTTATTTTCTTGCACTTTATGCTCACATTATTGAAACTTAATAGGTAAAAAGAGGTCAAAATAAAATGGAATAACTTAAGCAATTTTTTCTAATTAATTTTGTGTATTTTTACAACTTGGGGGTAGGGATACAAAATCAACCACTGTGGCACTCGCAGGGATCACAGCATCACCTAGTAAAGTTTATAATAATTGTGACATCCTGTTTTAATGATGTAAACCTGAAAATGGACTGTCAGTGCTATAGAAAATGTCTGAAGGCATCTGACACATTATTTTTGTCTTTTTTTGCGATTTCGCGGAAATGGTCGTTTAATGGGTGCACAAATACCTTCACTGTGAGCCAGAGATTCAATATTTTTTCATTCTGTTTTTTGCAGAGGATGCAGAAGGTGTGCCTTGACATAATATTGCCTGATTTGGGTTTCTGGAATGAATTCTGATTTATTTAGAGGAAAATGTTTCTCAACCTCATTTTAGCACCTGCGAAGAGCGTGAATGGGGGTACCCTTGTGCCATCGGCTATATCTCTGGTGTGTTCCTAAGGATTTTCGGGGAACATGGCTTAAACATCTCAGGACATACTAAGGAACACTTTGAAACCCATCTTATTGAGTACTGGGGGGGGTGCACGGTAGACCTTCCTAGCTTGTGGACTAACACCAAACAGGCTGAAATGTACATATGCATGCATACAGCCATCAACTCATTCGGCCTGACACACGTATTTCCCAAATTTTGGAGGTGTCATCTAACGATTATGCACCTGTTGCAGGAGATGAATCGACCATGATAATTCAAGGGTAGTGCCTGTCGGCGCCAAGCTAATCTAGCACTACCCTTGAATTATCATGGTCGATCCATCTCCTGCTGTAGTGCATCAGGGCTGAATGGGTTACTGTTTACTGGTGGCTGTAAACACAGGGATGTTTGCATCTTTACTGCTACCTTACTGCAAAAGGAAACAAGAATGACAAAGCCCTTATGGCTCATGTGCATACATGATCCTCATAATTAATTTGACCTTTGTCACTTTGACCTTTCAAACAGTTTACGGATACAAGCAAGTGTTCAAGTGCCTTAGGGACAAAGTACTCACATGCACTGTGATTCAAGTCCATGAAAATGCTTTAGGAATGACTTTTTTTCTTTATGGTCCCAGCCCTTCACTAGACACAATGCCTACCCTGCCCAAGCTCTCCTAACATTTGTTATTATCATTTAAAGTATGTATGTATGCATTCATTTTGTTTTTGTTTTGACAAGATAGTCTCCCTTGTGTGCATCATAAAACCAAGTGCATGTTTGAAGAGTTACAAACAGCCACAGATTTGGAAAGGCCAGCCATTTTTACACCAGACAGTCAAATTGAGACTGACATATGCTAGCAGATTTTGATTATACACCATCACACTAAATGCAGTCTCATGCCATAACATTTGTTCTTCAAAATATTTTACGGTCATTAGCACTGAGAAAGAAAAAATCAAAAACATGCAGGGGCCCAAATGACATTTTCTTTAGTACTGTCATTGTTCTGTAATGCTTTCTGCACCCATAATTGAACAGCCAAGTTCTTGCGTTTTCAGCTAGCGTGTTCTAAATGACTGTAGTAGGCATTCCGAGTTCTGTGGGCAAGCTCACAACATTCACTATCTGGGACCCTAGGGAACATAAAGAAGTGGATTTGAAATCAGTGCATCTGAGTACTTCAACCTTAACATAAGACTTGTCACTAAAATACACATTTCATCAACTGTAAGCATTTTTTACAAATTTATCATCTCCCCATGACCTTTCACCTTTGCAAGGGTCAACTAAATTAGTATGCACAGAAAGGTCTTATCATTAGCTACCTTTCTACAAAATTTGAAAAGTTTGCAAAAACACTGATGAAAACTAAAATTCTACCAAAAGTTGTCATTTTTTACATATTTGCTGGCCTCTTGTGACCCTTGACCTTTCTGACAGGTCTTCCAAATTATGCATAGAAAGGTCTTATCATCAGGTGTCTCTGAGCCAAGTTTGGGCTTGAAGTTGAAAATAGTATTTGATTAAAAATCCATTGTTGTCAAAATATGTCTGTATATTACCAACTTCTTGCCCTCTATGAACTTGACCTTAGAGATCAATGAAATTGGTATGCTTAGAAAGGTCTTGCCACAAAGTATCCTTGGGCTAAGTTTGAAAACTGTGTCTTTAATAGTCTCAACATCAAAGTTTACGATGAACAGATGACCACTGTCCCAGAATACTCACAAACCAGATAGGTGAGGCTAGCGCTGGTAGAAGTGTACACATACCAAGAGGAATTACTCAGCACTGGACAGACAAACAGATCCCCTGCCCCCTCCTATCAGGCACCCAATCGCCAGCCCACAGAAAAATTCATTTTTCTCTAAAAGGTATTTTTCCGAAAATTATTTACCGATGACATGACTATGTGGAAGTGTCTACTACTTACTCAATTTTAGCCTAAGAACCCGTGTGTCTAATAGCCGGCGCTGTTCTATATCGACGGGCCCCCAGGCAGCAACTGTGGAAGTATAATTTGTCTTTTTGTTTTGTTTATGCGTTTGTTTTTTTATTTGTGTAACTAGTCTCAGCCAAGCAGGAAGTTTAAAAACATTATATTACGTGTTTAAGAGATACTATGATAGGGCTATCCAGTAGTTGCTTTGTGTTAGGGAGGTTCAGGTCGGGTTGGGGCCGTTGGCGCCGGCGGCCATGAGACGCCTTGGCGACGGGCTTCACCCGTCCCGAGCCATTGTCCATTGTTGTTTGTAACTGTTGTGTGAGTTTGGGTGATTGCGAGTTGCACCTGAGGTGGCAAAACAAATTTTCCTGTACATGGCATTTATTTGGAAGGATAAAGTTTATTGATTGGTTGTGTTACAACACAACCTGGGAGGCACTCGGGGAACCCCCAGAGGGGCCGAGAGTTGTCTCCCGTTTCTGCCCATCCGGTTCCGAGTCACGTGGTGACCAACCAGTCGAAATACTTTGCTCACCAGCAACAAGCGGGGCTGGTGGGAGGGTCCTCCGAGTCATGTCATAGGTAAGTATTTTTCGAAAAAAAACCTTTTAGAGAAAAATGAATTTATTTCCTCAAAACTATTACCGATGACATGACTGTGGAAGAATTGCGAGAAGGAGGAGGGTGCCGCGCCCCAAAGCACCCCCGCAGAGGGGCCATAGTCAGAGCCATCCTCCCTACTGCAAACTCCCGACAATTTTAGCTAAGTGCGTACCTACGGCGCCTGTGGTGCCGGGAGGGAGTGTTGCGCTGCGGTGATGTCCCCCACCAGTGCAAGGTTGTCTCACTGGTCTGCCAGATCCCGGAGGTAGAAGCGGGCGAAGGTCAATTCCGCCCACCAGCCCACGGCTGCCACGATGTCTTTGACAACGCAGTTCCGGTCAAATGCGACGCTCATGGCCATGGCTCGTACCTCGTGTGCACGTATCCTAAGCCTCTTTGCTCCTTGTGGGGAGAGGTCCTGGTAGGCAGACTGTAAGACCCAGCGTAGCCAGGAAGATATCGTATGTCAGTTCGGCCTGGGTTTAATGGCAGAAAGAGGCATGAGTGTCCTCTCCGGACGGCTTTGGATCGGCGTAGGTAAACGCGTAGGGCACGCACAGGATCTTGTTGCCTGGTCTCCCAATGGAAGTTCATGTCTCGCAGCGGCCGTAAGGTGATCACCTGTGGCACGGTCAGAGGAGACCTAGTCTTGGCAAGGAAGGCAGGGTCCGTGAGGAGCTGCACGGAGCCATCCGCTCTAAACTGCAGGCAGGCAGGGCGCGCTGACAACGCATGTAGCTCGCTTACTCGGGCCGCTGTGGCAAGGGCCAACAAGAAGCATGTCTTACGAGTCTTACAAGGGCAGCGGTTCGAATCTGGCAGAGTTAAGCCATGTCAGTACCCAGGGAAGGTCCCAGCGAGGAATGAGCGAGTGGGGCACTGGATGCTGCAGGCTGAAGTGAGTCATAAGGTCGGCAATGTCTTTGCAGGCGCTGGGGTCCGGGCGGCCGAGGTGCCAGTAGGTGTCGGCAATCATGGACAGGTACCCCTTGATGGTGATAGGGGCCAACCCTTAGTCTCTGAAGAGCCAGAGGAAGAAGTCCGCGAACTGGGGATACGTCAGTTCAGTGGGGGAGAGGCACTGGTCATCGCACCAGGAGCACAGAACTCACCATTTTCCCTTGTAAACGCGCCTGGTCTGCGGGCTGTAGCGATCGCTTCCACTGCTGCACTCAAGAAGCCTCTATTGGTGACGGCTTGCCGCACAATCTCCAGGCGTGAAGGAGGAGACGCTCCGGGCAGGGGTGGAACAGCAGCTGGCAGGGTTGCTTGAGCATCGTGCTCGGCGTGGGTAGCAGCAGGGGAGGAGGGGTGGCTGTGGCGAGGCTGAGGAGGTCGGTGGTCCAAGACCGGTTCCAGGAGAACGGGACGACCAGCAAGACGACCGCATTGCATCCTCGAAGCTTGAGGAGGACTTTGGGAACGAGGACCGTCGGGGGGTATGCATACGTGATGAGACCGTCCCATGGGATGGAAAGCGCATCGACTGCCCAGGCAAGGGCGTCTGAGATCGGGGAGACGAAGAGGAGAAGCTGGTGATTCCACCTCGTGGCGAACAGGTCAATCATAGGCGTCTCCCAGTGAGCGCAGATCATCTGAAAGATGTCCTGGCGTAGCGTCCACTCCGTGTGTAGCAACTGGCCGCGCCGGGAGAGAGAGTCGGCCAAGACGTTCAGGTGGCCCGGGAATGTGTCGAGCTTGGAGAGAAATGCTGCGGACCTCGCACCAGCGCATCAGACAGTAGAGGAGCATGCACAGGTCGGGAGAGCGCGTCCCACCCTGCTTCCAGAGCTGCCAAGTACTACGATTTAGGCGTAGCATGCTACGATATCGACATGCTTGTTACGATGCTACGATCGGCCGGAAAAACTACAATTTTTTAAAACATTGATGTGATTTTTTTTTAGACCTTAAATTAAAAAAAAGTCCATTCATAAAAAAGCGAGCGACTCGCGGGCCATCCACGAACTGAACTGAAAATAAACCTTTGACCTTCACGTAGAATCGTGTACTGTAGCCGACCAATCGCATTGCGCTTCAACCCCGGGGCGGAAGTGCCGGAAGCACCCGAAGCGTCGTTGTTTTACCAGGAAAATGGCGATGAAGAGAAAGGCACCTGCAGAAACTAGCAATCCTGCTGCTACTCCCCCAAAGAAGGCACCAAAGTCTTGACCCAGTTGTCAGCAATTCAAAGCACACTACACCAAGGACTTTCCTTGCATCGTCAGATCTGCAAATAACTGCTCAGCAAGATGCACGTACTGTGCTTCCGATTTTTCGATTGCTCACGGGGGTCGGTTTGACATCGAGAAACATGTGGGTACTGCCACACACAAGAGGAATGCAGCGGAAAAGCCGAGCAAACCGCTCACTACCTATTTCAAGCCAGCGTCTGTGTGCTACTCCTTTTTCTTAAATGCTACTCCAAAAAGCTCTGGATGCTACTCTTTGGCATGATGGTGGGTTGGCAGCTCTGTGCTTCTGAATGTAGGCAACCACTGTCGCATTGTCGGAGAGGACTAGCAGCTTCTGGTGACAGAGTTGTACCTCCCACGCAATGAGGGCTTGCCATACCGCTTGCAGCTCCAACCAGTTGATGTGTCTGTCCGCCAGCTCTGGTGGCTAGGGGCTGGACGTCGTGAGGAACCGCGGTAGCAGGTGAGCTCCCCACCCGAAGAGATTTGCATCGACACACAGGGAGAGCTGAGGGGGCAGAGTGGTCAGGGGGACTCCCGAAGCGAGTCACGATGTGTCCATCCAACACCGCAGATGGAGGCGAAGCATCCGAGTCACGGGCACCAGGGTGGCTAAATCGCCAGAGGACGGACGTCAGTGAAGCAGGAGGTGCAGCTGTAGCGGCCGGGAGCAGAGATGACGAAGGGGGAGGAGATCCGCCGCCGCATTCATCATGCCGAGTAGCTGAAGCCAGACTCTGGCGGGGGCTGCGTTCTGCTGGGCTAAGTGGCCGGCGAGGGTGGCTAACTTCAGAATCCGAGGCTCCGGCAACCGCACCCTGTTGAGGTCGTGGCAAAGTCCATGCCGAGGTGGACGAAGCGACGTGGGGGCTTGAGGTCAGACTTGCCCGCGTTGACCAGGAAACCCAACCGCGACAACAGCCGTATCAGTGCATCCCTGTTCGTCGCCAGGTCGGCCTCCAATTGGTTGCGTAGGAGGAGGTCTTCGAGGTAGTTTGACGTCGGACTGGAAGACGACTGTCGAGCCTTGGCCACAACGGCGTCCATGATGCGGGTGAAAACCCAGGGGCTGAGGTTGAGACCGAACGGCAGGGCCCGAAACTGGAAGATTACGCCATCGCAGGCGAAGCGGAGGTACCTCCTGGAGGCGGGGTGCATGGAGACATGAAGATAAGCGTCGGACAGGTCCAGACCTACCGCAAAGTCCATGGGCTGTACGGAGGTTCTGAGAGCCCTGGCAGTCTCCATGCGGAAGGACGGGGCCGCAATAAACGTGTTCAACGCCGAGAGATCAATGACTGGTCACCACTTACCGCCCGGCTTGGGCACCACGAAGAGGCAGCTGTAAAAGGCTGGGGAGTCAGGGCGCAACACGACCTCTGTGACACTTTCTGCAGAAGAGCGGCGACTTCTCCACGTAGAGCGCTGGCCTTGAGCTTGGTCGGACGGGACCTCGGTCCACAATGGGGAGCGACGAAGTGGAGGTGGCGACCGAAAAGCGATCCAAAGGCCCTCGGCAACGGTCTCCAGGATTCAGGGGTCGTCTGGGAACAGTGAGCGCCACTCCTCGCTGCAGAGGGTGAGCCTTCCGCCGACTGGAGACCCTGGCGTGGTTGGCGGGGGCTAAAGAGGGGAGAAGTCAGGTGGCCCGCCCGCGCCCTGGGGAGTCGGTGCTAACTGGTCCGGGGCGCCCGAAGGCGGGGCGGCAACAGAGCGCCCACGGAGTTGCCGAGGCAGGGGCTGAGGAAGGTCTGGAGGTCCACAGGGCACGACCCAGTGCCTTGCGGGCTGCCTGAAAGCAAGGGGGAAGCTGTCCTGTGAGGCCATCGGTCCGAGTTCGCATAATTCACTGTCTGCCAGGACTCACCGAAGAGGAGGGGGGCCACCAAGGGGAGCACACCGCAGATGAGTCCTCAGATTGGGGGGCATTCCGCGGCAGGCCAGCAGCACGGCATCCCGATGCATCAGGTCACAATTGGGAGGCGGCCGCCATGGCGCTGACTGAGGAGTGATACACCGCCCGGTTGGCCACTTCCGCGAGAGTGAGGAGGTCTCCTAGGAGGGGCATCAAGGAGGGGTGCCAGGCGTCCTCGATGCGGTGGACGAAGGCTTGGGAAAGCAGCTCCAGGAACCCCGAGCAAGCCAAGGTGTTACGGACGAGCGAGGCAGTCTGGTCCAAGCCACAGGGAAGGGCGCGCTTCAGCAGGGCGGCGCCGCAAGCCTGAACCAAGGCCGGAGGATCCAAGGCGGATAGAGGGCAGGTGAACGCCTGGGAATGGCCCACATACCAGTCCTGTCGAAAGGCAATGTTGAGTCCAGCTGGCCACCTATGGTCCGAGAAGAAGCTGGAGTCCAGGGGACCTGCCTGGAGGTGAGCGGAGAAGGCGTCCTGCAGGTCGCGAAAGCCGGGGGGGCTGAGGAAGTGACTTGATACGTTTCACCTGCCGTTCAGCATCGACGAACGCGGAGACCTTCCTCGAGCGGGGGGGACGGAGGGCAGGCGTCCGCGGGGAGCGCGGCCGTGATGAGGCGAGCCGCTTCATCCAGATTGTACATTGCTTAACGTCCCGACAGCAACAAGGCTTTCTCAGGACGTGCCTGCACTGCTTGTGAAAAAAAAACAAACTAAACAGAACATTGAATGTATGTCGCCAGCCGGTCAAATACATTAAATAAACCTAACACATGGGGCCTAAATAAAGCTAAGACCATTTAGCAACACACATCCAATATCAAGAGCTACAGGCAGTGCAGACAGTAGGGAGAGTGTTAAAAAGGCAAATACAGGTGAATGGACAAAGGGTAGACAGAAACACATGCCCCAGAATAGAGAGAAAAACCCACCCTGTGGGGCTGACCAGGGTGACCCTGGGAACTAAAAAGTACCTAACCCCACCCAAGTCCCCCAGGGCAGACCCGGGTGGGGGTCGCTTCATCCAGGGCGAGGACGGTGTCCGCATGCGAGGAAGAGGCAAGCTTGGGGGAGACAGAGACATCCGAAGAGGGAGAGTAGGGAGAAGGGGAGCGGCTAAGTCCGCCCAGCAGGGCGGAGACGGAGTCCTCAGCCAGAAGGCTCAGGGCCTCGTCGTCACCCGGGGGGGGGGGTGGGGGGGAGACCCGGCGGTGAAGACGGGGGCTAGCAGAGACGACGGCCAAGTCACACCGGGCGGAAGGGGCAGAGGGGAAATGGCGAAGTCCAGGGGGGCTCCGACGGTGCGGCGTCCATGGCGAGACATGATGAGGAGAAATCCGGTCGGCGCGGGAAGGACGTCTGGAGTGGGGCGAGTGACTGCGAGGGCGGGAACGGGGCCAGCGATCCCGAAAGGGGGGGGGGGGCTCCTACTAGAGGGTCGCCAAGATGAGGGCGAGGGGCGGCATGTCGGGCGAGGGGAGCGACGAGACGAGCTCCTGGGAGGCTGGTCGAGTAAACAATGTCCGAGATCGGGCTGGGCGCAACAAGGCCAAGGAGTGGTGGGGGCTGCGCCCACTAGGGCGGCGCGCAACGCGGTCCTCCCTGCGGTCGACGACGGGTGAGCGTGAGCTTCTGGAGCAGCTGGAAAAGCGGGAGGGCTCCAAACTGCCCGAAGTCCTCGGACGCGTGGACACTGGTCTCTGCGAGCCGGGCTCAGTGAGGCGGGCTCTCTGCCGGCTAAACGACTCCCCGTAAGAGTCAGCGAGCTTTCCAATTAGAGACGAGCGAGGACTGACGGTGGACATGGGGTGGCGCGTCCCTGGAGGCCGGGCTAAGTGAAGCGGGCGCTCTGCCGGCTATATGGCTCCCCGTAAGAACCAGCGGGCTTTGTCCGGTTGTCCGGGCGGGTTCCCTCCGGAGAGGGGTCGCGTTGAGAGCAGTCCTGCTAGGAGCGCTGGGCTCATGTGTCCGGTGTGGCGTCCATTCCACAAGGTCGGTGCAGTCGCATGCGGTCACTGCTACGGGCACGGAGGGGGTGCCTCGATGGGAGAACGATCACTCACCAGTGCCGGGCGCTCGCGCCTGTAAAAGCTCCATAACTGTGACCAACGCAGCTCAGGCCAGGTGGAGCTGATGTCGCAAGCGTGGTCGGGGGCGCAGCCTACGCAGAGGAGACAGACTTTGTGGTTGTCAGTCGGCCATTGGAATTCGCCACACTGTGTGCAGGTCAGCACCTGGCAACTGCAACACATATCACACATGAAGGCGCGCAGGCGAGGGCACGTGGGGCCCCGCCAAGCTAAGGCGAGCATTCGACGCAAAATGGTACAAAGAAGGTACAAGCATGTAGGTAAGCTCCTGGCACTGCCTCTCTTGGCTTGACTTCGCGAACGAAGATTTTCATAGGAGTTGCCCACGACGTCTGCAGGCTTGTTCGTGGCTGCGGAGGCCAATCCGGGACAGGCAGGTTCGACCGCAGTGGTTGCAGAGGGAGGTATGGCCAGGGTTCTGAGTTGCGGCATCTCTGTTTTTTCTCCTGAGCCGCTTGTCCTTAAGGCTAGCTCTGCAAGAGTCCTCAACGGAGACAGCTGCCTTGTAAATGGTGGAGTGCCAGGTGTCACGGTCCACAGCAAGCAAAGACCACTGGTGGTGGTCGATTTGGCAGGCACTAAGTGACTTCTTAAGACAGTCTTTGTATCTCTTCTTTGGTGCCCCTCTGTCTCGGTGTCCAGTAGCAAGCTCGCCGAACAGGGTGATCTTTGGTAGGCGATGATCCTCCATCCTGGAGACATGCCCCGCCCAGCGGAGCTGTGTCCGCAGCAGCAAAGCCTCGATGCTCATAGTTTCAGCCTGTTCAAGGACCTCGACGTTGGTGACATAGTCACTCCAGTGAATGCCCAGGATGGTGCGCAGGCAGCGCTGGTGGAAGCGTTTGAGGAGTCGTAGTTGGCTGCGGTAGAGGGCCCAGGACTCGGAACCATACAGCAGGGTGGTGAGGACCACAGCTCTGTACACGCTGATCTTGGTGCCTGTTTTCAGCTGTTGATTGTGCCACACCCGCTTGAAAAGTCGCCCGAAAGCGCTGTTCGCTTTTGCCAGCCTGCTGTCAAGCTCCTTGTCCAGCTTGGCATCCGACGTGATAATGCAGCCAAGGTAAGTAAACTGGTGCACTGACTTTAGTTCAGACTCGCTAATGGTGATGTGAGGAGAACGATACACTGTCTTGGGTGCCGGCTGATGGAGGACCTCTGTCTTTTTCAGACTGACCTCGAGTCCAAAGAGCTGGGCAGCATCTGCGAAGCAGGATGTGATGCGCTGCAGGGCTCTCTCTGTGTGTGCAACGAGGGCAGCATCATCAGCAAAAAGCAGCTCACGAATCAGTTGGTCTAGGGTTTTCGTGTGGGCCTGCAGTCGTCTGAGGTTGAACAGGCTGCCATCGAGACGATACCTGATGTACACTGCATCGTCATCATCGAGGTCCACTGTGGCCTGCTTCAACATCATGCTAAAAAAGATGGTGAAGAGGGTCGGTGCCAGCACGCAGCCCTGCTTTACGCCGTTGAGAATAGGGAATGGTTCTGAGAGGTCACTGTTTAGTCTGACCTGGCCTTGCTGGTCCTCGTGGAGCTGGACGATCATGTTGAGGAACTTTAGGGGACAGCCTAGTCGCTCCAGGATCTGCCACATGCCTTGCCTGCTCACAGTGTCGAACGCTTTTGTTAGGTCGACAAACGTTACGTACAGCCCTTTGTTCTGCTCGCGGCACTTCTCCTGAAGCTGTCTCAGCACAAAGACCATATCGGTGGTGCTCCTGTTTGCTCTGAAGCCACACTGGCCCTCTGGGAGGTGGTCTTCAGCGATGGCAGGTACCAGCCGATTCAGGAGCAGCCTTGCAAGAATTTTCCCAGCAATGGACAGCAGGGTAATTCCCCGATAGTTGGAACAGTCAGACTTCTCGCCTTTGTTCTTGTACAGGGTGATAACGACAGCATCACGGAGATCCTTTGGTAGTGTTCCTTCCTCCCAGCAGCAGAGAAAGAGGTCATGGAGCTTGTTGTGCAGTGCTGTGCCTCCATGTTTCCAGATCTCTAGCGGTATTCCATCAATGCCTGCTGCTTTGCCACTCTTGAGCTGGTGGATGGCTGTGAGGGTCTCTTCAGCGGTGGGCGGTTCGTCCAATTCAACCTTTACTGGGAGTTGTGGGATTTGTAGGACGACTGCTTCTTGAACAGTGCGCTCAGCGCTGAAGAGGCTCTGAAAGTACTCCGACCAGCGGTTCAAGATGGAGGTATTATCTGTGAGGAGTGCCTGGCCATTCGCGCTTCGCAGGGGACTTTGTACCAGGTGCCTGGGGCCATACACTGCTTTCAGTGCTTCGTAGAAGCCCCTGTAGTCACCATTGTCAGCGCAAAGCTGGGTCCTCTGTGCAAGTCTGGTCCACCACTCATTCTGGAGATCTCTGAGCTTGCGCTGGAGACTGCTGCAGACGAGGCGGAAGGCAGACTTCTTCACAGGGCAGGAAGGCTGGGCTAGGTGGGCCTGATGGGCGGCTCTTTTTTTTGCTAGGTGTTCCTGGATCTCTACATCGTTTTCGTCAATCCAGTCTTTATTCTTCTTTCTAGCGAAACCCAAGACTTCTGCAGAGGATTTTGCAATAGCAGTTTTCAGTTGTTCCCAGAGTGTTTCAGGGGAGGAGTCTGCTGGGTCCGCTGTGTCTCTGAGCCTGTGCTGTAAATCTGTCTGAAAGGCAGCTTTCACGTCGTCACGCTAAAGGCTGGCAACATCAAGCTTTTTCTTGGGGGGCCCCCATTTCTTGGGTTTTGGCTTGACGTGGAGCCTGAGTTTGCAGCGGACAAGGCGGTGGTCAGTGTGGCACTCTGCGTTGGGCATCACTCTGGTGAGGAGGACATCACTGCGGTCCCTCTGACGCACTAGAACATAGTCGATAAGGTGCCAGTGTTTGGAGCGAGGATGCATCCAGGTGGTCTTTCGACTGTCCTTTTGCTGAAAAGTAGTGTTGGTGAGGACCAGTTGCTGCTCTGCACAGAACTCCAACAGTAGGCGGCCATTGTCATTGCAGTTCCTGACGCCATGCTTGCCGAGGACTCCTTTCCAGGCTTCAGAGTCCTGGCCCACTCTGGCGTTGAAGTCGCCAAGGATGATGACTTTGTCGTCTGCAGGGGTGCTCTGTATGAGGCTGCGCAGGTCAGTGTAAAACTTGTCCTTTTCAGCAGGCTCTGCCAGGAGGGTTGGGGAGTACACACTGAGAAGGGCGACGTGTTGCTGGTGTCTCAGTGGGAGGCGCATGGACATGATGCGGTCTGAGTGACCCGTTGGTAGGTTTTCCAGCTTAGTCGCAATGGAGGTCTTGACCATGAAACCCACGCCTGCAACACCTATCTAACATGTAAGGCGCACGGGCGCAAGCTAAGTCGAGCATTCGGCGCGAAGAGGTACAATGCAGGTACGAGTGAAAAGAAGTGCCTCTGATCAAAACCGGCGCCCAGCCCGGGGGCTGGCCGAGGGCTAGTACGGCTACGTTACCTCTCAGTAGAAGCGGGGACGGGGGGAGGAACCTCCATACCACCCTCAGCGCGTGAAGGCGGCCGGGCATCCCAGCAAGTCTGAGCCGTGGAGTCCACGCAACCCAAGAAGTCGCAGGAGAGGGAAGCAGCAGAACGCTTGGGCAACGAAGCACTCCCACACAGGGCACAGGCAGGGTCAGCGCAAGGCACACAGCCAACAAGAAGTCCAGAAGACCGGCGAACCGGTCGCACCAAACACAGTCAAAGTCCGTAGGCTAGGCAAAACACGTCTGCACAGCGTGAGCTAAGTAAAACGACTGGTTGGTCACCACATGACTCGGAACCGGATGGGCAGGAACGGGAGAGAACTCTCGGCCCCTCTGGGGGTTCCCCCGTGTGCCTCCCGGGTTGTGTTGTAACACAACGGGTTCTTAGGCTAAAATTGAGTAAGTAGTAGACACTTCCACATAGTCATGTCATCGGTAATGTTTTTGAGGAAATAAATATGCAGGTATAGAACACCATCACCCTTTAGGGATGTAGATGATCGCCTTGTTCTATACCTGCGTATTTTTCTGTGGGCTGGCGATTGGGTGCCTGATAGGAAGGGGCAGGGGATCTAACTGTTTGTCTGTCCTGCGCTGAGTAATTCCCATTGGTATGTGTACACTGTCACAGAACATACACTCACTTTGCCATCGCACATAAGCCAAAAATTCAAAAGATGACTTCTGTATTTTTACATCATATAGTAAATGTATGACACTCATGTAGGTATATGTTACAAGTAAAATAGCAACCAGTTACATCTTGCATTCCATTATGTTTAGATGCAATTCAAGTTGTGGCTGGTGGCTCATTCACTTGCAAACAATGGCAGCTGAACTTGTCATTCCTTCTAATTTAAATGATAGCAGAAGTACAGCAGTTGTGCCATTCTGCTGTGGTCCAGGCTGAAAGGGCCAAACGACAATATAAAAAGCAGTATCTTTCTTGTTAAACATTACACGTTTCATGAATAATGAACTTTTATTTTATTCAATTGTGCCCCATGGTCAAAATCACCAAATTTTGGGACTGTCCTCTGAACAGCGTATTACAATTCAGGAGACAGACTGACCATGATAGTTCAAGGGTGGTGCCAGGATAGCTTGGTGCCTATGGGCACCAAGCTATTCTGGCACCACCCTCGAACTATCATGGTCGATCTTGCTGCAGCTTGTTGGGGCAAAATGAGATAAAGAAGGTAACAAATTTGGTTGACACAAACTTACTGTGATTAGTGTTATTAATCAGAATCATGGGGTGATGCATAATGACAGGCACATGGGTGACCTCTGGTCTGCCAGTTGGCTTGTGGTAACGAACATGCACTGGCAAAGACACCGACACAGAAACAATTCCATCCATCCTTTCAGTACTGACTGGTAGTGATGTGTACACATAAAGCTCATGTTGTGAGGACAGGTATTCAGGAGCCTCTATGTTGACAGGCCCATCCGCAACAACCTATAAAACATACGTCAAAATAATATATATATATATATATATATATATATATATATATATATATATATATATATATATATATATATATATATATATATATATATATATATATATATATATATATATATATATATCATAAGAGATAAGAAATTACAAGTTCTTGTGTAGATTCATGCTTTGTGGGAGAAACAAAAATCCACAATCTAAATCTGAACACATCTTTATGCCAAAAGATCAGTCAAGTAAGACTAAATTGGTCACTGTCATATATTTTTAGGACACTGTATGTGACGTACAATGTCTTGTTTTACAGTGTATGTAACGTAGAGTTTTTTTGTGTTATGATGTATATTACATACAGTGTCTTGTGTAACACTGTATAGAATTTAAAATTTATTCTCACACTGCTGCTGCTTGACCAAGGGATCAGAATTGTGAGATGGGCTATACAGTGAACTCCCAGTTATAAATGAATACTCATGTGGAGTATTCCCAAACACCTTCAAATATCTACGTGAGCTCCTGCACACTGGATGATCCTCATGAGCGCATTCACCATAAGAGATCCTCAAGAGCTCCTGTATTATAAGTGTTCCTGATGATGACTGTGAAGAACAGGGTCATAATCATCTGCATACACCCATGAAGATACCTCAGACTGCAGAACTCACGAGAATCTGAGGCACAAGCTGGGCTCATGAGAATCTCTCAATGTACACAAACAACTCCCCTTTGGAGTAAATGCTTATGACTGAGAGTTCATGAGAAGACTGTTCACTTTGCTGTCTTATCATCGTCTGGTCACCTTGCCTTTCTAGTGAGATTTTAAAGCCATACAGAGTGTAACAGTAACACAATACACTGCATGTGACATACAGTGTTCTAAAAAAACATTTGACAGTGACCACTTCAGCTAAGTGAAAGATTATTAAAGGAAAAGGCACGTCTGACCAACAAATGAGCTAAATGGATGTGTCTTAGATATAAGAGCGCATTGAAATACAGTAAAGCAGACGATGGGGTGTGCCATGTTTGTGCGCTTGGTGACATCACCGAACCACAAAGAAGCAAATGGTCTATACACACGCTGCATCACGTTTGCTTGCATCCTCACTATCTATAGCCACATAACCAATGTTCTTGTCTGTTGTCAACACAGCTAGTGTTGATTATTGTCGGGACCATAATATTACTTGTTACCATGGATGTTGAGCGAGGCAGCTGTATTGCTGCAGAATGTGCCTTCGAAGAAGTCAGGTGTGAAGTGATCTTCGGACATGAAATGAGCTATTTTCCCCATTCATAATTGCCCACTTTCACTGGTAACTTTCCGTTCCTCAGGTTCTACAGCCATTCATAATTGTCCACTTTCACTGGTAACTTTCCATTCCTCAGGTTCTACAGCCATTCATAATTGTCCACTTTCACTGGTAACTTTCCGTTCCTCAGGTTCTACAGCCATTCATAATTGTCCACTTTCACTGGTAACTTTCCGTTCCTCAGGTTCTACAACCATTCATAATTGCCCACTTTCACTGGTAACTTTCCGTTCCTCAGGTTCTACAGCCATTCATAATCGCCCACTTTCACTGGTAACTTTCCGTTCCTCAGGTTCTACAGCCATTCATAATCGCCCACTTTCACTGGTAACTTTCCGTTCCTCAGGTTCTACAGCCATTCATAATTGCCCACTTTCACTGGTAACTTTCCGTTCCTCAGGTTCTACAGCCATTCATAATTGCCCACTTTCACTGGTAACTTTCCGTTCCTCAGGTTCTACAGCCATTCATAATTGCCCACTTTCACTGGTAACTTTCCATTCCTCAGGTTCTACAGCCATTCATAATTGCCCACTTTCACTGGTAACTTTCCGTTCCTCAGGTTCTACAGCCATGCTTGGCAACATTTCCAATCTTTGGCAGACTTTTTTGGATTAGGAAAATAAGTTATCTTCTTCTCAGTGCATTAATTCACCTTGAAAGTAAAAACAGCCAAACTCTTTGCACTATACCAGTCACAACCTGCTAGAAAAAATTTTTCTATCAACATGTCCCCGTCCAGTCTGCGGAAAAATTGATGAAACAAACTCCACTAGCGGGTTTGGTGAGGAAAAGTGGCAAATTCACAGTTTTGTATAAGTACTGGGGAGGCTTCTAGGCACATTTGTCATGAGACGCCTTTCTCCTAAAACTGTTTTTGAAAGAAGCCTTTTTGAAGTCCCTTCTGTTTATTGAAGGGACTGAGGATGGGACGCATGCCCATGACATCATGGGCAGGCCTCAAAGTGACAATGAAGTAACAAGAAAAAAATTACATCGTGTTTAGCTACCTTAACCACACTGCAGAACATACTTTTGGGCACGAAGCGCCTTGTGTGTGTGTGAGTGTAAATATTTCCAGTGTTTGTGTATGTACACACCTGAAACTTTAGCAAATGCTTCCTTCAAGATGCATTTCAGACAGCCTCCAAGCATATTTAAATTGGGTAGCTCATTAACAGAAAAATAGCTATTTATAGAAAGCCAGTCGACCTGCGTTTGAGTCCGTAATTTTTTTAATATTTATTTATTTTTAAATGTGAACACAGACATTGGTTAAATTTGTTTTCCAGCTTTGTACCTTTCAACCTTTTCAGTAACAATTCATTGCAGAAAAAAATATCAAAAGTAAAAACCTCAACTTCTGGAGAATAATCAGACAGCAACGCTGATGTTAAAACTTAAAGCAGCAACTTCATCAACGTGCTGACATTGACACAATTCTCTCTCTCTCACACACACAGGCGTACACACACACACCAATGCACTGACTGAGAAGAGCCTGCAACATTGCTGTGATACCCTGCATGGGTAAAGTCAAGGCTCTTTCCACTATCTATGCAGCAATCACACACCAGATAATCCTGAACGGCAAAGCCCTGCATATTAAAAAAATCCCAATGGCGGATAATCTCACTCATACATGTATGCGATTCACAAAGTGGTCTGAGCAAACAGTCCTCCAACATGTATTTGACTCAAAAGTTGATTTCTCAGCTTAATTTGTGCGGGCGCAACTCTCCCCTCATCCTCAACATCAGTTTCTCCCTGCATCTCCAATCCGTGTATCATGGAATACTGAAATACTGCCAGTCCGTTTACTCAGTCCCGCCTGTTGTGACACTCTAAAACAACAGCTGCTGACCCATATTACGACAGATGTCTAATATATATATATATAGACCAAGGGGAATCACAGCGCTGGACAGACAAACAGTTAGATCCCCTGCCCTGGGGATCTAACTGTGTGTCCAGCGCTGTGATTCCCCTTGGTCTGTATACAATTCTGCCAGCGCTAGCCTCACCTATTTGGTTTGTGAGGACAGATGTCTAAGAAGTTGAGTCTGAGAGTAGCTAATTGAGCAGACACAATGGTAAACTATGGTCTTTCCACTCACTCAAATGCTGTAATCAAGGCATACCTTGTCAGCATGGCATGGCTGAGCATTATACATGACCTTGTGATGATGGTTAATCCCATCTTGTTACCATTCATGTTATCCACATGCATACATACAATAACATAATGTGTAATGTATATTACAATACTGAGTACGCAAGTCAAAATGGTCCACATAAGAAAGAAAACGCACCTGCGGTCCACCCATGGCTGCTATATTCATTAGCTGGAACATGTCCACATAAAGTCCTGATGGCAAAGTTTCTATCAACAGTAAGGTGCACTGGCTGCCATGTAACACTTTCACATATTCCTGATGGAGTGTTAGCGTTGTATGGATGTCTCTGGAAAAAAACAAAACAAGATGAGGATTTCATCCTAAAGTCAGACGAGTCTACTGTATTGTTTGGAGCTCACATGTATTTTCCTTTTAGGAACATACAATACAATACAATACAACTTTATTGTCTGTTCGAGTCCAGTCACAACAGAAATTTGCCTTTCAGCTCGTCATGAAACAACAATATAAGACATTAACAAACGCATATCATGAAAAATTATCATTGCAGCAATCTATCACAAGCAATCTGTCACAAGATGGGAGGTAATGTTAAGTAGATCATTTAGAGTTGTTCATATTTTTATGCTTCTGTCCATTTCCCTCCTCTCTAAGCCAACATCTGATCAACACACGCCGGCACACACAAATAAAGACGGACACGCAGTGCTTCCGCCATTAATACGCTTTGTGGGCTGGAGTAGTGACAGGAATTCTGAAGAAGAATAGCACGAGCAGCAAAATGACGTCACTATAAGTTTCACGTCATGGCATCGCTGGTCTCACGACGCCATGTACACTGTGACGAATCTAATCTAATGTTTCACGTCACTCACTGATCCGAAATGCACTCTTCCAGAGCTGACTGTTTTGTTCCACACAGCCTTTTCCAGGGCTGACTGTTTGAAGGGAGTAGTGGCTCCAAAACTTGCAAAAATGGATTAATCAGTATTATTGAAAAAGTTGAGAAGAGGTACAACGCTGGACTACGAACGCATTCAGAATCTCCCTTTAATCCCCCCACCCCCGCCTGATCCGCACAGCAATGGCACACACAAACACAAAGGGCAGAATGGCACCACACAAACACAGATGGCAGACACATGGCGCTTCCTACCGGTTATACGTTCTGTGGGCTGGCATAACCACATCCGTTTTGAAGAAAAAGGTGGAATGGCCCATGCCCACAAAACTTCTTCTGTATGAGCTTGCATGCATATTCCACCTTTTCCACAATATGTTCGCAAATATCATACAAAAATAAATGAAGGAGAACATCCACGCCAGCTCATACACATGTAAAACACTGAAGTGCTGGTGATTTGCATCAATTAGGAACACTGGGGACGTAGCTTAGTGGATAAGACACTGCGCTGGCAGTCGTAAGATCCGGGTTCGAATCCCCTGGTGGGCAGGAATGGGATGTGAACTTTTCCTCATTCCCATCGAGTCAAATTTACACGGTACAGACTCGGCTTACAGTTGCCTGTCTCGCCTTCGTGTGCACAGTATGCATAATCATCAAGTGCGCACGTTAAAAATCCCATTACAACTAATCGAAAAGATCTTTTTGAGAATGCAAATGATCGTCTTGTTCTATACCTGCGTATTTTCTCTGTGGGCTGGCGATTGGGTGCCCGGTAGGCGGGGGCAGGGGATCTAACTGTTTGTCTGTCCAGCGCTGAGTGATTCCCCTTGGTTTGTGTACAATTCTGCCAGCGCTAGCCTCACCTATCTGGTTTGTGAGTATCTATAGTTAGTTATTTGGGTTTAACGCCGAGCAGGCAACTAAGGCCATCTCACGGCGGGAAGGTTAAAAATCTGGTCAGCCAGACTAAAAGAAAGGTCTTAAGACATGATGTAAATATACCTTAAAAATATGTCAGGCTAAAATGTCGCACAAGTCTTTAAAGAAAACGTAGACAGACTCTCAAAAAGGTCAAAATAAAGGAAATATCATAGTCTATAAACGCTCAAATCTTATTAAAAATATGGCACTCTCTCAGAAAACTGAAGATCTTGTCCGGGGGCACATCCCGGAACAAAACCTTCAAGGAGTCTGCTGTGAAATGTTTATGCTTTGTGTCGATTAGATCAGCACAAGACAACAAAAAGTGTTGAACAGAGTACTGCTCGTCGCAGGCATAACACCATGGACGCTCCTCCTGTTTTAGTAAATAAGAGTGCGTAACATACGCGTGCCCAATGTGGAGCCGAGCCAGGACAGTCTCCTCACGGCGGCTGCTGCAGTGATAAGGTAGGCCGTCGGACAACTTAGGAAGGGCTTCATGCAGCTTGTTAGCTTCCTCTTTGTCCCACTCGGACTGCCACTCACGGGCTACGTACGCACTAGTCACATGTCTAAAATCACTATAAACAGTCTGTGTGTCAAGGACAGGGTCATTGCGTGCACCGTTGGCAGCAGAATCTGCGATCCTGTTGCCTTCGATGCCCACATGCCCTGGGACCCAAATAAAAATGATGTCATAATATTCCTTCATCAAATCCGCGTGGAGCTCTCTGATCTGCACCAGCAGTGGGTGGTCATTTCCCGTGCCCTGAAGGGCCTGCAGGGCAGAAAGAGAGTCAGACAGAATCAGGAAGTTCCTTTCTCTAGATCGATAAGCATGCCTGAGTGCCAGCAGAACCGCCTGCAGTTCCGCACTAAATACAGATGAGTGGTCTGGGAGGCGGTGCTTAAATGGGCGTCTAGGATGGCGAGAGGACACTGCGGCCGCAGCCACTCTCCCATCGTCAGACTTTGACCCATCCGCATAGATACGACAATAGCCAGGAAAAATTGAAAGGAGTTCATTGAGGCTCTGTTGGTATATGGCTGGTGGAGTAGAGTCTTTCTTGTGGGCAGTCAAGTCCAGCACGATGTCTGGAACTGGCAAGAGCCAGGGTGGAGTGATGTGTTGCAGGGATTCCGAAACTCTGTCCAGGTCCAATCCGGCCGCCTGCAGATGAGGTCGGACACGGAAAAAAAGTGGACGGACAGCTCCCGGATGGGTATCGTAAATCTCTGCAAACAATGGTTTAAAAACACAATCATAGGCAGGATTGTCTGGATGGGCCTTCAGTTTCAGAACGTAGCTGAGCATGAGGCGGATGCGGTGGAGCTTGAGAGAAGGCTCCCCTACCTCGGCATACAGACTAGGAACTGGAGACGTCCTGAAGGCCCCAAGACATATCCGCAGACCCTGATGGTGAATTGTGTTCAGACGCTGTAGTACAGACTTGGAAGCTGAGCCATACACCACAGAGCCGTAATCCAGTTTGGACCGAACAAGGGCCCAGTACAGTCGAAGTAAGACAGTACGGTCCACACCCCAGTCAGTACGACCGATGACACGAAGAACGTCGAGAGCCGTCTGACAAGAGGTTCTAAGGTAATTAATATGGTTGCGGAAGGTAAGTCTTTTGTCAAAGATGACCCCCAGAAACTTTGCCTCCTCGGCCACCTTAATCGGCACTCCGGCAAGGCTCAGGCTAGGTTCTGGAAAAAATTTCGTCTGGTTAGTAAAATGCACACAGACAGTCTTGGAGGGCGAGAACTTGAATCCATTGAGAGACACCCACTGCTGGATGCGATCAACGCACAGCTGCAAGCGCCTCTCAAGGGACGCAAGTCCTCGACCACGTGCGCACAAAGCAAAGTCGTCAACAAACAAAGAGCATTCAGAATCATCATTGACGGCCTTTACAATGTTATTAATTTTAATACTAAATAAAACAGAAGATAGAATGCTGCCCTGCGGGACACCCATCTCCTGTTCAAAGGAGTCGGAGAGGGTGGAGCCCACACGGACATGGAATGACCGGCTAGTCAAATAATTGTGAATAAAAACGGGCAGGTGCCCTTTAAAACCCATGTCCAACAAGTCAGACATTATGCCATACTTCCAGGTAGTGTCATATGCCTTCTCAAGATCGAAGAAAATTGCATAGACATGCTGCTTGTTGACAAAAGCATCTCGAATAAATGATTCAAAGCGGACTAAATGGTCAGTTGTACTACGGAAGCGCCGGAAACCGCACTGGAGGTCTGTGAGGAGACCCTGTGACTCAAGATGCCACACCAGGCGGGCGTTGACCAGGCGCTCCATAGTTTTACATAAACATGTCAAAGCGATAGGCCGGTAGTTGCCCGGGTCGGAAGGATCCTTACCCGGCTTGGGGATCGGTACAACCACAGCCTGGTGCCAAGACGGCGGAAAATGACCAGTTCTCCAGATATGGTTAAAGGCCTTGAGAAGTTCAAGGAGTGACCTCTCAGGCAGATGCGTTAGGAATTGATAGTGGATGGTATCTAGGCCAGCAGCAGAGTCATTACATTTCTGCAAGGCTTGCAGCAATTTGGATAATGTAAAAGGAGCATTATAGTCTTCTGAGTTATCGGACTTAAAATCACAAATACGAGACTCTCGCTTCTCCTTCTCTCTCTGGAAGAAGGGTGAATAATGCTCTGTTGAAGAATTATGGGCAATGGTGGAGGCAAGCAAATTGGCCACAGCTTTTTTTATCTGCGACCAAGCTGGCACCATCTCTAAGATGGCCGACAGAAGCCGAGACACCCCTGCCCCTAATTCTTCGAACAGCTCTCCAGACTTTCTGGGACGGAGTCCGAGAAGTTAAAGATGAGACAAAGCGTCTCCAGGAAGTACGGCGTTCACGTTTAAAAATGTAACGGGCTTTCGCCCTCTGTCTTTTAAAGGTTAAAATATTCACTTGCGACGGATTATGGAAAGCACGTCGCTGAGCAGATTTACGCGCTTTTTGGGCCTTGCGGCACTCCTCATTGAACCATGGTACTCTCGGCTTCCGAGGGACTGATGCGGAAGTTTTAGAGATGGTTTCACCCGCTACGTCCAACAAAATAGTAGTAAAAGAAGAAACAGGTTCTTCAGCTGACATGACCACCTCCTCTGTAAGACGAGACTGACAGAGGGAGGCGAACAGAGGCCAGTTAGCTTTCTTGAGATTCCAGCGCCCCACCGGCAGATCCTCCCCACAGCTGACCGATGACAGTACTGGGAAGTGGTCACTACCACACAGGTCGTCGTGAACCTTCCAGTCAAAATCCAGCATGAGAGAAGGATCACACACAGTGAGGTCTAGAACAGAACTAGATCCTGAACCTGGGTTAGAGTATGTAGGTGAACCATCATTAAAGACACATAGGTTAAGTTGAGAAAAAACATCTTCTAACATCTGACCTCTGCCATCATAGTGGTCACTACCACAAAGGTGAGCGTGACCGTTAAAATCCCCCATGAGAATAAAGGGAGGGGGCAGTTGATCTACTAAATTTAAAAAAATCATTACAACAGACCCGCAGGGATGGTGGCAGATAAATACTCCATATGGTTATAGTCTTCTTTAAGGTAACCTGAGCTGCAACAGCCTGAAGACAGGTGTCAACACTAACGCGGCTACATAAAAACTGGTTGCTAATGAGAAGAGCCACTCCACCCGAGCGTCTCTCCGAATCAGAACCTTTATGGATAGCATTAAAACCATTAAAGGTGACAGGGTCAGAAGTCTTCAGGTAAGTCTCCTGAAGAGATATTACCGAGGGGTTATAGGACTTGACTAGAAGGCTTAATTCTTCAAAGCTGGTGTGAAAACCACGACAATTCCACTGAAGCAGAGAGTACAAGGTTAGGTTTTATGTGTAGGAGAAGAGTTCCTTCCCCCCTTTTCCTGTGCCTTGGAAGGAGTCGAAGAAACAGAGGGGGGTCGACTCCCGGGCCTCCTCTGGTTCCTCGGAGATGAGGGGGGAGAAGCTGCCGCAGCACCAGCTACGACAACCTCCACCCCCTCCATCTGCTCCTCCAATGCAGCATGTTTGTTTTGAAGGGGGACATCAGTGTCCACCCTTCTGGGCCCGTACGCACAGTGGTCCCGTAACTTTCTTAGACTTCTGGGCCGGGGCAGCGTTCCTGCCGCCAGAGTTGGCGGCCTTAGAAGGCTGACCAGAGCCAGAAGCCTTTGTAGTAAGATTGACAGGTTTGGGTGGGGGCTGAGGCTTAGGGGCAGCAGAAGGCGGTGCCACCGGACCGGCAGCGTCCGCCTTCTGCGTTCCCTGGCTCCTCGTCACCACCGGAGGAGGGTTACTCTCCAGGGGCGACAGGATCCGAGGCTCCGCCCCCAACCAAGAAGTTGGGGTTTGACAAAAGAAGTCTTTGGTGGGGCGCTTGCCTGCCACCGCAGCACTGAAAGTATACACAAAAGTTGTTATTTGAGTTTGGCGCAGCCTCAGCTGCACCAGGGCCATCAACCAGTTTTTTGGCGTCCGCAAAGGACAGCCCCTTCTCCACACGCACCTGCTGAATCCTGCACTCGGAGATCCAACGAGGGCACTTCTTGTCCGAAGCCATATGCGCCCCCTGACAATTCACACACAGGGGGATGGCTGTGCAGGACTCAGCAGTGTGTCCGGGCTTAGTGCAGCGGGTGCATAGAGCCTCTGCCTGGCGGCATGTCTTCTGCCCATGGCCGTACTTTTGGCACTTAAAGCACCGGAGGGGGAGAGGGACGTACTTTTTCACTTTTCGGGAGTAGTAACCTCCCCAGATGGTAGTAGGAGCGGTGGGGGTGCCAACGTCAGGATGATGGTAGGGAGACGGATCTCCCTACCACCTCGTTTGGAAACGAAGCGCCTGACGTAGGTCACCCCCTGTGACTTAAGGTTTCGAACAAGTTCATCTTCAGACAGTTCAGCCAATGCTTGATCTTTAATCACTACTCTCGAAGAATTCATCGTTTTGTGGGGAGTGACCTCCACTGGAGTGTCTCCGATAGAGGAGAGCCTCAGTAGCCCATTGGAGTGTGCCCGGGTACGGCACTCTACCAGCAAGTCACCAGACCTGAGGCGCTGGGCCTCAGGCCTGCCAAAACGGCTCCTGAGGGTCTCCCCTACCAGGAAAGGGTGCAGCTTGGAAACAGGCTTCTCTTTAACTTTGCTGTGGATAATGAGAAAGCGAGGCCAGGCGGCCGACGCCTGAGGCGTCGCTTCCTCACAGTCAGAGTCACTATCGTTCTCAATAACAATGTCGGCGGCTATGTGCCGCTTTGGTGCCAGTTTTGTTTTTTTGATATTTTCCATATTATAGTATGATAGATATTCATCCCCCGGGGGTCCCCGCCCGCCACCGAGCCCAACAAGGGAAAGTGCAATTGTCGGCGGGTCTCCAGCCGACGCACGATGGAGACTGCCCGAAAGATATACTCAAGGGGGTAAGCCCAATTGAACCGTTTGAGCCACCGCCTTCTATCACACTGTTGAATGCAGGGGAATACTGGCGTAGAGCACCTAATCAGCATCAGAGGCTATAGCGTGGTGCTCCGTATAACAACCCGCATGTCAACAGGGGGATAGGGCTCGACGTGACAAGAGCCGATTGACTAGGCCAGTACGACTAGCCTCCCGTTTAGGCAGAAGTCAAGGCCAAAGTGGAGTGTTTCAGCCACCAGGATCCTCTTCTTCCCCGACACGGGTCTCCAAGCACGGCAAACACTTGGGATCCAAAGGACCAAAAGCTCACGCGTATTTTTAAGGACCAATCCAACATGGTAGCACCTGGGTAAGCACAGCTCCTTAAAAACCGGACCAGTGAAAAAGACTGAACAACATATCTGCTGACCTTAAGTCCTAATCCTGGACAAAGATGGCACCCCTCTGCTAGCCCACTCAGTCAGGGACTGAGGGGACTACCCACCCACGCCACGTGGAGGCCGGTGCCCAGTGGGCATGAGTATCTATAACTCGAGGCAAATTTGTATCGTTACATTGTTGTGTAATGTTCTGTGCATCTACTTTGGGTTATCAGGGTATTTACCCGACCACATATAGTAATGCACCTTCGTATTTGTGTATGTATGTTTCTCCTGCCTACTTCCTAAGTTCCGGAGAAAGACATGGGTTATATAAGAGACCTGATGCATTCTTTTTGAGGATGCAAATGATCGTATTGTTATATATCTGCGTATTTCTCTGTGGGCTGGCGATTGGGTGCCTGATAGGCGGGGGCTGTTTGTCTGTCCAGCGCTGAGTGATTCCCCTTGGTTTGTGTACAATTCTGCCAGCGCTAACCTCACCTATCTGGTTTGCGAGTAATCGAAAAGAGAAGGCCAGGTAGGGCTGGTGAAATGGAAACAGAAATATTTCACCGAAGTTAATTGCCGGGTGGAGGTTTGCACATAAAGTAGCGCTTAGTAGCAGCAGGCTTTCCGAAAGCTCCAGCTTCCATCCCTACGGCGGCGCCTTGAGCATCTTTAATTAGATGGATATGTGAGCCTTGGAGACACCGTACCATACCATACCATACTCTATAAAAACACTGATACGTTTGGTGCTTTTATATCACCATCAGTCACTGTTTGATTCTTCTGATGAAATAGTCAAAGAGTCTGACTTCCGACATCTTTTCCCCGCATTGAAGTTTTATTGAGTTTCAAAAAAGTTGAAGAGGTACAACTGAGCTGCGGAGTAACGAACTCATCCAATGTCTTTCTACAAACTAGCAAGCGCATATAATCAAACTTGCGGACTCAATCTGGGTCAACCGACTTTCTATAAACGGTCTTTTATGTCGTCAATGAGATTTCAAACCAATTACATGCTCTGAGGGTCTCCTAGACACCCGCTTAGTACTGTATTTTTCCAAGTTTCAAGTTTGTGTGTACAGTAATATCGGAGATTCTTGTGTTTACGTACATACGCACACGCATACATACGCCGCTTCGCGCCAAAACGACGTAGTTCAACAACAAGGTTAGAGTGGCTAGACGTGACGTCATTTTTATCTTGCTACTTCTTTGCCAGACCATTAGTCTAGCAGCTAATAGTGATTTTCTTGAGAGTAACAAAGTTTTGGGTATGTCAAAATAAAGTCTAGTATGAATAAAAGCAGTGCGCACTCGTTTTAAACCGTCGGAGGATGGAGACATTTTTCTGTTGCACATTAATTTTTGTTTTCCAGTACAGCTGCAGACGAAACCATGACTGTCGCAACTATTTTCACTGGCGGGATCAGTAGTTTACTGACCTTATTTGGTCCTGTATTTAGTGGTAGTATGCACTGTATGTCACTTAAAAGGATTTTATTATTTTTAAGCTAAATTTTTACACTTAATTATATTAAGAGAAGAAACAATTACGGAAAAGTTTGCTTTGAGCTCAAATAACGTTACTCAACACATACATGCAGACTCTTGCCGTGAATATCGGTCGGTGTGCCGACAAGTTCTTTTTTATTTGTTCTACATAAGCGTGTTTGTTTCCCAAAAAAAGCAAACGTGTAAAGTTGCTTTGTTCATTTTTACGTCTTGATAAAGGTTTGTCACGTTTTTTTTCATTCACTTTACCATCGCTTTGCCCGTTTCATTTCGAACCAAAACAAAACGCAACCCACAACACAAAGGGTCCTACTAAAACCCGGAATAACCTGTCCTAAGCTAAAATAACCATATCCATACTATTATTGCGTACCTAAACACAAAATACCTCGCGCTGGGACCATATGGCGTTGAGGCGCGTCCCCTGGGTGGTGGATAGGGGGTCCCTCGTGAGAGGGGTGCACCGAATGAAATAAGGTGCCGTGAACCAGCATGGTCTAAGGGAAGGTGACCCCGACAGAAAACCCCTGGTCCTCCTAGTAAGGGGGTTGGGCGTGGGGGTAGCTTCCCCACCCTGCAAAAAAGGAAATAGCTACAAAAACGCCGACGAAAAGACTAACAGTAATTCCTTTCCTGGAGGAGGAAGGTTCTTCTACCAGAAGACTTATGACGTCCTGTGGTGAAAGCCGGAAGTCTTCGGAAGCCACAGGACCGAGCCGCCTCTCTCTATCCAGGGATACAACCATGGGCACATGGAACGTCAAGACCATGTACCAGAGCGGCAAGGCCGCCCAGATAGCAGCGGAAATGCAAAAGTACAACCTTTCCCTGCTAGGTATCACTAGGCAGGCATTGTCATGGCCCCCCAGGGAAAGAGGAAAAGAGGTAGGCCGAGAAACTCCTGGCGTCGAGACCTCCAAGCAGACATCAAGAGACTGGGAACCACCTGGAGTAGAATCGAAGGAGAAGCACAGGACAGGAGTTGCTGGATGTCTCTCGTCGACGGCCTATACCCGGGTAGGGGTGACAGGCGTAAGTAAATAAGTAAGTAAACACAAAATAATCATGTGTTAACAGTTTTTTTTTTACACTAAAGATGATTTAGTTGCACTAGCAAACCGTTACAGGTCACGTTATACATTTAAATTCAGGCAGTTGAGGCAGTGCAAGGACCGGTGTTTTTAAAAATAATTTTTGCCTTGTTTGAAAATTTGTAGTAGGGCTAAATGTTGAAATTTGCTGGAAATTTCTAGTTAGATGAGAGGAGCCATGTTTGGTGCTTTGATTCATACCATCCTGAGCTTATTCAGTAGAAAATTGTGGACCTATGTCGAGTTGCCGTTGACGTAGTGATTTGAGGGGCACGCTGATTTCAGCTGTGCTTGGGTGTGGGGTTGGTAAGGAATCGGTTCATAGCCAAGAAATGAGACAGTCAATGTGCTGTTTTTATTGTTATTTTGTGCATGGCAAATGTGCAGCTGGTGGGCGGTAGTGTTTTTTTAGGTGATTGAAATATTAGGGGATGCCTGGGACTGACTATGGCTAAGAGACTGGACAGTACGGAAACGCGACTGTGTACCGTGGCCTTCCGCTACCGTTGACACGTCGATTACTTCCCTTGCTACAAGATCGCCGCTGTCCGGCGAAAACAGTAGGAATAACCTCTCCTAAGCCAAAATAACCACATATTATTAAGTACTTAAGGTCGTAATATTCCTATATTTGAAGTTGAAGGTGCCGTAAAAGTTGTTTATTTAGCGTTAGAAAGCTTCGAAGGGCTTGTTCTTTGAGCCTCTTGATCTATGCCTTTCTTCACCCTACGTGCATTCGCCCAGACCGTTCGTCCCAATCACATTTCGTCCCATGACGTTTCATCCCTGAAGCTATTTAATGGAAGACATTACGCTATGAACGGACCATGATAATCAGTTGACATTCAAAGAGAACATAACTGGACCGTTTCTGAGCTCAAATATTTAAAGGAAAAGTTTCTGAGTTCGAATTTTTGAAGCAACCCTTAATTTATGTTTAAATATTTTGGGGCAATGGATTAAATGTATAATACTCTGTATTATACTCTTTTTATTTTAAATTTCTTTCCTTTGTTGTATTTTAAGTCCCTTCCATTTATAGAAGGGACTTTTAGGATGGGTCGCGGTGGGGCAAATTTAATAGCATGTCCATGATGTCAAAGGTGGGCACCGAGACCCAAACATCTGACAACTGAATAACAAGATAAAAAATTACGTCATGAATAGTTTGGCGCGAAAGGCCGTATGTGTGTGTGTGTGTGTGTGTGTGTGTGTGTGTGTGTGTGTGTGTGTGTGTGTGTGTGTGTGTGTATGCGCGCGTATGTATGTAGACATGAGAATCTCAAATATTGCTGTTCGTACAAGCTCAGTTGAAACTTGGCGAAATACTTTTATTTAAGAGGTGGTCAAGAGAGCCTCCCAGCATTTTGTAACTGGATGTCTAATTGAAGACATAAAAGATCGTTTATAGAAAGTCGGTTGACCCAGATTAGAGTCCGTAATTTTGTCATATTGACTTGAAATTTAGGACATAGCTAGTTGAAGAAAGACACTGGATGAGTTCGTTAGCCAGCTTTGTACCTCTTCAACTTTTAAAAAAAAAAAATAATAATTAATTCACTTTTGTAAGTTTTAGATCTACTATATACTCCCATCAAACAGTCAGCCCTGTGTGGAACAAAACAGTCAGCCCTGGAAGAGGCTGCGTGCCTTTCGGACGAGTGATGTGAAACATCAATTTTGTCCCAGTGTACACGGCGTCGTGATTCTTGCGTTGCATTGACGTCAAGCTAATAGTGATGTCATTTTGTTGCTCCTGCTATTTTTCTTCATAATTGCTGTCGCTACTCCAGCCCACAGGAGCATACTAATGGCGGGAAGTCTTGCTATAATTTGTGTGAAAGCAGGTTGACTTCCTAGCTGCATAATATACCAAGTATACGGGTCACTTCCATGCTCTTCTGAAAGCGCGTCGATGTGTGTGTGTTAGTGCGTGCGTGCGCGCGCGCTCCAAACATCTTCAAGAGGCATAGATCCTCATGCGCCCGAAGGGCGCAGGAGGATCTATGCCTTCTGGAGATGCGCGCATGTTCGTGTGTGTGTGTGTGTGTGTGTGTGTGTGTGTGTGTGTGTTTGAGAGAGAGAGAGAGAGAGAGAGAGAGAGAGAGAGAGAGAGAGAGAGAGAGAGAGAGAGAAAGATCGATTGATTGATTGATTGTACATTGCTTAACGTCCCGACAGCAACAAGGCTTTCTCAGGACGTGCCTGCACTGCTTGTGAAAAAAAAAATAAACAGAACATTGAATGTATGTCGCCAGCTGGTCAAATACATTAAATAAACCTAACACATGGGGCCTAAATAAAGCTAAGACCATTTAGCAACACACATCCAATATCAAGAGCTACAGGCAGTGCAGACAGTAGGGAGAGTTTTAAAAAGGCAAATACAGGTGAATGGACAAAGGGTAGACAGAAACACATGCCCCAGAATAGAGAGAAAAACCCACCCTGTGACCCTGGGAACTAAAAAATACCTAACCCCACCCAAGTCCCCCAGGGCAGACCCGGGTGGGGGGGGGGGGAGAGAAAGAGGGAGAGTGAGCGAGAGAGAGAGATTTGTCTCATATTTAGAATATTGTGTCAATGTCTGTGTGGTGTTTTTTTTTTTTTTTTTTTTTTTTTTACTGTTTTAATTTGTTTCTGAAAAGAATTAATTTTTACTGAAGAAGTTGAAAGGGTACAAAGCTGGCTAACGAATTCATCCAATGCCTTTCTCCAAACAAGCTATATCGTGTCACCTGCATGCTCTTCTGAAAGCGCGAAGATGTGTGTGTGTGTGTTAGTGTGTGCATGGGCGCGCGCTCCAAACATCTACAAGAGACATAGATCCTCATGCGCTCTCTGGGAGCATGAGGATCTATGCCTCTCAGTTGGATTGATTGATTGATTGTACATTGCTTAACGTCCCGACAGCAACAAGGCTCTCTCAGGACGTGCCTGCACTGCTTGTAAAAAAAAAAAAAAAAAAAAAATTAACAGAACATTGAATGTATGTCGCCAGCCGGTCCAATACATTAAATAAACCTAACACATGGGGCCTAAATAAAGCTAAGACCATTTAGCAACACACATCCAATATCAAGAGCTACAGGCAGTGCAGACAGTAGCGAGTTTTAAAAAGGCAAATACAGGTGAATGGACAAAGGGTAGACAGAAACACATGCCCCAGAATAGAGAGAAAAACCCACCCTGTGGGGCTGACCAGGGTGACCCTGGGAACTAAAAAATACCTAACCCCACCCAAGTCCCCCAGGGCAGACCCGGGTGGGGGCTCTCAGTTGGAGATGCGCGCATGTCTGTGAGAGAGAGAAAGAATTTGGCGCGTGCTAGAGAGAATTACGTCATATTTAGAGTATTATGTCAATGTCTGCGTGGTGACTGAGTTGCCTCGTTTACATCACCAACACTGTCTGACTTTCTCTAGAAGTCAAGTTTTTTTTTTACTGTTTTAATTTTTTCGGAAAAGAATTAATTTTTAGTAAAGAAGTTGAAAGGCTACAAAGCTGGCTAACAAACTCATCCAATGTCTTTCTCTAAACTAGCTATATCCAAAATTTCATATAAATATGACAAAAATTATGGACTCTAATCTGAGTCAACCGACTTCCTGTAAACGATTGTTTGTGTCTTTAATGAGACATTCAATTACAATATATTTGGAGGCTCTCTTAGCCACCCCTTTAAGAAAGTATTTCGCCAAGTTTCAAGATTGTGTGTACAGAAATATCGAGATTCTCTTGTTTACATACATACGCACACATACATACATGCACACAAAAAAGGTCCAAAAAGCGGAGCTGTGTCCCGAGATAAAAGAAGAAAAGTTTCAACAAATAAAAATCTTATGCTCTGAAAACTAAGTATGTCTGAGACCCCCCCCCCCCCCCCCCCAAAAAAAAAAAAAAAAAAAAAAAAAAAAAACCCACAACAAACAAACAAAACACCCCCCCCCCCCCCCCCCCCCCCAAAAAAAAAAAAAAAAAAAAAAAAAAAAAAAAAAAAAAAACCGTGGGTAGAGGCTACGGTTAAAACACGATGGTACAACTTTAAAGAAAATCCCCACCAAAAGAAAAGCACCAAGAACCCCAGCCCCCGGTCGAAACACCCTTTGGATCTGCGCCTGTAATTTAGTGGGCGATTCTTAAAAATGTGTATTATACTTGTAAGTATATTCAGCTCTGAAATAAATGTACAACTTATGAAATGAATGCATGACTGAAAAAAAAAAAAAGAAAAAAAAAAAAAAAGAAAAAGGAATCCATAAATCATGAGATCAATCAATAAAAGAATGAATGAAGAGGGATCGACCGATCAGGTAAATATATACTTTGAAAGCATATGTAAGCACACATTCATAATCCCCACCCCACCCCACCACCATTGAGGGGAAAAAAACCGCTGAGGGAAAAAAAGGGAGGGGGGGGGGGAGAGGGAGGTAAATAATCAATAAATTAACTAGCAAACAATTACTATTTATATTAATGCCTCTGCTTAATGTTATATTGACAAGATTTTAAAAGATAATTCGGGGCTTAACGTTCACGACACCTAAGTGACAACGTAAGGCCCTAACTATGGAGTACAACCTGTACGTTGATAATTTCAAGCGTAATGAAACACTACCGCTTTGGTTTGCCAGGACCTTTCAACGAAACAAAACCGTGGCTTTTTTTTCTGGATCCGATCGTGTTTTAACTTCAGTACGTTTACATACGTTTACCTTTTCGGTTTGGTTTCAGTAGCGGACATAATTCAGCGAGCAATTAAGAACATTTACTTTTCAATGTAATGTGGTCATTCTGTGGTCCCAATTTCAACTTTGATTTACGCATTCTTTGTCTGTTCTGTATCATATCATATTGCAAAATTAGAGATTAATATGACGAAGAAATATGACAAAATCTTGACTATTTTTGTGTGTGCATCGATTTCACTATTGTTGTGTTTACATTGATTTCACTAATTGATATGTATTGTTTATATCTCCCTTGATTTATCTCCCGTCCTGTTTCCATGCAAGGTAGGCACAGTTAAAGTAGTTCTCAACGGTAGTATCTTGTCAGTTGGATGTTGGAATCTACGACAAAACATACTGACGAGCATTTTTGGAATCAGTCCTGAAAATAAATTGCATTTTTTTTGCTCGTCAGTGTATGCCTACAAAGTGCCCAAACACAGAGACGTATCAGACTACAAAAAAGAACAGTAGCATAATTAAACTTGAAGGAAAAGAAACACATATCCAACGCACAAACACCATGTTGTTGCACGATGTTAATGTTATGCCCTTTTTCCCGAATTCACGTACTTACTTACTTACGCCTGTCACCCCTACCCGGGTATAGGCCGTCGACGAGAGACCTCCAGCAACTCCTGTCCTGTGCTTCTCCTTCGATTCTACTCCAGGTGGTTCCCAGTCTCTTGATGTCTGCTTGGAGGTCTCGACGCCAGGAGTTTCTCGGCCTACCTCTTTTCCTCTTTCCCTGGGGGTTCCATGACAATGCCTGCCTAGTGATACTGGAAGCTGGCTTTCTCAGGCTGTGACCGATCCATCCCCATCTTCTTCGCCCAATTTCATTCTCTGCTGTTATCTGCTCTGTTCTGTCCAAGAGTCTGACGTTGCTGATCTTTTCTGGCCAGTGGATTTTCAAAATTCTTCTAAGGCAACTGTTCATGAAGGTCTGTACTCTGTTGACTGTGGTTTTTGTCAATCTCCAAGTCTCTGCTCCATATAGGAGAACTGCTTTTACATTGGAGTTGAAAATCCGGACTTTGGTGTGTTGTGACAGCTCTCTGGAACTCCACACTTTTTTTAACTGGAGAAAGGCTGCTCTGGCTTTTCCGATTCGTGCTCTGACATCTGCATCAGTGCCGCCTTTTTTGTCTATGATGCTCCCGAGATAGGTGAAGGACTCCACCTCCTCCAACGGGGTGCCAGCAAGCAAGATTGGTTCTTCCCTGGTTGTGTTCAGCCTCATTGTCTTTGTTTTCTGTTTGTGAATGGTGAGGCCCACTTGGGACGAGATGTCAGCAAGCCTCGTGGTCTTGTCCTGCATTTGTTGACGAGTGTGGGACAGTAATGCCAAGTCGTCTGCAAAATCGAGGTCATCAAGCTGTGTCCACAGTGTCCACTGTATTCCACTTCGTCTGTGCTCTGTGGTCATCTTCATGACCCAGTCTATGGCCAGTAGGAAGAGGAACGGAGACAGCAGACACCCCTGCCTGACACCAGTTCTGACCTGGAGCTCCCTGGTGAACTGCCCTTCGTGGATCACGCGACATGTCATGCCATCATAGCTGCTCTTGATCAGGCGGACGAGCTTTGTGGGTACACCGTAGTGTCGTAGGAGTTTCCACAGAGTCTCTCGGTCCACGCTGTCAAATGCTTTCTCATAATCCACAAAGTTGACGTACAGCGGGGAGCTCCACTCCAGAGACTGTTCCACGATGATGCGGAGAGTGGCGATCTGGTCTGTACATGATCGGTTCTTCCTGAATCCTGCTTGCTGGTCTCTCAGCTGGGGGTCAACGGAGCTCTTCATTCTCTCTAGGATGATCCTGTTGAAGACCTTTCCTGGTACTGACAGCAAGGTGATTCCTCTGTAGTTGGAACACTTGCTGAGGTCGCCTTTCTTGGGAAGCTTGATTAGGTACCCCTCCTTCCAGTCAGCTGGCATCACCTCCTCTTCCCAGATCTTTCCAAACAGTGGGTACAGCATCTCTACTGTTGTCTCTAGGTCTGCTTTCAGAGACTCCGCTGGGATGCATCTGGCCCTGCTGCTTTGCCATTCTTCAAAAATGCCACTGCTCTTCTGATCTCTTCCCGGCTGGGTCTGTCACAGCTGATGGGTAGGTCGGTCTCTGCCGGCTGGATGTCGGGGGGGGGGGGGGGGGGGGGGGTCGGGTGGGCTAGGTCTGTTCAGTAACTCTTCAAAATACTCGGCCCATCTGTCGAGTTGGTCTGCTCTGTCTGCAATAGGCTTGCCTTCTTTGTCTTTTACTGGTCTTTCTGTATGGCCATACTTACCCGACAATCTTCTGGTAATGTCGTACAGCCGTTTGATGTTGCCGCTGCCATGTTGCCTTTTCTGCCTCTGCTGCCAGTCTGTCTGTGTAGGCCCTCTTGTCTGCCCTGATACTCCTCTTCACCTCGCGGTTGGCTTCCGAGTATTCCTCCTGTGCCCTTACTTTGGCTGCTCTCGTGCGACTGTTGTTGACCGCTGCTTTCTTCTGCTTCCTCGCTTTTATCTTCTTCAAGGTCTGTGCCGACAGCCAGTCCTTGTGGTGGTGTTTCCTGAACCCTACAGTGTCTTTGCAGGTTGAGTTCAGGGCCTCTCTAACTGCCTTCCACTGCTGCTCTGTGGTGACCGCCTCCTCTTCATTTACTAGCTCCTGTAGCGCTTGAAACCGGTTGAACAGCGCCAGTTTGAACTCTTCTCTAACTCCAGTTTCTCTCAGGAGGCCTACATTATAGCGCTGTCTTTTTGTTGTCCGAATTCACGTTGCTGTATAATTATTATGTGCTGTTTTGGGCCATTCTCAGCCCCCCCCCCCCCCGCCCCGCCCCCCTTTCCCCTCCACATCTCTCCTCCTGTGGACGTGATGAGGGGTTAGGGGAGCGAGTTTGAGGGGTGTGGGCGATGGAAGGAGAGAAATGACTGTGCTGTCCGACGTTCATTTATATAATTCATGTCAGTACAGCTACAGTACTCTAGTATTTCCCCATTGAAAAACACACACTAAATGTTGAAAATAATAATTACATTTTCTTCTTCATTCGTTCAAGTTTAACGTGCCCCCCCCCCCCCCCCCGCCCCACACCCACCCACCCACCCAGGTGAAATTGATCAGAAGTAAAGAATGCCAATTCAAGGCACCCAAGTACCTTATCCCACAGGTGACAAACTAACCCTACAACGAGCTCAGGTGTGAAACTGTCTAATCCCCACCCTTTTACGACCTGTTGAAGGCCCGTTAGCAGCCAGCAAGAGTAAAAATGACGCTGCTGCAACACCTGCTGAGCGATCAAGGTCCTTCTATCTGCACCGGCATAAACTGTCATGACCTTTTCAGCCACAGGGACTCAGTTAATAAAGCGTTAGCTCAGCTGTTCCTCAGATGGAAACGGGGTGGGAGAAGAGGGAGGGGGGAGGGAGGAGGGGCAGGAAGGGAAGGGGGTTCATTGAGATATACCGGGATATATCGCCGTCTAGTGCAACACCACCCCTCCTAACTCAATATCCTGACTCTCTGTTAGATACTCTATATACACTAACCATATGTAATAATGTGTCCCCTGAGTCTGCAGGGGCTAAAGTGAATGTAGAGATTGATTGCAGAGATGACGCCTTTCGACACGTGTCAATCTGCGTCCGTGATAAAGTTCAAACAAGATGGGATGAACCATAACCCACAAAGTCCTTTCTATATGAGAGCTGTCCTCGCTGTGAATGGTCTCTACCTTTTGTCTTTGACCTGATTCTGATGTTGAATTATCTCCTATTGAAAAAGTCTCGCAGATCTGCCAATGCGTCAGTGAGTTCTATAAGGGGCATGGGATATACGCGTCATTGATTTGTCAAACAACATCTGTCATGACATAAGTTTTAGTTTTTACGTAATTTTATATTTTACGTGATATGAGTTTCACTTTCGCTTCATGTGCTTGAGAAAATGGTGACAACTAGAACTCCACGGTACAATTTCAGTCTTGCTATAATTTGTGTGAAAGCAGGTTGACTTTACCTAGCTACATGATATACCAAGTACACGGGTCACCTGCATGCTCTTCTGAAAGCGCGTCGATGTGCGTGTTAGTGCGTGCATGCGCGCGCTCCAAACATCTCCAAGAGGCACATATCTTCATGCGCCTGGAGGGCGCATGAGGATCTATTCCTCCTGGAGACGCGCGCATGTTTGTGAGAGAGAGAGAGAGAGAGAGAGAGAGACAGTGTTCAACTTTAGTGGCTAAACCGCTGGGTTTGAAGCCAACTCAATTTAAAAATAATTTTGGTCTCAATTTGGTGATCACTTTTTGTGCGTAGCGTTTTATTAATGAATTCCGCGATTCCGCGCGTGGGAGTAGTGAATGAGTGATTATTAGCCTGTGACTGCAACACTGATGATTGGAAATATAGTGGCCAAACAATTGATTGATTGATTGTACATTGCTTAACGTCCTGACAGCAACAAGGCTTTCTCAGGACGTGCCTGCACTGCTTGTGAAAAAAAAAAACTAAACAGAAAATTGAATGTATGTCGCCAGCCGGTCAAATACGTTAACTAAACCTACAACATGGGGCCTAAATAAAGCTAAGACCATTTAGCAACACACATCCAATATCAAAAGCTACAGGCAGTGCAGACAGTAGGGAGAGTTTTAAAAAGGCAAATACAGGTGAATGGACAAAGGGTAGACAGAAACGCATGCCCCAGAATAGAGAGAAAAACCCACCCTGTGGGGCTGACCAGGGTGACCCTGGGAACTAAAAAATACCTAACCCCACCCAAGTCCCCCAGGGCAGACCCGGGTGGGGGAGTGGCCAAACAAGACATTCGCAGATCTGGACCCCGGCGCCTACAGAGAGACGGGAAGGCATGTGCCTCCTGCAGATGTTCAGTGTAAAGTTGTGTTTTTTTTTGGTGTGTTTTAATTCTTTTCTGAAATGAATTAATTTTTACTAAAGAAGTTGAAAGGATACAAAGCTGGCTAACGAACTCATCCAATGTCTTTCTCCAAACTAGCTATATGCAAAAGTTCAAGTAAATATGACAAAAATTACGGACACTAATCTGGGTCAACCGACTTCCTATAAACGGAGGGCAGACTGGAAGGAGGAGAGCGAGTGTTTCTGACGGAGAGAGAGAGTGGGAGAGTGTTCCAGGTGGATGGACCGTATACTGAGAAGGAGCGAGGGCCGAAAGTGCTGAGTTTGGTGCGGGGGATGAGGAGGCGGAGAGGGTCGGATGCGGAGCGGAGGGAGCGGGAAGGAGTGTAGGGGTGAAGTAAGTTGGAGAGATAGGTAGGAGCGTAGTTGTTCAGGGATTTGTAGCAGAGAGACATAATCTTGTATTGGATGCGTTGGGGGATGGGGAGCCAGTGAAGGAGCTTGAGCAGGGGAGTGATGTGGTCGGATTTTTTCTTTCTGAGGACGAGGCGGGCAGCATTGTTCTGGACGCGCTGGAGAGTGAGAGTGGTGGAGTGAGGAAGGCCGGAAAGGAGAGAGTTGCAGTAGTCGATGCGAGATGAGAGAGACAGCGAGTTTGGTGGCAGCTTCGGTAGTGAGGTATTTTCTGATCTGACTGATGCGGCGGAGGTGGAAATAACATGCCTGGGCCGTGTCGGAGACGAAGCTGGTCATGGAAAGAGAGGAATCTTAGCCACCCACTTAAGAAAGTATTTCGCCAAGTTTCAAGCTTGTGCGTACAGAAATATCGGAGATTCTCTTGTTTACATACATACGCGCACACACATACATACATACACACGCACATACATACATACATACGCACATACGGCGCTTCGCGCCAAATGTACGTTCAGCAGCGAGGTTAGATTAACTAGACATGACATAATTTGTATCTTGTTACTTCAATTGTTAGAGGTTTATCCTGCCCGCCTTTGACATCATGGACATGCTATTAAATTCGCCCCCACCGCGACCCGTCCTAAAAAGTTCCTTCTATAAATACGGATCACAAAGATCATATCTTGTCAGTTTAATGTTTCACGACAAATCCCCCCCAGTTCACCCATCCCCCACCCCCACCCCCACCCCCTCCTTGACCCGACCCTCACCACATCCCATTACTCGCGCTTTTCACTCGTGATGCCTCACTTAATACAGAACCCCGCTGGCCCGTAAGACAGAACCCCGCTGGCCTGTAAGTCACGATATCCCGGCCGGCCGTTAATTGCGCAACGTCTGACACCTACCCGATATCTCAGAACCCAATACCCGCGTCGTCCACTACAGCCAATCTCGTTAAGGTATTCGGAATTCCCAGAGTCTGGTTCAAGATCACATGGCAATACAATACACAAGCTGTACCCACGCCTTTGATGTAAGTCACTCCAGCGCTTGGTCGGGACTGAGATGGCACATTAAAGAATATTCCGACAGTGTCTCCTTATACATTCTTGGTGTTGATCAGACTTCTTCCAAGATTCCCATCAGTAGTTAACAGGTGACTGACAAATCCTCAGTCTCGTGGAATTGTACATCGGTAAAGTGGAGGGCTGATGAGGGTGGAGGAACGATTAGTTTTATGTTCATTCTGCTTTTTATATTTAAATTTTAAAAAAGTGTTTATGATAAATCTCATTTTGTTTTTGTGTTTTATTGATTATTTTCTCACTGATAGGGTAGGGATGGGGAGGGTTACATGTTCGCTGCAGTTCTGGCTCAACATATCACAAGCTAATGACACCGGTGTCCATTTGTGGTAAATTTGTACATGTCAGCTGAGACTCTTTAAAGAGGTGGAATACACGTACCTATATATACACATAATAACTGGATAGGTGTGACTCGTTCTCGCCAGCATTTCATCACCGCGATTACGTAGTCTTTCAGCTCTGATACATTTCCGTGAGGTCCTGCGCCGTCGCAATAAATGACCAACTAACATCTGTCAGTTTCGGATAACGAAGAACATCACAATTTTCCAAATCTCTCAATGAGGACACTATTATCGGCCGTTCAGAAATTAGTGTCACTGAAAGTCTCATAGACAGTTTGAGCAAAGCTCAACTCGTGTTTTTTCAAATAACTTTTCAACGCAGATAATTTCAAGACAAATTCAAAAAGAAAATATGATCACCAACATTAGACTTATTTTATTTTAAATTTCCTTTATTCCTGACAACAATGTGCAGCCGCTGACCTCAGGAAATCTTGAAAGTTACCTAATAAACCTGCCAAAATATATCTTGATCGAGCTCCTCGTAGAATATACTGATTCCTGTAAACTTCCACGCTAAATGTTGAACAGCCTGGCGCTGCAAAACGTTTAAACTGTCCATGGCTTGACAGTGGTCACTGAAACCTAAACAGAGTATTCAACTTTAGTGGCTAAACCGCTGGGTTTGAAGCCAAATCAATTTAAAAATAATTTTGGTCTCAATTTGGTGATCACTTTTTGTGCGTAGCATTTTATTCATGAGTTTCGCGATTCCGCGCGTGAGAGTAGTGAATGAGTGATTATTAGCCTGTGACTGTAACACTGATGATTGGAAATATAGTGGCCAAACAAGGCAAACACATTCGCAGATCTGGACCCCGGCGCCTACAGAGAGACGGAAAGGCATGTGCCTCCTGCAGATGTTCGGTGTTTTCATGATGGACTGACCAAAAAACGCGACAGGCCCATTGCTGGATTGCAATTAGTTGACGTGTGTGTGTTCGCGACTTGAGACGCTCGCCGATTGACAACTTCTTAACACCTGCACGTAAGCACCCGAACACACTTCACTGAGACCGTGTTCACAGTGATGCTATGATACACCGCAAAACTTAAATTTGAGATGTGATATTGCGGCCGAGATACCATTCAGGTTGACGCAAAGATTCTCATGAGCCCCGGAGCCTACAGACACGCATGAAATCTATGCCTCTTGCAGATGGTCAGTATTTCATGACGCAGTAACTAGAAAACTCGATTGGAGCAGTGGGCAGACGTTCACATCTGCACGGGACATAGACGACCCCGCCCTCCACGAGTCGCCTGCTGCCTTGCAGGCCTGGCCGCTTGGCTGCGGAAAGGCTAAGGGAGGAAACCCCTGACATCAAAGCCCCCGTGTCTCCGGGGAAGGCTTTTGCGCCAGAGACTAGGACAAGGACAGTCTGATATAAAACCTACGACCCGAGGACCTCGATGCCATCATTCGGCGCTCAGCAGCGAAGGAGAGAGGACGGCTCACCGCTCTCTCCCACAAAGCAAGCCAGCCAGCGAGAAAGCCAGCTAATACAAGCAAGCCAGCCAGCCCAGCGATGGACAAAGGAAAGAAAAACCGTCGCAAGACAAACAGGGAACAGGTGGAGGAGTACACCTCCACCCTCCCCCAAGTACAGAGACCACAAGTAACGGCCAGGAGGGAGACGAGGAGCTACAAGCCCCCTCTCTCCCCTCCGATACGGCCTCAAGAACAAGTACGGCGGGCACTCTCGCCCCCCCCCCCCCCCCCAGCAAGCTACGCGCCTCACCAGAGTTACGTGGTGGGAGGGTTGCAAGGATTCCCCTCACCGCGGGAACTACAGAATATCTTTGACCAGTACAGACACTACGCTGCCCCACCCCTCTTCCAATACCCAACATTGGAAGAGGAGCATCACGAAGACTCTTCGGAACCGTCATCGTGGGCGGACTCCCTGCACTCCCCACCTCCGGTCGACATCCCCGAACAACTAACGCGGGAGCGGCCGGCAACGCTGGAGGAGGAGGGGACTCGGCTCAGGGGGATCGGATTCGAGGAGTTGGTGATCCTATTACAAGACGCCGTTCCCATCCTAACGGCAGTTGATGGCGACCCGTACCACCGAGCACTAGTCGCCGCCCGGTGGCTAGTGCACTCGGGCGCCATCAAAGATCTGGAGCCGCCGACAACCAACGACGCAACCAGCCAGGCCGTGGCCTCCACGACACACACGGAGAGCCAGGCAACAACAGACCCCCCACAAACGGCCAACCAAGGGACTGACGCCACGCCACCCCCCACCACCAGAGACACAGGGTGTGGCAACACAGCACCGACACCCGCAACGAGGGAGATGGGCACGGCGACTGAGGCCACACCGGCCCCAGCTCCGACCACCACGGCCCCCACAGCCCCAGCCCCCCAGCAGTCAGGCAGCGGACCAACCACCGGCCCGAGACAAGCAAGAAGACGCCGCAGACCGCCAAAGCGCTACCGCCACCAGCGCCCACCACTGCTCGCCACGCCGCCACCACACATGCGGCTGCCACCGCAACACCGCCACTCACCCTCCCCATGGCAGCGCCCGGCCCCTCGACCAAGAATTGACTGGCCGCCGCCTCCACCACCCTACCTCCCCAGACCTTACTCCAACCGGCCACGGTGTCCCCGGCCGACTCCACCACCACCGCCACCACTCCTGCAACAGCTTCTGGAGTGGTTAGCGTTCCACCACCCACCAGCCTGGCGATAGCAACGGTTCCCCGGCCACACCACCCACCTCCTGCACCATCAACCACCTGGCCCCGGCAGCACCATCAGCCAGCTGCGCGACGGAGCGGCAGAGAGACAGCGAGACAACATCCCCCCCACCCCCCCTGCCCCCCCCCCCCCCCCGGACGAAATCAACGAGAGTTGGAAGTCCCTGTCCCTTTTTAAGCTCATCATCATCATCATCACCTCGATGCCATCGTCCCAGCTTGCTAGGCCATGGCAGATGAACCAAGGGTTTAAAGGGTGGGACCAGTACTGCGCACACTGCACTCCACCAAAAAGCTCCACCGCGCAGGCTTTAGGAAACGTCCACGGACCATGACGACGTCGTGGTCAACTCCTATAAAATCTTCGTTCGCGAAGTCAAGCCAAGCCAAACTAGAAAACTCGATAGCACCATAGCTAGATTGCACTTAAGTACATATAATTGACTCACGCCAATGACTAGAGAGACGCGCACTGATTGACAACCTCCTGTCACTTCCTCAGTGTGTGCTACTTCAAACCGTGATCACAGTGGTTTAACTCAGGCTACATCTCACAATTTCGAGAGAAAGACCGATTTACCGTTCAGTTTGACGCTATGATTCTCATGAGTTCCTGCGGATGCAAGCGCTTTTGTAGCTCTACGTCAGTTGGAGATGGTTGGGACTGAGGGGAAAGAACAGCACAATCGGCAGTGGGGGAAAGGGGGGTAAACACTGGTGTGAGTCATCATAGTCTAATAGCTATTATTCTGTCAAGACTGAAGTGCCCCCGCAGTCTTTGTGTCAAGAGGATGATGTTGCCCTGCAGTCTTTGTGTCAAGAGGATGATGTTGCCCCGCAGTCTTTGTGTCAAGAGGATGATGTTGCCCCGCAGTCTTTGTGTCAACTTGAAGAGGATGATGTTGCCCCGCAGATTTTGTGTCAAGAGGATGATGTTGCCCCGCAGTCTTTGTGTCAAGAGGATGATGTTGCCCCGCAGTCTTTGTGTCAAGAGGATGATGTTGCCCCGCAGTCTTTGTGTCAACTTGAAGAGGATGATGTTGCCCCGCAGATTTTGTGTCAAGAGGATGATGTTGCCCCGCAGTCTTTCTGTCAAGAGGATGATGTTGCCCCGCAATCTTTGTGTCAAGAGGATGATGTTGCCCCGCAGTCTTTGTGTCAAGAGGATGATGTTGCCCCGCAGTCTTTGTGTCAAGAGGATGATGTTGCCCCGCAGTCTTTGTGTCAAGAGGATGATGTTGCCCCGCAGTCTTTGTGTCAAGAGGATGATGTGTGCTGAAGCACACCGGCGTGTACACGGGCCGTTCAGCGGAGTTTTTTTGTCTATGAGATCTACTGTTGGATGCACTCGTTCCCAGCATTAGCTTTTGTTCTCAAGATGTAAAGAAAGGATAAACGTTGATAAATTACATACTCTGACCAAACAAACGGGTCCCAAGCCGGGGAATCGCCGGGTCGTGGGTTCGAATCCCGTCCCGGCCCCGGTAGCAGGACTCGCAATCCAGGGAGAAAAGACGGGCTTGTTTAATAACATGTCCGTTGAAAGGTCCTGGTAAATCAAAGTGGCACAGTTGGAGTGCGCCTGAGTTGATCAGTGTTCAGGTCGTACTCCATAGGCAGTAGATTTCCCTGTCCCCTATAACCCGCCCGTCAGGGCCGTCCATTATCACTTCGTGAAAGTTAAACCCCGAAATAACCAAAGACATATTTTTCAATTTTTACTTTGAAAAAAAAAAAAAAAAAAAAAAAAAAAAAAAAAAAAAAAACTTTTCCCTCAAACTGCGACGTACCATACGTCCAACATGACACGTTTAGGTTTTAGCATTTCCTTGTGATACATAAAAATTAATTCATTTCAACGTTTACTCTAATTAATTCTGTTTAAATGAATCAAAGTTTCCTGTTGCGTTACGTAGCGCTAGTCAAATACTTTTATATACGTCTGTGTTTTTCAAGATTTAATTTGCTTTTCGCCAGTAAAGTGATGGTGTCACAATATAATCTCCTTTAATAATAAATTGTGTTGTAACTGTCTTCTCTAAACGTGCTTCTTTCTCCGTTGAGTTCTTCTCTGCACTTTAGGGTTTAGCACTATTTAATGTACCTGCATTTATGTGAAATCCATGTCACAGAGAGGCGGTCGGTCCTACGAATTTTAAATAGTGCCGGTGCTTGCGCATACATCGTACCATTTGTACACTGCACAAATCGAGCAAATTTTATCTGACCAGTCTTGGGTAGCTATGAAGAAAACTAGGATTGCACGGAAGGTGTTGCTACTAGATGCCACGCGTCTGATTTAGTATGACTGCATTAGAAAGCGTCACTGCTCGTCGCCAGACACGTGTCAAGTTTCTTTTTTAAAAGACGATATGAAAATATGCACACCACCATGCAATGATACCGTAGTACGATGCACTGCTAAGAAACTAGCCAGAAACGTTTTCACCATCTGCGTCCTTCTTCTAACACGACAAGAACTAAGCCTTCCCTACTTCTCCACTAACTCCAGGTTACGATACGATAATTTCCTATTTATGTCCCCCTTGCACAGTCATTTGCTGGTTCATTTTATTAGCCCTCGTAACAAATATGGCTGGCGCCGTTCCATTTCGATCGATACATTGCATTAAACACTACTCCGTAACTTTGGTCACGCATAATTGATCGGCATCTCCCAACACCTTCCCGCAACGACCACTAATAATCATAACACCCGCCCGTGACAGCGACACCCGCCATGTGCACCTAGGTCCCCCAAGGACTTATTTCGGGGTTCTGACTGTGCAGTGTTCATTCATTTGGGCTTTTGTGTTCTCCGAATGGAGCATTTTTACGTTGATTCATGCAGACTAGCAACAGACATCCCATAGCGCGAACTGAATGTATTTTGCGATTTAAAAAAAGGGACAAGGACTTCCAGCTCTCGCTGATTTCGTCCTGGCGAACTGAATGTAGACGACACAGCGATATTTTAAATCTGTATTTTGTTTTCTATTATACTAAGGATTTATTAAAGTGCCCTCAACCCTTAGACGGCCACACTCCGCGCAAATATTGACTTTCTTGTAGCGCCGCGCAAATATTGACTTTCTTGTAGCGCCCGGAAAAGCTGAATACAGTGATGAAAGTGCGGCATACGGGGGTGATTATACAAATCACTTAGGAATATACAGTGTTCGCATTAACTCGTCATTTTCGGATTTATGCCGGTTTTGAAAGTAGCGGCCGGTTGATGGTACTTGTTAGAATTGAAGAATACCGATCGCAGGCAGGGACATCGAAACTATATGAACTATATTACCGGAATTGAATTACATTGAATTCAAGATGTTGCTTGATTTTCTGGGGTTTGAAGGAAAGCATGTTTACCTCTACCTGCCCCTCCCCCCCCCCTCAACACCCCCACCCCGCCCCTCTCCCTCCCCACCAGCCTCCCCCCTTTTAATTTTCCAAGGCCTGACTAGCAACCCATTTGTCAGTTTTGTCGGCATCACCGATTTTGACGGTGGGCGCTATAAAACAACGGTTGTAAAAATCATAACGCGAACTGAATGTAGACGACACAGCGATATTTATTTTTGTTGGCCTGTATCCACTGTTTCTGCTTTTGTCTCTGCGAACTTCACCTTGTCCTCCGGTCTGCACCGTTTGACAAGAGGTTGAAAAGAAATACCACCTGTTACGGTTGATTCGACCTTTTTTTTCCTGATTGTCATTTGTATCTTGTATGACTAAACACAAATTATTTTTCTCAAATTACTTTTGCGAAATCAATATGTTTGGCTTTATCGGCACGGTAATTTCACGGAGAGTTTCCAAACGGACGGAAGAGTCGATTCTGAATGGTCACTCAACAGATTTTCTATTTTCAATTTTATGTTCAGACTTAAACATCTGCCGGGTTAAAATAAACAGATCATACTGAATTATTATTTATCCGGTTTCTACTGAGCCGAACACAGAAGCCTATTTCAGACAGATTGTCGATGCAGATTGCATACATGACGGTGCCGTATCAGTACTTTCCTACTGCCCAGTACTACCACTGTGAAACTATCTTCCACTAGTTCCAGCAAAGACAATACATGTATATTATAATTAAATTTGGTTCCAGTGAATTTGCTCACATTTTAAAACCTTTTGCTAACTGCAATATGTCGCGAAAGACGGACCGACTGATAGCGCAGTGTATGTGCGTCTTAAACTCAGCATCTGAAGAAGCACTAGGTTAATTAGGCACTACCCGTAATTTAATGTGATCGTTGAACCCGCAGTTGAACGGACAGACTGAAAAGGTATGAGATACTGTCTGAATGATCTGTGTGGCGAAATAGAAATGCCCGCAGACGTGACATTACAAGAACATTTTAGCTTCACACCACCTGAATGTGGATTTTAATGCTCATCTGTAAATCTGCCGGACAGTCTTTTAACAACTGCAGTACACTCGGCAAGTGTGCTGTTCACGAACGTTACTGTACATAGGTTAGTGTCGAAGTTTCACGTCATAGTGTGGCTTGTACGATCCACTTACGCTCGGCCGGATTATCGGGTCTGTAACTGAGATCAAACGCGTAATAATGATCAGTGACCTATATTTAACAATCAAAAAGGTAGGGTTGGCCAGAGAATCCCTTGCTTCCGCCCCCCCTCCCCCTAATACTTATTTATCCGACCCCCCCCCCCCCCCCCCACACACACACACACACACACTCTCCTTCGGCCCGGTGTTTGTTGTTTTCTGTGGCAGGAATGTCACGCTGAGCTATTCCCAGTGAAGGTTATCTGCCCACACTTCATGAGCCCCTGTGACTAAAGGGGCACATGAAACTCTATGCCTGCCTGAGGGACTGAGTTGGGCCCCAGTTCAGCAATGATTGGACACTTTTCCACCGCTGGGGTTGACCAGCAGTCAGCGGCTTATTGCCGGATGGCTGCCTCAGTCTGATGATGCAATGTGGATTGTATCGCACAGCAAGAGGCACTGATTTACATGAGCCCCTGTGAGTGGCTGGGCACATGGCACTCTATGTCTGGGTGAAGTACTGTGACAGGTGCAGGTCAGGAGTGCCAAGTGAGGATATTTGACTATAGGTCCATTAACATACTAGGCTCACCCACCGATCCCGTGAGATAATTGTAAAATACACCGTTCAAGAAAAGAAGAACCATCGAACACAACTTTCACAAATAACCCTCAAATATTTTTTTTTTGTTGTTGTTGTCAGGGCTGACGCGGGGGGAGGGGGGGGGGCTGGATCCGCCACTGAGTCACGTGGGTACATTAAACAATCTCTGAACAAGAAATGACTATCGGTTCATATTTACCGTAGCTGCCGCTGTCGTGTATAGACGGATCAGGAAAAAAAGATAGTTGTTTTCGCAAACACCTAAGCCTTTTCGTGACAACTGGATCAACGTGTTTATCAATAGACGTGTTTGTCAGTGGAAATGGAAAGACTTGCAATAGGCTGAATACCAGGACATGTTGTTACACTGGCATACATTGTCCCTTGACAAACGTAACAAAACAGTGAGGCAGAATTTGAACACAAACTGCAATTGAGTCGGAAAAAATTGCTTTCCATGTACGACGCGTTAGTCGGGTGTTATCAATTGGGCAGTAATAAATAATGCCATATACAATGGAAAACTGAAGGGGTATGTCTCTCTGCATTGAGGTGAGGGGCGGGGGGGGGGGGGGAGGGCTCATGTTTGATTCGTTCTGTTCAATTGACAGCGCAAAACCACACTCAACATATTCCTGTAACATAACAAATCCGTCTCAGTCTCAGAAGAATAAACTGTGCCAAACATGTACATGTACGCTAGCTCCCAGCACTGACATTAGACTGCTGGATTTTGGTCCTAGCTCAGGATCATGCTAAAACTAGCCAAATAAAGACATCTGTCCCACACCACTCCTTTCAGTATGTGATAAAAAGCTTTCATTTCACTGATCAGCTGCAAAGGCATAATTCACTAAACACAATTGGTGATCGGCGATATTTTGAGCTCGGTGTCTACACTGCTCCCCCATCCTGATGTTATTTATGGACAAGGCGTTTGAGTCAAATGGTTTGAAAAATCCAAACAGCTGTTTTCAATTCAAGCCAGTTACAGCTGGTGCCGAACAGCTTCTCTAGCTCTTCTTCCCGTGTACAAAGTTACCAAGGCAAATCTGTCGATCCGGAGTTCAGTTTTCCTGTATTCTCTCCACAATACACATACCCAAATAAAAATTTGACAGATTTTATTTCAGTCCTCGTGGTCATGAGGCGTATCAAACAAAGCATGACATATCAGGCATTGGTGAGAAGGCACACGCTTATCGCCCTGCCCTACCACCCCCCCCCCCCCCCCCCCCCCACACACACACACACACACACACTTTTTGATTTTTCGGGCAGTGGTTTACCGTCTTAGTGCCATCTGCATCAGGTTAAAGGTCCCAAAACAAAACGGAATCACACACGTCGTTCCCCCTTGGGGAGTAAAGACTGATCTGCCTCTCAGTAGCACCTAAACTACACCTTTGACTACACCTCAAGTACACCTAGAGCTACAGCTAAGTTACTTTTGAGTCAGATCCGGTAAATGGTTGGAAAAATCCAAACTTACTTACTTACTTACGCCTGTCACCCCTACCCGGGTATAGGCCGTCGACGAGAGACCTCCAGCGACTCCTGTCCTGTGCTTCTCCTTCGATTTTACTCCAGGTGGTTCCCAGTCTCTTGATGTCTGCTTGGAGGTCTCGACGCCAGGTGTTTCTCGGCCTGCCTCTTTTCCTCTTTCCCTGGGGGTTCCATGACAATGCCTGCCTAGTGATACTGGAAGCTGGCTTTCTCAGACTGTCCCCAATCCATCCCCATCTTCTTCGCCCAATTTTATTCTCTGCTGTTATCTGCTCTGTTCTCTCCCAGAGTCTGACGTTGCTGATCTTCTCTGGCCAGTGGATTTTCAAAATTCTTCTAAGCCAACTGTTTATGAAGATCTGTACTCTGTTGACTGGTTTTTGTCAATCTCCAAGTCTCTGCTCCATATAGGAGAACTGCTTTTACGTTTGAGTTGAAAATCCGGACTTTGGTGTGTTGTGACAGCTCTCTGGAACTCCACACTTTTTCAACTGGAGAAAGGCTTCCGCCTTTTTTGTCTATGATGCTCCCGAGATAGGTGAAGGACTCCACCTCCTCCAATGGGGTGCCAGCAAGCAAAACTGGTTCTTCCCTGGTTGCGTTCAGCCTCATTGTCTTTGATTTCTGTTTGTGGATGGTGAGGCCCACTTGGGACGAGATGTCAGCAAGCCTCGTGGTCTTGTCCTGCATTTGTTGATGAGTGTGGGACAGTAAAGCCAAGTCGTCTGCAAAATCGAGGTCGTCAAGCTGTGTCCACAGTGTCCACTGTATTCCCCTTCATCTGTGCTCTGTGGTCCGCTTCATGACCCAGTCTATGGCCAGTAGGAAGAGGAACGGAGACAGCAAACACCCCTGCCTGACACCGGTTCTGACCTGGAGCTCCCTGGTGAACTGCCCTTCGTGGTTCACTGCTCTTGATCAGGCGGACGAGCTTTGTTGGTACACCGTAGTGTCGTAGGAGTTTTCACAGAGTCTCTCGGTCCACGCTGTCAAATGCTTTCTCGTAATCCACAAAGTTGACGTACAGCGGGGAGCTCCACTCCAGAGACTGTTCCACGATGGTGCGGAGAGTGGCGATCTGGTCTGTACATGATCTGTTTTTCCTGAATCCTGCTTGCTGGTCTCTCAGCTGGGGGTCAACGGAGCTCTTCATTCTCTCCAGGATGATCCTGTTGAAGACCTTTCCTGGTACTGAGAGCAAGGTGATTCCTCTGTAGTTGGAACACTTGCTGAGGTCCCCTTTCTTGGGAAGCTTGATTAGGTACCCCTTCTTCCAGTCAGCCGGCATCACCTCCTCTTCCCAGATCTTTCCAAACAGTGGGTACAGCAGCTCTACTGTTGTCTCTAGGTCTGCTTTCAGAGACTCCGCTGGGATGCCATCTGACCCTGCTGCTTTGCCGTTCTTCAAAAATGCCACTGCTCTTCTGATCTCTTCCCGGCTGGGTCTGTCACAGCTGATGGGTAGGTCGGTCTCTGCCGGCTGGATGTCTGGATCGGTCGGGTGGGCTGGGTCTGTTCAGTAACTCTTCAAAATACTCGGCCCATCTGTCGAGTTGGTCTGCTCTGTCTGCAATAGGCTTGCCTTCTTTGTCTTTTACTGGTCTTTCTGTATGGCCATACTTGCCCGACAATCTTCTGGTAATGTCGTAGAGCTGTTTCATGTTGCCGCTGCCTGCTGCCTTTTCTGCCTCTGCTGCCAGGCTGTCTGTGTAGGCCCTCTTGTCTGCCCTGATACTCCTCTTCACCTCGCGGTTGGCTTCCGAGTATTCCTCCTGTGCCCTGGCTTTGGCTGCTCTCGTGCGACTGTTGTTGACAACTGCTTTCTTCTGCTTCCTCACTTCTATCTTCTTCAAGGTCTGTGCCGACAGCCAGTCCTTGTGATGGTGTTTCCTGAACTCTACAGTGTCTTTGCAGGTTGAGTTCAGCGCCTCTCTAACTGCCTTCCACTGCTGCTCTGTGGTGACCGCCTCCTCTTCATTTACTAGCGCTTGAAACCGGTTGGACAGCACCAGTTTGAACTCTTCTCTCACTCCAGTGTCTGTCAGGAGGCCTACATTACAGCGCTGTCTTCTTCTTGTCTCTGTGCGGCTTTTCTTTAACTTGAGCTTTATTCTCAAGGTAAGCAGATGGTGGTCTGAGGCGACATCTGCTCCCCTCCTCACTCGAACATCTTGAAGGGATCTTCTAAATTTCTTGCTAATGCAGATATGGTCTATTTGGTTCTCTGTAATGGTCAGGTGAGACCCAAGTTGCTTTGTGTATTCTTCTGTGTGGGAAGATGCTGCCTCCAATGACAAGTCTGTTTAGAGCACAAAAGTCTACAAACCTCTCCCCGTTCTCACTCATCTCCCCTAGTCCCTGTCTCCCCATCACCTCTTCGTATCCGGTGTTGTCCTCCCCTTTGGCATTAAAATCGCCCATGACGATGGTGATGTCTCGCTCCGCACATTTGTCCACAGCACTCTGGAGTCGGTCGTAGAACTCTTTGTTTCTCTTCCTCGTCACTGTCATTAGTGGGCGCATAACACTGGATGACGTTCAGCTTGATCTTTTTCCTGGTTCTAAAGGCTGCCGTGATAATTCTTGGCCCAAGAGGTTCCCAGCCCATCAGCGCTCTCTGTGCCACTGGTGACAGCATGAATGCTACTCCTTCTGTATGGGGGGCATTCTCTTCATGACCTGAATACAGAATCATCTCCCCACTTAACAGCCTTTTCTGGCCAGATTGCGTCCATCTGGCTTCACTGATACCTAGCAGGGAAAGGTTGTACTTTTGCATTTCCGCTGCTATCTGGGCGGCCTTGCCGCTCTGGTACATGGTCTTGACATTCCATGTGCCCATGGATGTGTCCCTGGATAGAGAGAGGCGGCTCGGTCCTGTGGCTTCCGAAGACTTCCGGCTTTCACCACAGGACGTCATAAATCTTCTGGTAGAAGAACCTTCCTCCTCCAGGAAAGGAATTGCTGTTTGTCTTTTCGTCGGCGTTTTTGTAGCTATTTCCTTATTTGCAGGGTGGGGAAGCTACCCCCATGCCCAACCCCCTTACTAGGAGGACCAGGGGTTTTCTGTCGGGGTCACCTTCCCTTTGATGTTGGTTCACGGCACCATATTTCATTCGGTGGAGGGACCCCCTATCCACCACCCAGGGGACGCGCCTCAACGCCATATGGTCCCAGCGCGAGGGAAAAATCCAAACAGCTGTTCTCAATTCCAGCCAGTTACAGTTGGTGCCCAACGGCTTCTCCTACCTCTTCTTCCCGTGTACAAAGTTACCAAGGCAAATTTGTCGATCTGGAGTTTAGTTTTGCTGTATTTTCGCCACAAAACACATACACAAATTAAAATTAGACCGATTTAATGAACCCACAAATATTTCACTCCTCGTGGTCATGAGGCGTATCAAACATAGCATGACATTACAGGCAGTGGTGAGAAGCAAAAGTGGTCTTCACACACGCTTATAATCGCCATGCTCTCCACCCCCCCCCCCCCACCCCCCCCCCCCCACACACACACACACACACCCTCCCCCCATGCACGTTTTTGATTTTTCGGGCAGTGGTTTACCGTTTTAGTGCCATTTGCCTCAGGTTAAAGGTCCCAAAACAAAACGTTGGAACCACACACCTCATTCCCCCTTGGGAAGTAACTGATCTGCCTCTCATTAGCACCTAAACTACACTCTGACTACACTTCAAGTACACCTAGCGCTACAGTTAAGTTACATGTCAACTGCTGTATGCATGTGTTTAACGTTTGTGTGTACATTTGCGCGCACGCCGGGGACACAGGGAAGAGCAGTAATGGGACCTTGTGTTATGTCAATGACAAAAGACCATGACAAATGATTTCCGCTCACTTTTAATCCCCCTTCCACTTCTCCCCCCCCCCCCCCCCCCCCCCCGGTTGTTTGTCGTTTGATATTTTGAAGGCTAGAAAGTAACTGTCAGGCTCATTGCAAACCTCACCCCCCACCTTTAATCCTCCCTGAATAAAAAACATTTTCCTAAGCTGCCACTGCATGTATGACCAATGCCTAAAAATAAAGAGGTTGGAACTTTCATTAATTGGCACCTGAACTACACCTCAACTACACCTGAACTATGTATGTGTGTGTGTGTATGTGCGTACCAGGGAAAGGTGGACTGACCTGCTCCTGATTATCACCTAAACTACATACAGCTACACCTAAGTTACACCTCAACTGCTGTGTGCATGGGTACATAAAACTATCTCTGAACAATACATGACTATCGGTTCATGTTTACCGTAGCTGCCGCTGTCCTGTATAGACGGATCAGGGAAACAAGACAGTTGTTTTCACGAACACTTACGCATTTTTGTGATAACTGGATCAACGAGTTTATCAATAGACGTGTTTGTCAGTGTAAATGGAAAGACTTGCAGTAGGCTGAATACCAGGTCATGCTGTTACACTGGCATACATTGTCTCTTGACAAACGTAATAAAACAGTCAGGCCGAATTTGAACACAAACTGCAATAGTCGGAAAAACTGTTTTCCATGTACGACGCGTTTGTCGGGCGTTATCATCAAAGCGACAGTAATAAATATACAATGGAAAACTGAAGGTTTTGTCTGTCTGCATTGGGGTGAAAGAGGGGTGGTTGATTCGTTCTGTTCAATTGACAGCGCAAAACCACACGCTCAGATGTCTTTATTTGGCTAGTTTTAAGCACGGTGTCTACATACTGCACCCCCATCCTACTGTTATTTATGGATAAGGCTTTGAGTCAGGTGGTTGGAAAAATCCAAACAAATGTTCTCAATTCCAGAGAGTTACAGTTGGTGCCGAACGGCTTCTCTACCTCTTCTTCTCATGTACAAAGTTACCAAGGCAAATCTCAGGTTGATCCGGAGTTCAGTTTTCCTGTATTCTCTCCACAAAACACATATCCAAATGAAAATTAGACAGATTTTAGGAACTCACAAATATTTCAGTCTTTGTGGTCATGAGGCGTATCAAACAAAGCATGACATATCAGGCAGTGGTGAGAAGGCAAAAGTGGACCGTCTTTACACACGCTTATCGCCCCGCTCTACCTCCACCCCTAAAAATAAAGAGGTTAAAACTTTCATTAATTGGCACCTAATCTACACCTGAGTTACACCTCAACTGTGTTGTATATGCCAGGGAAAGGTGGACTGATCTGCCCCTGATTAGCACCTAAACTACGCCTCAAGTTACACCTCAACTGCTGTGTGCATGTGTGTGTGTACATGCGCGTGCACACAGAGAAGTGCATTGGAGGGACCTTGTGTTGTGTTAATGACTAATGACGTGCTTGTTGGGTTCAGTTCGTGGCTATGTCCTGCGCATTGAGTTATATTATAAATATGAGAAATGTGCCATATAAATACTATGTATGTATGTATGTATAGTGCATGCCAGTGAAAGCGTGATGGGGTGGTTGGGTGGGTAGACTTTGTGTCATTGACAAAAGATTTACTGAGATAACCTTTAAACCTAAAAGTCCTCTGGACTTAGGTGGGTAGGCCAGTAACTCCACACTTCAGTGAGGCTAAACATACTACTAATAGTACTTTTCATAGATGACTGATCTTGCCTTTAAATTGTTGTACTTTTGAAAATATACCTGTCACCCAGATTTGACTAGTATTTGTGAAGCAGTCAGATCTGCCAGCTATGTCGCGTTGAGATGTAAAGAATTTTAGAGAAATGAGCAGTACTTTTGGTGTCATGAGGTGCATTTTTGCATATCATTTCCTGAAATCATTAACAGCAAGATAATTATAAATGTGGTGTCAGCTTGTAAGGTATTCATGACCATGACATTGAGATGTCTGCCCACTTCCATCCCACACCCCATTGCCCCACCCATTTTTGTGTTTGTTTTAGGCTGGAAAGTAACATGTCAGTCACACTGTACCCCACCCCACCCCCTTCCCTCCCCAATGAAAAATATCTTCCTACATGGCCAGTGCATGACACATGCCTAAAAATAAAGAGGGCGGAGCTTGCATTAATAAGCACCTAAACTACAACTCTGACTACATCTCAAGTACACCTTCAACTGCACCTAAGTTACACCTCACTGCTGGAGGTCAAACTGAGATGTGCACCCTGGGACATGTTAATTAGGGCCTCAATTACACCTTATCATGACCTCCGGTTGGTAAGGCTAGAAACCTGTGTAATGGTCCCCAACTTTTAGGTAGAAACCTTTGTATGGATACCCCATTTGTAGGTAAAAATCTGTGTTTCAGTCTCAAACTTGCAGAAAAAAATTGTTAATAGGTCAGCTTATTCTTCTACATCTCTGTTCATCAGACTAATGCTGATTCAGTGTTTGTTCGTTGTGTTAAAATTCATATGTGCTTACTGCAGTCTTTCCTTTGGTAGATATTTTATGGGTTCCCAACTTACAGGCATACTACTGTGTATGGGTCTCCACTTGTAGGTAGAAACCTGCATAATGAGCCCCCAACTTATTTGTAGAAACCGGTGTAATGCGTCCCCAACTTGTAGGCAAAAACCTGTGTATGACTTTCTAACGTGTAGATAGAAATCTTTGCGCATAAAAAATGATTCAGTATTTCTCCGTTGTGCTGGAATTCATGTGTTTGTCGCTGTTTTTCTCTTCAAAGATATTGAATGAGTTTCGAAATTGTAGACAGAAATCTGTGTATAGGTGCTACGTTTGTATGTGAAACCTGTGTAATGTGTCCCCAACTTGTAGACGCTGTCAGATGGTTCTGAGGCGTCTACTCGACATTAAACCCAAATTACTAAGTCACTAACTAGCCCAAAGTGTAGGAAAAAGCCTGTATAATGGTCCCCAGTTTGTAGGTAGAGACCTGTGTATATGTCCCCAACTAGGTAGATAGAGACCTGTGTATATGTCCCCAACGTTTAGGTAGAAACCTGTGTATATATGTCCCTAACGAGACCTGTGTATATGTTCCCAACTTGTGTTAAACCAGTGTTAAACCCAAAAGACTAACTAACTATCCCAACTTGTAGATAGAAACATGTGCATGGATCCTAACTTGTAGGTAGAAACGTGTATGGGTCCCCAACTTATCTATAGGTAGAAAACTGTGTATGGGTCCGAACGTGTCGGTAGTAACCTGTGTATAGTTCCCCAACTTGTAGGTAGAAACCTGTTTAATGGTCCCTTACTTGTAGGTAGAAATCTCTGTATGGGTCCCCAAATGGAACTGGTAGGTAAAAACCTATGCATGGGTCCCCATCTTGCAGGTAGAAACCTGTGTACAGGTCCTGAACTTATAGGTAGAAACCTGTGTATAGGTCCCCAGCTTGTAGATAGAAACTTGCGTATATGACCCCAACGTGTAGGCAGAAAACTGTGTATGGGTCCGAACGTGTCGGTAGTAACCTGTGTATACTAGTTCCCCAACTTGTAGGTAGAAACCTGTTTAATGGTCCCTTACTTGTAGGCAGAAATCTGTGTATGGGTCCCAACATTTTGGTAGAAATCTGTGTATTGTCCCCAACTTGTAGGTAGAAACCTGTTTAATTGTCCCCAACTTGTACGTAGAAATTTGTGTACATGCGCATTTCTCCCAGTCACTTACTTGGTGTACCCCTCTTTGCTATCCTTTTTTTTTTTTTTTTTTTTTTTTTTTTTTTTTTTTTTTTTTTTTTTTGGGGGGGGGGGGGGGGGTTGTTGTTGATGCTTTGAACGCAGTAGATCTATGATCATTGGTTGATAATGCACCATTCTCTTCCCTGGCAGTGCTTTTTCCTACTTAGTGTCTTCTTTTTGTACTTATAGGTGTAGCAGAGGAGCCCTCTGCTAACGCTATCGCTATTTACTACCAGCGAGTCAGAGTTCAGTGGTTTAGTGCACGCTTGGCGCACTGTGAGCGAGAATTTTGCTGACTTAGCTAGTTAGTGTGTACATAGACCACAATAACCGGACAAGCATCTCTTTGCCGAGAAACAGACGAACCGCAGGCCGAACTCCCGTCGCGCATGCGTCAATTGATTTAGTCAACCTACGCATCCGCTTTTCTTTCCACACACAACAACAATGGAGATCGACACTGTTTTGCAGGTAAAGAGGAGCAAACATTCACAAGATTTTCTACCTTGAACACTTATTCAATAAATAGGGGCATACATGGTAGCCTTTTTTTGTTTTTTGACGGTTTATATTTCGATTGAAGTCTTCCTTTGTGCATTCTATCGTTTATTTGTGTCACACGTGATAGGCTGCTGGAGTAGATCAAGTGAAGTGTTCTAGTATTAGTTTCACGTTTACACGAGATGGAAACTGTTGAAATATAACAGGCTAAAAGAACGTGTCGTTGGTGTGCGATGTTTAGCACCATTTTATATACATACTTCACAGCAACGGGAAATCTCCCACCTTAAAACAACAACACGCAATGAGACAAACAGACCCCAAGTAAAACAAAGGGAGGGAACAAACACAGCAACGAACGAAATATAAATACAAGGTTAACTCCCCCACTAATAACAAACGCACAAAACACCAACAGTGCTACATGCAGCCCCTGACAACGCAATGAACCGGACAACAAAAACCAGTGACAATTATTTAAAAAAAAAAAAAAAAAAAACACAGAAAAATCACAAGTGTGGTTAGGTGGGTCCGCTGACGAGAGCAGTACCTAGCTTATTCAGTGCAAGCGAAAATGTGCTCGAAATACACAAAGGGAATGAAGTGACGTAACAAAATCTAGACCTGGGTCATAAAACCTTGTGTATACGGCCAAGCCAGAACAAACAGGCTAAAAGAACGTGTCGTTGGTGTGCGATGTTTGGCACCAGTTTATACACACACGAGTCCCGAATAAATCGCAGGATAAAACTTTTGTATAGTGAATCAGAACTTAATAATGATGATTAGAACGAGCTTATATTCTAGGTAAATAATACTTACCCAACTTCACGCATTCCTGTCGAAAGTGTCTAGAACAAATCTTTGCAGTGTCTTTGTTAAAATTGCTGTCTGCACGATTCACGGCGTGAACAAGCTCTCTCTCCCACTTCAGTCAAGTCCTTTGGTTGGCGAATGGAGAAAAACGACAGCCCCTTGTGCTTTCCGTTGCATGCACCACAACCCACAATCGTACAACTTGCACCAGGCATAATGCAAGACAAAAGACACTTTACAAACTGCACCACTAACCAAAATCATAGATAACTAAAAACATTCCACGTGAAAAGCTCTCCGATGTACTGAACCGGAATAATGAGTTGACTGATGCGCAAGAATAGTTGCGCGACGAGTGCAGAGACCGGAAGCAGGAGAGAGAGCGGTCCGGTTATTTATGGTCTATGGTGTGTAGCAGACTACACGCGCGAAGCTGTGACGTAGTTTCCGGACCCAGAGGCTGGGAGCCTATATAAAGCGGCCGATTCTCAGTCTCGTCGGCAAGAATTCCACCAGACCAAAAGAGGGAGACGGAAAAATCTCACAAGGGTACTTAACAACATACCCACCCTTCTTCAAGGCAAGAGGAAAGACCAATCACGGCTAACAAGAGTCCGATTGGGGGGCGAAAGATACCTAGTCCACCCGAACCAAATAGTATGCACATGCGGCCACATACTCACTACGGAACACGTACTATTAGACTGCCAAAATATAGAAGAAACCAGAGCCACAATAGCAGAAAGACTGAACACGCCCCTCACGTTAGAAGGCCTCATAAACCCTGACCCTACAACATGGTCCACCACCACCAAACTCACAATACACCTGCTCAACGAGCACCCCCTAGTTAAATACATATAAACAAACAAGGAAGGAGAGAGAAGGCAAACCACACCATCGACCCAGCGAGACCGGGACCCGGACACCCACTGGAGCACGGGCTCTCCCCAACGACCCAACCGCCCAAGGCGCGGACAGGCATGATGAAGGATAGAATAAAGCGATGCGCGTACATCAGCAACAGTCAAAATAAACCCCCTCCCCCCCATCCCCCGCCCCACCCCCCCTGGACGAAATCAGCGAAAGCTGGAAGTCCCGATCCCTTTCTAAAATAGCATAGCATAGCAGTCTCGTCGGCCCCGCCCCACCCCCCCTGGACGAAATCAGCGAAAGCTGGAAGTCCCGATCCCTTTCTAAAATAGCATAGCATAGTCTCGTCGGCAACGAACAACATTCGCAGCACAGCAGCCGAGGAGAGAGGACGGTTTTTTCCGCTCTCTCCACACAACAAGACCGCAAGCAAGCAAGCCAGCCAGCCAGACGCAGAGCGCGAGTGCACGGTCCACCGCACAGCCCGCGCTCTCACTACACACAGCGACTTTTCCAAGCCAAGCAAGCCAGCCAGCCAACATGGAACAAGGGCGCAAGGCAAGAAGAAAGACGAATATGGAACAGGTGGAAGAGTACGCTTCCACCTATCCTCAAACACAGCGGAAACCACCACCGGCCAGGCGGGAGACGAGGAGTTATAAGCCTCCTCTCTCCCCGCCAATCAGAAGATCTGAAGACCGACCGATTCCAGCGTACTGGGAACAGGTGGGGGACTTATCCCCCACCACCCAAGCGCCACAGCTGACACCAAGAAAAAGACTGCCACTGACACCGGCTGACCTAGATCGACGAATAAGGGAATCATTTAACAGATCCGCCCCACCAATACCACCAAGGGGAATGTTCCCCCAGATGGACGCATTTCTAGACAGAATGCGTCCGCCAACCAACAAGGAACAGGCGAGCCCGGCCCGCCCCCAGTCACCACCATCACCACCACCATCCGTACAAGAAGAAGAAGAAGAGATGGCCCGGGATCCCCCCCAGGCACCCCCCCCCCCCCCCTGGAAGCGGGGGGCACGAGGATTCGATGGAATCGGCCTCGGAGTCTGAGTATTCACCCTCATCCCCGCCGCCGCTCATCCTCCCGGAACACATCACCCGGGAACGGGCGGCATCGTCGGTGGAGGAGGGGGTCAGGCTCAGGGGCATGGACTTCAGCGACCTGGTGCTCCTGCTCCAAGACGCGGTGCCTGCCATATCAGCAGCAGGAGGGGACAACTACCACCGGGCACTTATCGCCGCCCGGTGGTTGATCCACACCGGGGCCATTGCCGACCTCGCCATCCCGACACTCTGCGATACCGACGCGCAGACTAACATCTCAACCTGCGCAGAAGCAGAGTGTCAGGTGGCACCCACATATGAGGACTTTGAGTGTCAGGTGACACCCAGGACACAGTCAATTGGGACGTCGGCAGCTCCACAGACGGCAACCAAGAAGATGGGGACCATCACCACCGCCACCAAACACAGGGGTTGCAACACCATCTCGCCGCCTACTACACAGGAAGTAGGCACTGATGCAACCCCTGCCCCCCAGCAAGAAGACAAGGGCACCACCACCGAGCCCACTCCGAAATCAACCAGCACGGAACCACACCGGCGACGGCGCAACCGGCCTCCAAAGTGGATCCGTCACCAACAGCGACGCCCACCACTCCTCGCCACACCGCCACCACACATGCGACTACCTCCACAACACCGCCACCCACCTCGTCCGCACCAGCGCGCCACGCCTCGACCCAGGATTGACTGGCCGCCACCACCACCACCCTACCTCCCCAGACCCACCTACAACCGGCCACGGTTCCCCCGGCCACCCCCACCACCACCGCCACCACTCCTACAACATCTACTGGAGTGGCTGGCACACCACCACCCACCAGCCTGGCGATAGGCGACGGCCCCCGGCCTACCACCTGCCTCCTGCACTACCAACCACCCGGCCCCGGCAGCACCACCAGCCAGCAGCGCAACGGAGCGGCAAGCAGACAGAACGACAACCCCCCCCCCCCTCAACCTCCCCTGGCCCACCCCCCCCTGGACGAAATCAGCGACAGCTGGAAGTCCCAATCCCTTTTCAAGACTCACTCACTCAGTCTCGTCGGTGGTTGTGCATAATGATCACCCTCCCCTTTCCCCCTGTGAGCGGTTGTGAATAATGATCTCTCACATTCCAGTCCCTTTCCCCCTGTGAGCGGTTGTGAATAATGATCTCTCACACTCCAGTCCCTCTCCCCCGTGAGCGGTTGTGAATAATGATCACTCACACTTCCCGGCCCTACCCCACGAGGCGGTTGTGAATAATGATCACCTCGAGCCACCCCGACCCTACCCCACGAGGAGGTTGTGAATAATGATCACCTCGAGCCACCCCGACCCTACCCCACGAGACGGTTGTGAATAATGATCATCTCGAACCACCCCGGCCCTATCCTATAGGGACAGTAGTGTTTCGGTTTAGTTCACCCAAATAGGGTTTAGGATGCGTTAGGACAGCGCGTAGGTTTTATTGGTAAGTGCGTATAGGTGTTAGGCCTAGGAGCTAGGTTCACTAGGAATCGTATTCATCGTTGTAGGTGTCAGGCATAGGAGATAGGTTTGCTAGGTATCGTGTCGGAAGGTATAGGTGTTAGGCCTAAGGTGTTTAAGGTTATTGGCACTTGCACTGGTTCGACTAATTTTGATTATGTTGTTTGTTTTATTATGAATGCTTTTCTGGTACAAATAAATCTTGGAACCTTACTTCTATCTTATGATGCTCAGCGGCTAGAGTGAGAGCGAGACTGAGACTGTGCGTGTGTACGTGCGAGAGGTTTGTGTGTGTGTGCATGTATGACGGTGTGACTGATCGTGCGAGCGCACGTTACTAGCAGCTCAGTAGGAACGATAACAACAAGTCCAGTCAAAATAGGGTTTTTCTGGATACTGTGGTCGGTCCATTGCGCAAGCAACTTTGGCTTTTTGAACACAACGCGAGGCAAGAGTAAACACTGACGGATTTCAGTTGTGCGCATGCGAGACTAGAGTAGATTTATCTACTCTCCACTGCAATCTCCAGTCCTTCCCTAGACCACAAAAGGAATGCGGACTTAAACTCTGTAGGCACTTGAGTACTGTATTAGATGGGCAGTTTTTGTCTATCTGATAAACTATTTAAGTCGCCTACACCCAGTCACTGAGAGTCCGGTTACATAGGTATAACCTGTGCATGGGTCCCCAACTTGCATGTAAAAACCTGTGTATAGGTCCTGAACTTGTAGGTAGAAACCTGTGTATAGGTCCCCAGCTTGTAGATAGAATCTTGCGTATATGTCCCCAACATGTAGGTAAAAAGCTGTGTAGGGGTTCCCAACTTGTAGGTAGAAACCTGTGTAGGGGTCCCCAACTTTTAGGTAGAAACCTGTGTAAGGGTCCCCAACTTGTAGGTAGAAACCTGTGTAAGGGTCCCCAACTTGTAGGTAGAAACCTGTGTACGAGTCCCCAACTTGTAATAGAAATCGGGGTAGAGGTCCCCAACTTGTACGTAGAAACCTATGTATGGGTCCCCAACTTGTAGGTAGAAACCTGTGTATTGGTTCCCAACTTGTAGGTGGTCAAGAGTGCGACTGACTAGGCGTCGAGTGCCGGTTTCGCTACCCGACTGACAAAACAAAGCCTTCAAACTCAAAATCGGGCATGCATCTCACACAACCATATCTCAACTGGTTAGAAATTGAACATACCTTCTAATCCTGTGTCATTTTTGCATGTGTGTGTGTTGTTGTTGAAACTCGTGTATGGGTCCCTTATTTGTAGGTGGAATCATGTGTATAGGTCCCCAACTTGTAGGTAGAAATCTGTATAATGGTCCCCATCTTGTAGGTAGATAACTGTGTATGGATCCCCAACTTGTAGGTAGAAACCTGGGTACAGGTCCCCAACTTGTAGGCAGAGAACAGTATATGTCTCCACAACTTGTACATACAATTTTCCCCGTAAGAAACCATTAAAAGCACTAGGATGTAAAAACCAATACTTTGTTTTGCATTTGTCCATTGCTTATGTGTTGCAGACTTTAAAAACGATATTTCTTGGCCAAAGCCTATTCCTGTCGTTAGATTCAATAAAATATACAAAATATATAATATACACGGCTTTTGGATGACAATCTTACAAATCTTACATGCCTACAGTTTTTTCTGTGTGTTTCTGTCAATGTTATGTCTTGTTTTTATTGTGCATCAAATTTTTAAGCAGTCACAGCAAAAACATGCACATTCAGTGAATGAACAGAATCAGTCATACAGTCAGAACTCAGATGGAAAAGTATTCTCTAAATGTACTCTGGCAGAGACTGACACAAAGGCATCTAATTTTGACACAGTGCACTCATAAAACGAAATCCATTATCATAGGTCATTTGATGGTGAAGCACTACTTTTTCTTTCATTTTTTCTTCTTTCAAATATCTCCTTTAAAAAATACTTTTCCACAGCATGCTATGAAAATATATCATTTATGCTATTTGACCTAAATTGTATGATTTTCCAAGTTTGTTGTACAGTGGAGTCCAGTTAACACGAACTCGCTTTACACAAATTTCCGGTTAACACGACCGTTTTTGCATTCCCGTCGGCGACGGCCTTCTTATTCTGTATTAAAATTTCACTGATAACACGAAATTTCACTTTACACGAAGCTGGTTTCGGTTCCCAACCAGGGCAATTTCACTATTATTCACCTATTTAACACGAACACAGATTTCATTCTCAAAAACCAATTCATGAAAGGGGCACTGCACGTGTCGCTCTCACGCTGGTACACATGAGATCAGAGCGAACTCCAGTCTGTGATTGGCTGAATAGCCTTCAGCTGTTGTAATCCGTCTTCTAGCAGAGTCCGAAATAGCTCAGGCGGTTAAACGTCGGAGCAGGAGAGCGAAGGGAATCGCCGGGTCGTGGGTTCGAATCCTGTCCCGGCCCCGGTAGCTGGACTCACAATCCAGGGGGAAAAACGGATTTGTTCAATAGCATGTCCGTTGAAAGATCCTGGTAAATAGATTTCCCTGTCCCCCATAACCCACCCGTCAGGGCCGTCCATGATCACCCTCGGTGCTGTGGACGTTAAACCCGAACTAACCAAATCCGTCTTCTCATTGGCTAGCGTAACTTCTGAACTGTATGCATGTTGCACCATTCGTGTGCCCTCTCTTCTGACACAACCCAACACTCCCTCAATTCAGTTAACCACCGATCGTGGCTACCCCGTCTTTGCGAGAAGCGAGAGAGGCAGCAGAAATACTCCGACTATTTTTTCAAAGTGACCTAATGACAAAGATTAATGAGATACACGATTGTCTCTCTACAAGGGCTGTCAATAACGCAAGAATGACTTTGATCATGGCATTTTTAAAAATGACTTTAACTGTGTTGCTTTTACCGATGCGGGATTGTACTTCAGCCTGTGTTGCTTTTACCCGATGGATTTTACTATGGTTTTTACCTGATGGATTTTACATTAAATACGTGAGCTGTACACATTTCCCTGTGTTTTCCTAGCGAGCTGAAAGTATGCATATAAAGTACGATAATATGTACTTTTAACCTCGTACTCATTCATGGCACACATCTCTTACACACTTTCTCCTTGGGGGCCATGATCAATTTTGAGGCCATATTGGTTAACACGAAATATGCACTGTGAGCGAGAATTTTGCTGACTTAGCTAGTTGGTGTGTAGCGGACTACATGCGCGAAGCTCGGTGACGTAGTTTCCAGTTTCAGAGGCTGGGAGCCTATATAAAGCGGCCAATTCTCAGTCTCGGGGTGATTGTGAACAATGATCACCACCCCTCCCCCCCTGTGAGCGATTGCGAACAGTGATTTCTCACACTCCCCTCCCTCTTCCCCCGTAGGCGATTGTGAACAATGATCTCCTACATTTCCCGGCCCTACCCCCATGAGGCGATTGTGAACAATGATCTCCTCAACCACCCCGGCCCTATCCCACGAGGCGATTGTGAACAATGATTTCCTCAACCACCCCGGCCCTACCCCACGAGGCGATTGTGAACAATGATCTCCTCAACCACCCCGGCCCTATCCCACGAGGCGATTGTGAACAATGATTTCCTCAACCACCCTGGCCCTACCCCACGAGGCGATTGTGAACAATGATCTCCTCAACCACCCCGGCCCTATCCCACGAAGCGATTGTGAACAATGATTTTCTCAACCACCCTGACCCTACCCCACGAGGCGATTGTGAGCAATGATCTCCTCAAACACCCCGAGAGAGAGACAATAGGAGATTACTAAGAATCAAATTTCAATAAAGCCGCACCCATCATTAAATCTCGCCTTTATTGATAAGAAAATATATGACATCACATAACCTCTTTATTATCACATAATCACCCTTTTGTTTTTTGAAAAAGTGGCGACCATGATCGGCGCGGCTTTATTGATTTTGATACATAGTAATCTCCTATTGTCTCTCTCTATAACTATTGTCTCTGTGAACACCTAATCACACACTGTTAATTTAAAAAATCGCGACCATGGCCATGTTTATGAACTTTACCATTACAGCTCTGCATTCATGGCTACCGTACACACTGAACCAGGAAGTAAAATCGACTGTAGACGGTATTCGGCTGCCTTGTACCGAGTATATGAGGTTTACATAGAATATGATTCTCACGAGCCTAGATTTTTATAAGTGGACACAGGTCAGATCCTCAAGAACCTCGGACTCCAGGCGTACTGAACCCGCGTTTACAAGCATTAGTAAACTTTTTTTGTTAGCTCTCTCATAGCGAGTCTTGTTTAATATTATTTTACTGCAAGTACAATTTCTGAAAAGGTGACTGCCGTCTTATGTATACTCCGAATATGTTTACACACAGTACAAGGTCAGGCACCGTTCTATTATAAACAGATGTGCCAGCCTTGACTAGTCTTAAACCTGGTGTATACACACACACACACACAAACACTCACACACACACAAACAAACAAACAAACAGACGCATAAACAAACAGACACACTCACTTACACACACACACTTACAGACACTCATGTCAGTACAATTGTACCGTAAGCCTGAGTCTAATCTAACAGCTGATGTCAATAGCAGGGGACACATTCCATTCCTTTTCAATTCAGTCCCGTTGCGGCTTGCGCCTGAATTGAAAAGCTCTCAGCCGTCAAAGGCCTTTTCATGAATACAGCCGTTTAAATTGCTAGATAATGACAAAGATTAACAGGGGGGACATCATGATTTGATTTTTGTACAAGTCTTAATGTACTCCTGTCTGGTTTCTGAGGAAAATCAAACGGTGGTCTGTCTGTTTGTCTCTCTCTCTCACACACACACACACACACACACGCACGCACACACACACACACACACACAAGATACACATAACTACAGACAGACACGCATGCAAACACACACACACACCTCACCCCCCCCCCCCCCCGCCCCATACACACACACACACACATAACTACAGACAGACACGCACGCAAACACACACACACACACACAGATTGTAAGATATTTATTCCGAGTGCATAACCGACTGAACATGCCTGACGCGAGCCATTGAAACACACCAGCCGGCGTGAGACGATAATAACTCTTATTCAATTCACGCACTGGTGGGTAAGACTGGTGTACATATTTAGACTGTAACTAAGCTTTCAAGCTGAAAATAGACACATTACTCTCTGTTTTATACAGACACCCGACTGAGTACATAAACAACAGATCCTCAAGAACCGCCAAGAATCAAGGCTTGACTTCCATTGTACAACGTTTCAGTCAGCTGTACTCTCAGGACCCACATTATGAGTAGGTTGTGAAAACTTGTCGACATGCTTTTGACACACACATAGATTAACAGTTCAGTTTCGAATACTCTGCCGAACTCATGAGGCTCCAAGATTTATGAATATTATTTTCGACGTAATTTTCAAGTGATGTCTGTCGTCGCTCTTTTGTTCGGCTGAATGGGCCTGTCGTCTGCTTACTAATGTTTTGTGGTTACCCTTGGTACCGTCTGTAGGTAACATGAATGACGCATTTTACCTTAACATACTTGTCTCATAGTCACCTCACACAGAGAGAAGCCTGATTTAAAAGTCTATATAGATGTGCTATTACGTACCTGTCTCTTTAATCCAGTGTACAGTAACATTAAAAGCTATCATCTTGTTTACCAGCAATGAGTCACGAACACCTGCCTGTTAGCACCGAAATCAGTCTAGTCACACACACACACACACGCACACACACACACATACATACGGGTAAACCCACCTGTGACTGAGACTTGAGAGCCCTCATCCAAATCACTCAAGTACACAATCCATGCTAGTTAGCCTCAGGCTTTAAGAAAAAAGCCATTTGAAGTCTATCTAGATACCATTATTTTTGAGTCAATACCCTAAAAACACGGCTATTAGCGAGTGTGTGCATGCACTTGTATAAACATTTAAGCAGGTGTTAAAGTGACAAAAGTAATTACAAAATAATGTATAATTTGGTTTTGTTAAAAAATAAATCACTCATTGTTTTAACAAAATCAAATAACAACATCTTTATTCTATTATCTATTGTAATTATTTGCACATTTTGTTATTTACTTTTGACAAAATATGTACTTTAGTCAAGAATTAAAGCATAATTTAATAGAGCAAGGGAAGTAACTTTTTTGTCTTGCTGACATTTTTACAAAATTACTTCCTTTGTATAAACCTGTACTCAAACAAAGGAAAAAGTAATCTGAAAATTTTGTTATTGAACAGGGGTGATTCCTTCCTTTTTTTGGTGCTCAAGTCATGGGTAAAATTATCAAGTTACTGTCTATGTTACTGTCTAGATGTTTTATTTGGCTCTCACTTGGCCAGGGTGTGATTTATAATTTACTGCAAAGTCAATAATTGTCAATACTGTGTCAGGTATGTTTGCTTTAAAGGACAGGGTTACTGTACATGACACCACAATTGAAATCTGTGAAGCATGTTATTAATAAGCCCACTGAGAGAGATAATATAGGACAGGCAAGTCTTGTCTGGGGTAAACTCAAACACTATTGGCAATATTGCTGAGTGGTGTAAACGTATAAAATTACTGTTCAGTGTAACTTCCTAGAAAAACATGATTTTGCTTGATAACAAATTTAAAGTTACCTGCAATTTTGATTTTATATAAAAAAATTTAATTACATTATAAATGAATTCAGATGAATTGTTATTACTGAATGATATCAATGCTGTAGAAAACAAAGACTTAGACTCGAAAAAAACAGCGTCTTTTGTCTGTAATTGTCTCAGGCAAGTCCAAAACTTATCTCGGAAAACAATACATGACAGAGGACATAGAATCTCTAACCTCTGATGAGCTATTTAAACTTCATTCAAAATATGAAAACCACATCGCTTCATTAATGACTCGTGATTTAAGTCGATCTCTAGTATGCCTATACACAAAAGCAGTGAGTCACTTTCTACCTGTGGATAGTGACAGCCTATCACACGACCTTGAAAGCAATCCTATTGTTTCAAGTTCAATTGGTAAATTAGCATGCCTCATGTTTTACAAGTTTGGAAATTACCTTGCACCTGTGGTAACATTACTAGTTACCGGGAGTCATATTGATTTTTCAAAAATAAATTTTACTGCAGAAGAAAATGGACGAAACCCAGATGACCCCACAACTGAACCCCGACCCTGTTTTGACACAGGTTCAAACTGTGACTAAGGTTAAAAGTCCAGGCCGCGTTGAGGCAGGAAAAAGATTAGCCGAATGGAACAAGCAGAAAAAATTACAGCTTCAAACACAAACAGAAAAGGCTCATGTAACTGATCCACCGTCAGGACCATCAGGACCAGTGTCACTACTATCACACCCACAACAAAGTGAGAGACAAACAACTAAGTCTAACCCTGACCCCGAACCTCAATCAACAAAATATATAATTGCCGGATTTGTTGCCGGATTTGGTTACGTAGGATATCAATTATACAAAAAATACAAACCACAGACTCGTACAGTGACCAAAAAATCAGACACTCCAAAAACAAAACCAGAAGTCGCCACATTACCAGTAACACCCAAAGCCATTGACCCATTTTATATGCAGTAAATAAAAATATTATTTTAATTTTTATTGCCTTAGAAAATGAGCGACACAAAGAACATAATGAACCTTGTGTATCATTCTGCCGTAATCAGCGGACTAGCAGTAGCGTATTCTATGCTAGAAAAAAATCTACTCAAAATGAAATCAGCAGACCTCAGTAGATTAGATTTCGAAGACAGCGCAAAGCTAACTGTAGTTGTCACAGCGTCGATTGCGACAAAAGATTTTCTTGTTAAGCAAGGAATTATTCCCGAAAATGTTTCTATGTATATAAAAACTATGGCGACTTTGGCAGTAATAATTGGAGGCGCGATGGTCAACGCCCTGGCATTTAGTGGCTCAAATTATCTCTTTTCAAAAGTAGGCAGAGAGGAATCTGCAGAAGAAATGAAACGTCACAATGAAGCGTCTGAAAAACTTGCTCAAGCCCAGCAGGATTATGAAAAGAATAGAATTGAGAAACTTGATTTCATTAATGAAAAACTGAGGCTAGAAGGCCACGCACAGCATATGTTTTCAAATACAGACGAAGCAATCCGTGAGTATTTTTTAGTCACAGGTAATGACATGTCTATCCCAAAACCAAAACTTAGTGACTACTATCAACCGAGTACAGAACAAAGAAACGGGGAGATAATCTTTGTTCTAGTGGGAATGACATTTGTTTATTTTACTGGACTTTATATTGCTAGAAGAAATGAACCCCGGGGTAGAAAATAAACTATCAAAAATATATTACTCTCCAATCGGATATTGGAAAGGAGCAACAGCTATTCAGAAATTACATGCCGCTGTGGGCGGAGATATAACACTCAATCAAGTCAAACAATGGTTGCAGAGACAAGCAATTTGGCAGATATATCTTCCTGCTCCAAGAAAGATATCTAGACCCCATTTTGAAAACATTACCCCAAATGACACACATCAAATGGACCTCCTGTTTCTACCACATGATACAATAAGAAAGAAACGATACAAGTACGCTTTGACTGTCGTAGACATAGCTTCAAGGTATAAAGACGCTGAACCCATATCTGACAAAATAGCTACCACAGTTGCTACAGCATTATCAAAAATATATAGTCGAGGCCCTTTAAGATACCCCAGACTTGTTCAAGTTGATGACGGATCTGAATTTAAGGGCGCAGTTAATCAGTTATTTGCGAAGCATGGCGTAATAGTCAGACGCGGTATTCCAGGTGTACACAGATCACAGGCAATTGTAGAGAACTTTAACAAACAATTATCAGAGAGACTTTTCAGTTACCAGTATTCAAAGGAACTCATGCATGACACCCGGAACACAGAGTGGGTAAAGAGATTACCACATGTGATAAAAGCAATGAACAATGAAGGACATCCAAAACCTGCTGATGTTATTAAATTGAAAACAATTACAGAGCCAAAAACAGGACCAACCCCAGCACCAGACACAAGTTTGTTTACTAAACAGGTGAGATATTTATATCAACCAAGGGAGGCTGAGAACGACGACAGACGCAGGGCAACAGACCCCATCTGGTCAACGTCCATTCATAATATAAAAAAAATAGTCCCCGGTCCTGACGCAACAATATATTATCTGTATGACCCTGCGCCACAGAGGGCATTTGTCAGAGAAGAATTACAGATTATTCCCCCAGACACCGTTACTCATTTCAGTAACTAACTCATCGATTAATTCATCAACCAGTTCATCGGCTATGTCTTCAGATAACTTGAGCCTGTAATGACCAGGCGCATAAGCCTTTTCCTTACTGTGAAACACTCGTTTCGTGTCTCCAACTGCAAGTGACTTCTTATGTGTTTGGATTATTTCAAGATTGTGTTTGTTTGATCTCAGTGACTTGTTTGGATAATCAGGCATTAATGCCCCATCTAACACTTGCTTGTAATGTTCATGACGTATGTCTTTATTTTTTATTGCTGTTTTTTTTAATTCCTTTGGCTTTTGACTGACTACCTTTCTGATGCAGTATAGAATACATTTTGGATCTCAGACCAACGTACTCAACTATTGGCACACCATTCAGTTCATCCTTAAACTTACCAGGCACTTTTTTATTTTGTGTGCTAAACAGTGGATGATCTTTTGGGTAGTCAGACGTGTCATACATGTGTAGTTCTGTTTTCATGTCTTCATAAAAGTCTTCAGTACACACATCAATAATCATAGAGTCAGTGTCAGTGTATAACAATCGACACTCAGGATACTTTGGTTTGAAGTAATCATAATAAAATTCAAGCATCAACAGTTTTGACAACTCAAAAATTGCCATACCAATGAATACTAGCTTGTCCAGTTTGACAATCTTTTTTTTGAGTGACACTGCATACAATGATGAATGAAACTCTTTGTACCCTGTGTACTGTGGCTTACCTGTAAGTTTAATTGCACCTGATTCAGTTGTGACTAGTCTCACATCTTTGCGGTGATGAGGATTTTCCATAGTCTTTCCAAAACAGGCATTGTTAATAAGCTTAAAGAAGTCTTTGTCAAATGCAGTGTTGCTGTCTCTGGCACGCAATGTTGTGTTCTTCATTATGTAATCTTTCATGAAAGCACTCTGATCAAATTGAATTCCTCTGTGAACTTTCTTTAGTACTAACCCGTGTCTGATGTAAAACTGCAGCAATCGATAGTGGCAAACGTAATTGAATTTGTCATTCAAATTTGGCACAAGTTTGGTGTCTTCTTTTTTACCTGTCATACTCATTTTCTCAACAGCCAACGGATAATCATTGTGGTAATCGTGTAGATGATGTGGGTACTCCAGGTCGACTTCAAAGATCCAACCCTTTGCGTCGTTTCGGTCAAGATTCATAATATTGTTTGCTAACCCTGACTCTGTTACATCATACTGTGACAAATCATACAGACAAAAGTTTTTCAAGGGCAATAACTCACACATCGCCCAGCCATACAAATTGTTAGCGTCTACATAGGTAATGAATGACCTTGAGGGGTCAAAGTCCGGGTCGTCCAGATATTTGTTGTTGGCTCTGGCATAATTGTTCGCTGCAATACTTATCCCACCCCTCAATCCACGTTCCACCATTTCACCCATCGTACGATCAGACAACAGGTCTATAGATATCTTACTGGATTTCAAAAATGCATCCCATGTCATGCCAGGACTAGTTATGTAACAGGCAGGGTCAAGCTTGTAGTGTAACAAACCCTTTTCACGGTAACTTTCAAATACGTCTGCTAGCAAACAAATGTCAGCTTTCAAGTACTGGTCGTGGTAGTCACCAATTGTCTGACACCCTAACTTCCCCCACGCATCAAGTGCATGCTGGTATTCAGAGTCAGAAATACCTTTACCATTAAGTGTGGAATAAAATTTCTCTTTTGGTGGCAGTCTCCTTTCCTAAAACACAACCCAGTGATCAATGTACTCGTACGGATAAACACTTTTTTTTAATCAAGTCTGGTTCAAAATATTTACTTGTTATTGGATACTCAGTCAGTCCTTCTGCCAAACTAGCAAGACCTAAAGACAAATGTTGCATGGAGTCATAAAATGCTAATTTGTTGTCTAACCTAAAAGTCAAGTACTTTTCAGTTGTCTGTGCAATACAACTAATTTTTTTGTAAGACTCATCTACAGCCTGCATGATAATGTGTGAATCATATCCTTTGAGATTGTGGAAAAAGATTGGTAACTTATATGTCTTAGGATCTGTTTTTAATAACAAGTTACAATTGTTATGTGCAGCACCTCTGTAACGCCCAGTTATGTGATCATGGTCACGAACTTTATCACCCTGGAGGGGTTGTTCACAAATCCAACACGTCTCAGCTGTATCAAATTTCAGTTTGTCTTCTTCTGTCATTACCAAAGGCATCTGACTTGTTGTGAGATACTGTACTACCTGACTATACAGATGTCTCATTTCTGTTAAAAACAAACATGCTGCATTTTCACCCCTGTAGATAACAGGTTATGTATGCTGACCGTCAGACCTAACAATAATGTATCCAAAAGAACACACCACTTGGTCACTTAGTTTTATAGTCTTTGGTAATGACTCTGGAACAGGACCTTCATATGGTACTACCAGTGATTCAAAATCAGCATACACTACAAACGGCAGCTTTTGTTGATTCCCATAGTTCTTAAAATAAACTTGACTACCAGGATCTGGATACTTAAGTACAGTTTGTATGTCATCAGCCGACCTACAGTGTAAAACATGTTTATGTGCTACTGCAATAGAGGAGAATCTTTGTAAACATTTCTTACACACTTCTTGTTTGCCATTATGTTTTGTTGTATGTCCATGAATTAGACGTGACATATTTCTGATAATTGTGTAATGGAAGTTATCATTATCACCGGCAGGGCCAATTAGCAACATGTCAACATGTTTATCTTCTGACTGACCGTAGGTTGGAGCAAGTGGTGATACTCTAATGGGTTGTAACTTGTCAACAGATTCATTATCCCACACAAACACATTTACTGATATACCAGGATTTAGTTTTTCAAACAAGTCTATGTCTTCTATTTTAACAGGGAACTCAATGCCACTGAAGTTGAGTTCATTTACAAATTTAAAGTAGTTGATACACGTTCAGGTTTTGATTTTACAAAGTGTAGTTTAGCAAGCACACACCACATAAAACAATAGTTGTCATTGTTCTGTATGTTAACAACAGCCTTTTTGTTTGCAACCTCTGTTGGCAGTGGCAACCATGATTTACCTAGTACAGGATGATACCTTGACTGCTTTAATTGTAGTTCATGTACATGTCCTTCATGCCAACCAGACCCCTTCATTTTTGCACTGTCAATTGCCTGGAGGAAGTCAGGTAATAGTCTGTCTCTAAACACATTCTTCAGTTCTCTTCTTGTGTTAACTGTGTGTTGTCTTGTTGATATAAATGATACAATCACTTCACCGTCTACTCTAGTAAATTCTATTTTGGCAACAATCTGAATCTTTACACTGCCTGTGAGAAGATTATCTTGTATGACAGAAAAAGAGTTTTCTATCGATTCATAGACATTGTTAGTATTAGATATAGGCAAGTTTGTTGTGTGAAACACGTTTCTTAAGCTTGATGAGCCTGATGGGCTTTGAACATTGTCTGTCATTTTTATTTGTCGGACAAAATAATAAATGAAAAAAAAATTACTGCTGACACACCATATGTAATACTGTATTATCTGTAGTTATGATAAACAAGTCAACTACTTCCCTGGTGTTTGTCCTGCAGGTGTAATATCACTTTATTGAATGTAACACTTTCAATGTAACAATGTAGTTTTCTTAATTGATCAAATATGTCTTCACACAGTACCTCAAACCAACGCAAGTGGCCACTGTTAGCATTATAAACTTTAAAAGCATTTGTCTTAAGATCAACAGTCTCATAATCATAACGTGGTAATCCATCTGAATATTCCAAAGTAACATTATATGTCGTTTATATTCTTATTGATGGTGTTGAGAGTTTAAAGCTGGGTTCAAACACACGTGATTTTAAGTCAGTAAAGTGCATAACATCTTTGAAGCATTCTGTAACATCAAACACTTGGGTTTGTCCGTCTGTCATTTTTTATTGGACAAACAAATGTATAAATTAATTCACCAACCCAAACCCTGTTGGCTGATCTGTCTTTAAAATGAGCTTTAGATGCTTAGTTGATTTCAGTTTATTTTTCACATCATCACGTTCATGCTTATTTGGGATGACATCATTCTCTCTGAGACAGTCTTCAAAGCTGTCACGATCCTTACAGTAAAACAAACAGATAAACTTTAACTGTTCTCAAAAATCTTTCAGTACAGCATTATATTTCTGAGTGAGAATCCATACACTTACATTTGCGTGTCTGCCACTGAAAGCAAGTTCTGCTAATGTGTTTCTCTTTTTGACAATGTTTTTCTCTGCAGAACAGTCATCAACAATAAACAATGTTGACTGTCCTTCAAATTGCTTGTAAAAATATTGTAGGTAGTCGTTTAGTTTCTTTTCAGGGTCGACTAAGTAAATGTTGTTGTCAGTCCAAATGAATAAACGGTTGTGATAAGCTTTGTTGTGTTTAATAGTAGGACAAAATATTACAATGTTTTCAAAATGGTGTATGTATCTTGTTTGTAATAGGTTAAGAACAAATTCAGTTTTCCCACACCCAGTGGCGCCACAAAACAATCCACAGTGTGGGTCAAGGGTCATCAAGCTCCGGTTCATTTTAATACACAATATAATTTTAATATATGTGTCCACTCAGTCTGCTTTCTGCAATATTGAGTTGTGCATCATAAATCAAATACAAATATATGTTTATGGCTGCTGCAGTTTCAACCTTCTTTTGTATCTGAATTGTTATTCCATCACTGCCATTCTCAACAGTTCGACCTGACCCATGAAGATAGTCGTCATCCGTACTACGATTGATTGATTGATTGTACATTGCTTAACGTCCCGACAGCAACAAGGCTTTCTCAGGACGTGCCTGCACTGCTTGTGAAAAAAAAAAAAAAAACAGAACATTGAATGTATGTCGCCAGCCGGTCAAATACGATAAATAAACCTAACACATGGGGCTAAATAAAGCTAAGACCATTTAGCAACACACATCCAATATCAAGAGCTACAGGCAGTGCAGACAGTAGGGAGAGTTTTAAAAAGGCAAATACAGGTGAATGGATTGATTGATTGTACATTGCTTAACGTCCCGACAGCAACAAGGCTTTCTCAGGACGTGCCTGCACTGCTTGTGAAAAAAAAACTAAACAGAACATTGAATGTATGTCGCCAGCCGGTCAAATACATTAAATAAACCTAACACATGGGGCCTAAATAAAGCTAAGACCATTTAGCAACACACATCCAATATCAAGAGCTACAGGCAGTGCAGACAGTAGGGAGAGTTTTAAAAAGGCAAATACAGGTGAATGGACCTCGGATAGACAGAAACACATGCCCCAGAATAGAGAGAACAACTCACCCTGTGGGGCTGACCAGGGTGACCCTGGGAACTAAAAATTACCTAACCCCACCCAAGTCCCCCAGGGCAGACCCGGGTGGGGGGATCCGTACTACGAAGGTCTAACCAAAGAGCATACTTATTTGTAAGGTATTGACCAATCTTTACATCATACAGATGTAAATCTTTGCACGCAATGTTTGCAGGTTTATCTCTAATCCTTCCACCCGCAAAATACTTTGTAATCTCATCATAGTGTTGATAAGGTAACAAACCTGAAGCGTACACTTGATTAGGACGGCCTTCGATTGTACAAGACAAATGTGTAATCTTTGGATTGTAGAATTTTTCTGAATCTCTTTTGTATGGAGCCGCCGGTTCAACAAACAACATGAGTATACCTTTCAGTGACCTGGCAGGTGTGTTCAAGTTTATATTCCACATTGGGTCACTCTTGTCTTTGGGTATTAAACTATGTCTAATCACACGGTCATAATAAATTGGAAGTCTTGACTGGTATTGATTTTGAATGAGTCTGGCTAGTTCAGTATGTGTGACAATTTCATATTCCAAAGAAATGTTAGAGATCTTATATGTTGCATCTGTGGCAGATGATTTTATAACTTTGGAGTAGTCATTGAAAGTTAGTTCAAAACTCAGACGGTCATTCAGTGCCCCTTGATAATAAGGCAAATGTGCTGTTAGGATTTCAAACTCAAGTGGAATGTAAAATCTGGTTCCATATGTTTCGGCTAATATAACGTCTTTGTCTGCTGTGGTTGTTTTGTCTCCAGCATCGATTCGAAGTTTACCAATATTATCTGACTGTATGCCTTGGTAAATACGGTCTTCTCGTTCTTCTCTTGTGAGCCACAAATCTTTGTAACAGTAAAATACATCGGAATCATCAAGACTAAACACTTCCTGTCCTTCAAGTTTTACTTTAATAGTTCTAACAATTGCTCTGCCTAGATTGTTAACTAGCGTTCTGTTTACGTCTGCGTCTGATGATAGTTCAATATTAAATGATAGGCGTGCAGTGCCAGGAACAATAACGTCACTGGGGCCTAGGTTTGGAAACTTGACTGTAAGAGTTTGGTTCTGGTCTATGGTACTTGGATTGTTTGTGATGACGATTGATTGTCTAATGCCCTTAACACCGAGAGGCTCACGTAGTTTTCTGTATGGGTCTAACTTTGATCCATAAGACTGTGTCATTTTTATTATGCACAATAAAAAATAATAAATTAATAAAACAATGGCAGCGGGAGGATTTAATCATGAAGATTTTGAAATGGATGACACGTATGATTTTGGTAATACAACAGATATGACAGATATGACAGATATGACTGGTACAAGAAATATTTACAGTTTACGCCACGAACTTTTAGAAACCAAAGTGAACTCATTTTATGATCATGTTGGTGGCCGCCCAGACAACGTAGATCCTAATCAGTTTGAACTTGATGGCAAGGGTCATTTATATTTAAATACTGTTGACAAAGGAAAAGTACTATTGACTAACAAAAAAGACCCTGGTAAGTTTAGGGCTTTAAGTACAATCAAAAATGAAGGTGGTGTTGGTGCCTTGCGTCAAGTTGGAATTGGAGGGTCTCCTGTCACGCCACGTCTTGTTAGTGCACTTCACGACACACAAACAAAGTTGCCAACAGGGCAACAAATTGAAATGGCACCTGTAACAAACCTACCAGAAATAGCAAACACAGTGATACAAGAAACTTCATTTACTGAAGGACAAATAAACGATGCTATGAAAACAATAGATGACCCACCTTTGTCAATGCGGGAGATTATAGGGTTGGATAAATCATTACAGACGATAAGAGGTGAGATGGTAAATAATGTTGCCAAACTAGGTGAGCTTGATAAACACATAGAACGTGAAAAAGAGAAACTGGCTACCGCAGACAATGGGAATCTTGACACAGAAATGAAAGAAAGAATACAACACAGATTAAATGATTTGCAGATAGAAAGATCAGGACGGTTAGAAACAATTAGTATTGGAAGACAAAAACTGAAATCACAAATTAACAGGATTAGAGAAACTATTCAGAAAATACTTCACGAAGACACTACTCTGGCTGAGAGATTGAAAACACTTTTCAGAGAACAGGGTATCACAATTGCTAGTTTAATTACAGCTCTTGGGTTTATTATCAGTACTGTTGTGTTAGTTGTCTCCGGTGCTGGGGGCGGTGGGGGTCCAACCCCGGCACCACCAGGTCCGCCAGGCCCCCCGGCTCCAACTGACCCAAAAGATTTACAGTCATGGGTAAAGAAACAACTGTCTAGCATATGAGACTTGCTGAAGAAATTGGCTGTGAAAGCAATGGACGCTTTGCCTGGTATTATAGGCACAGTTGTCAGTTGGCTTATCACTACTGCAGCGAAGGTAGTAGGATTTATGGCAGAACATGTGTGGGTCTTTTTGGTTACAGTAGGATTGATTGATTGTACATTGCTTAACGTCCCGACAGCAACAACTGTACGACTACGACTGTACAGTGCTTAACGTCCCGACAGCAACAAGGCTTTCTCAGGACGTGCCTGCACTGCTTGTGAAAAAAAAAAAAAAAACAGAACATTGAATGTATGTCGCCAGCCGGTCAAATACGTTAAATAAACCTAACACATGGGGCTAAATAAAGCTAAGACCATTTAGCAACAAACATCCAATATCAAGAGCTACAGGCAGTGCAGACAGTAGGGAGAGTTTTAAAAAGGCAAATACAGGTGAATGGACAAAGGGTAGACAGAAACACATGCCCCAGAATGGAGAGGAAAACCCACCCTGTGGGGCTGACCAGGGTGACCCTGGGAACTAAAAAATACCTAACCCCACCCAAGTCCCCCAGGGCAGACCCGGGTGGGGTCCCGACAGCAACAAGGCTTTCTCAGGACGTGCCTGCACTGCTTGTGAAAAAAAAAAACCCAACTAAACAGAACATTGAATGTATGTCGCCAGCCGGTCAAATACGTTAAATAAACCTAAAACATGGGGCCTAAATAAAGCTAAGACCATTTAACAACACACATCCAATATCAAAGAGCTACAGGCAGTGCAGACAGTAGGGAGAGTTTTAAAAAGGCAAATACAGGTGAATGGATCTCGGGTAGACAGAAACACATGCCCCAGAATAGAGAGGAAAACTCACCCTGTGGGGCTGACCAGGGTGACCCTGGGAACTAAAAAGTACCTAACCCCACCCATGTCCCCCAGGGCAGACCCGGGTGGGGGTGGTTACAGTAGGAGGGTTGATGGTGGGTTATTTAATGAAACAGATAAAGAAGTAATACCCCTAATCCAGTGAGGCCTATTACCAATGCTGTTCTCTCTGACTCATGTGTGTCAGGGGTTGACTGTACTGGTTGTATGGGTGCCGGTGTTGGGGCCGGGGCCGGGGGTGTTACCGTCTGTAATGGTTTTAATGACTGAACATGTGTGGTTGTTGCTCCTAAGTTTACAGATTGATTGAGTCCTAATTTTTGATCACGACCTGCAACAATGATTTCATTATTATAATTTGTTATTGTACCCATTTGGTTGATTGATTGTACATTGCTTAACGTCCCGACAGCAACAAGGCTTTCTCAGGACGTGCCTGCACTGCTTGTGAAAAAAAAAAAAAATAAACAGAAAATTGAATGTATGTCGCCAGCCGGTCAAATACGTTACATAAACCTACAACATGGGGCCTAAATAAAGCTAAGACCATTTAGCAGCACACATCCAATATCAAGAGCTACAGGCAGTGCAGACAGTAGGGAGAGTTTTAAAAAGGCAAATACAGGTGAATGGACAAAGGGTAGACAGAAACACATGCCCCAGAATAGAGAGAAAAACCCACCCTGTGGGGCTGACCAGGGTGACCCTGGGAACTAAAAAATACCTAACCCCACCCAAGTCCCCCAAGGCAGACCCGGGTGGGGTTTGTACCCATTTGGAGTTGAAGGTCAGATGGCAACATGTATAACCCGATGCCAACTACAAAGTCAACTTTTGATCTGGCATATCTGAGAACGTCTTGGTAGCGCTGTATGCTTGATGGGAGATCAACCACTGAATTAATTGAATCTTCAAGATTTGCAAGAAACTGTTTTTGTGCTTCAAATTTACCACTTCCATTTAAAATATTCGATTTTGTTAGTGATTGTGCACCTAGTATACACCAGACATATGTTCTGATTGACTCATTGATGCGCTCGACTCCCGCTTGAGTAAACCCGTCACTCTTGTCTAAAATAAATGTGGTCCACGCATTAGACTATTTTTGCTCAATGGAACCTATACAGACTTGTGATTTTGATGAGAATGATGTGTAACCAGGGTAGTAATCTTGTGGGTATTGTCTGTGACTCATAGCATAATACAATGTGCCCATACCGTTGTGATCATCAAGTTTTTGTGTGAAGTCATACTTAGGGCTTATGTTAAATTCATTACAAATCCGTTCAAATGCTTTCATATCCATGGGGTTGTTAAACCTGTTGAAACTGGATTCAGTGGGCAGTGGTGTATGAAGTTCTGACAGTATACGTCTAAGCTGGTAATAAACATGGAAACGATACACAGATCTAATCAGTTTTGAGTGATTCAAATGGTCTGTAAATGAAACACCACAGCCTGTAGTTGAACATAGTATGGCAAAGTTGAGTTGGTTTTGAAACATCTGTAGTGGACTTGAGGACCACTTTCTTGCACTAGAGTCGTCTGTTATTGGAGGGTTTAGGTAATGATCAAAGGGGTTGGGTACTTTCACTTGAAATAAATCTTGTTCGCTTACAGCAATATCAAGTTGATTTAGTTGAATTATTTTTTGTTCATAAGTAGGTGCAACATTATATTTGGCATTCACATTAAATTGAAATGCGTTTGTAGTAACGCTTGTTGGTGATTTAAATTCCATCCTTCTTTTTTATGAGATAATAAAAATGTTTATTACCTTAACAAATCTTGACACAAGCAAACCAGTGTGGTTAACTAATGGGATTGATAATCGTGATGGTAGCAAGGCTGTAGCTATCCATGAAATGTTTTATAGTGTAAAATGGTTTAATGTAACAGATGATATAAATTATTATGTATCTGTTAGTAATGAATCCTCTCCTATTGAGAACCATAAAATAACATCTGGGTATTATGACTTTTGTACATTAGCTAACTGGTTTCAAAGTAAAATAAAAATTAAAGCAACTTTAAATCCAGCTAACTTACTTGTTACATTAGAATTTTCTTCTGAGCGTAGGATAACATTTTCAGATGATCTTCTATTATTACTTGGTTTAATAAATGAAACTGAAGCTAAAACAAAGCTTTAGAAAATAGAGATGATTGATGGAAAATTAACTGGAAAATATCCTGTTCATTTGTCAGTACATACAGTACTAAATGTTTATTTGAAAGAACTGAACACAACTGAGAATGTTCACAATGGAAAGCCTTCGACTTTGTTGAGATGTGTGCCAACTGGAACTGCACCCTATTGTGAAAGTGTAGTTGTTAGATTTCCTGCACAGTTTAAGAAATTAGGTTCTAGTTTCTTTGAGTCACTGAGTATATCTGTAACTAATCAGGATGACAAACCAGTTGTTATGCATGATTTTAATGTTGTGTTGGAAATTAAATAATTTTATTTTTGTTTATAAAAATGAGTGGTGGTCCAAAGCCGAGAATCATACCAGTTGCATGTCCAGTAACAGAGTTGAAAGATTTGGCAGACGTACAGGATTTTGAGAAGGAAGGGGAAATTGGAGAAATATATGGTTTTGAACTTGATTCAACTGGTATGTACAAGCGGAAAGTAATTGTCGACATGAAAGACGGTGAAAGACAGATTCCTAAACTTGGTCAGCTTCGTGATGTTACTGTACCAGTTGCACCTACTCTTGTAAATAATGTGCCCTACAACTTAATACATGTAGCTAATAAGTGGGTTGTTTCACCTGTGCCGGCACCAGCACCCGTAATTGACTGGGACATAAAGATTGAATTTATTAGTCCTTATGTATACACTGATGACGAAGGCGCCTTAGTGTTTAGGAAGGTTGTTAATTCTGGGCCGCTGATTGTAAGCCTTGTTCCAAGTTTTGCCCCAGACAACAATAGCAGAGATAAACTGAAAGTTGAAAATTATGAGAAATGACGCTATCTTCTTACAACTAGAAAGGGAAGATCAGATACTTCTGTTGTGTTTATGCCAGCAAGCTTAGTCGTGGCTAGAGAAGCAACAATAGTATTTGAAATTATCTTGAGATCTATAGCTTCTGAGAAAGAGGCAAATATAGCACAAGGAATAAAACTTACATGGGATGAAACAGTATCAGAATCAACAAAGGTCTTTATTGCTATTACAAAAAATGTAGATGTTATTAATGTTTCAAGCAGTGTTCCGGCTGTCAAGGTGGTTGTCGCCAAAACAACTTTTGTTCGTCTAAGTTACATAAACCTTGAACACATTGATCTTGTTTCATTTTATTATGCCAGCAAATTGTATACTTTTGACGAGTTGCAAAATGTAATTGCTGATTAAATAAAAAATATTTGTCAATAAAAAAATATGGTAAACTTCTATCCACAACTACCGACGACGCTTGCGCCTGAGACTGTGCTTGATCCACATATGCCAATTGCATCAGATAAAACATTACAGGCAGACGCATTCAGATTAAATAATATTACAGAAGCAATTAAATATTTGGAAAGTGAGGAAGCAAAATATTCACGATGTAAGAGACGGTATAAGACCGTTTTCAATTCTGTTCAAAATACTTCAATGGCTATTGGTGCAGTTTCAGCTGGTTGTTCTGTGGGGGGTATTGTTCTGTTTGCCACAGGAATTGGAAGTTTAATTGGAATTGCAGTTGAGGGTGTTAGCGTTGCTACATGCCTGACTTGTTTTGGTTTGGAAGCCTTAAACAAGAGGTTTCACACAAAATTACAGAAACATGAAGCGTTGAGTACTTTGGCGGGTGCGAAGTTGAGCAGTATGAAACTTATTATCAGTAAGGCATTAAATGATAATTTTATTGATGACAAAGAATTTAAGCGGGTCCAGGATGATTTGAATAATTACAAGAAACAAAAATCAGAAATACAGAATAAGATGCGTAGTCAATCTCCTGTGAATGTTGAAGAACTGAAGGCTTCTTTTTTAGAGATGGGGAAAAAGATTGGTGTTCAGGAAACCACAGAAAAGCTACACAATCTTTTAAACAAATAAAAATCAGATTTGGTAATCCTTTAATAATGTCATACACTTCACAGAGAGATGACACGTCATTTACACCACTTGTGCCCGATTGTTTAGCCCCATCAGCACCACCACCAGAGTATTATTGAGAAAAAAAAGTTTTTTTATTGTCCTTGTATCTTGACAAATCTGACCGAGTAAGTTGTGACTTAAGTCAAGTTGTTGTAAGAACTTATAAGAACTTACAGTAAGAAATTAATAAGTTCTTATGGTAAGTAATTAATAAGTTCTTATGATAACTAACTTAAAGGTTACCTCTGCAGGTTCCTAAAAGTTAGTTGTGACTTGTTAATAAGTATAAAGTTTCACTTGACATCACTTGATCAGGTACATGATTAGGTGTTCATAGAGACAATAGTTATAGAGATAGATACTAAGAGACCTGTAAGATAATCAGATCATGAGGCCGCATCAGTCATGCTCGTCAGTTTTTAAAAATCAAAGGGTTGATTCGGTAATAACGGGGGTGTAATGGTGTCAAAAATTTTATTATTAAAAATGACGTAATTTAGGATGTGGCTTTATTGAATTCATTGCCTTACGGATCTCTTAGTATCTATCTCTCCCCGGCCCTACCCCATAGGACAGCGTTTTAGTTCAGTTCTAATTCACCTAATTAGGGCTTAGGCTGTGTTAGGACGGCGCTAGGTTTTATTGGTAAGTGCGTATAGGTGATAGGCCTAGGAGCTAGGTTCGCTAGGAATCATATTCAACGCTATAGGTGTTAGTCATAGGAGATATGTAACAGGCGGGAAGTCGCAGTAAGGGTTCATTTCATTTATTAATCAAACCCTAAGAAAGACAAATCAATGTATATAAATAAACATCAGAAATACATATTCTCCACATAAATATAGCTGATATAAATAAATGTAACATTCACTTTTCTATATAAATCATATAAGCGTGCACACGAAATAATAAATCGATAACATTAACAAAAATATATACAAAACCAAATGATTCAGAATCAAAGCCAGAACAATCTACAAAATACAATTATACATGAACACTACAAATATTACAATATTACTACAAAGCAATCGAACGACACCATTCAAATCCGACATACATAATAAGATCATAATTATGATAATCAGAAATATAATATAGGGCTAACTACACTGCTGTGTCTATGATGCTAGCGACGTGTTCAGTTTTATATTACTATATGTCCTATGTAATTTGTGTTACTGTGAAATCGTGTTTATTGTCTTTATGCTTAGACCACAATAGTTCAGTACTAAGGCATACGGTGTGTGTGTGTGTGTGTGTGTGTGTGTGTGTGTGTGTGTGTGTGTGTGTGTGTGTGTGTGTGTTTGCACGTTAGTAGCATAATTATATTTTGATTTTGATGTGTTTAATGTTATTCAGTCCTTTTTATGTTGCGCGGCACTGCAACGATTTCCTAATGTATTGTTACATATGGCTCTAAAGTTCTATCATATTTAATAATCAAATAAAATACACAATAAACTTACCCCACCAGCAGTCAGGTGCAGCATGTCAATAGTACAACAGGTGGCAAGCCAATGTCAAATACAGTATAGCGAGTATAGATTGCTGTGAAATATATTGATGGTGAGTACAGATCAGACACTGAGTTCAGTTCACTATGTTACAGACTCCCCTGCTAATAGTTGGCATCCTCGACAACATCTAAATATCCTGCCATGCCTCTGTCTAGGAGAATCTTCATCAGGAGAGTTTGCGTCGTCAACAGTTTCTCAAAAGTCCCATTTCTTGCTGGATGGCCGTAACGGGGAGATGGTGAGGGTTGCTATGATGCCCCTTGTTGTGGCATGTCGATCTCCGGGGAATGCTGCGCTCCCCTGCTTGAGCATTGCCGGGGTCACGTCCTGAGGGTGAACCTCCATCTCTGACCTGTTGTCTCATGTCACCAGCAGTGGTATCGCAGCTCTGGTTGTTGTTGCTGTCACCGTTTGTGGTGATCTGATGGTCACGCACAGAGTCTGGCCTTGATAGGGACTCCGGACTGTCGTCACCAGTGTCACTCGTTGATGGAGAAGAGGCTGTTGGCTGAGGTCCTTGATGCACTGGCGATCGCGGTACGAGTAGTTCGGTATGATGTAGTGTCCTAACAGATCCGCCACCGTCCGCAGAGTGCACCATGTAAGTGTTTCCTTGTGAATCTGGGGAGTGATGCGCCATCACCAAAAACTTTCTCCAGGATGGACAGGATCCTATCCCCCAAGAGGCTGATGCCACCTCTGCCCACAATCTCCCGTCTCGCCTTGCCGCCAAGGTGTTCCAGAATGAAGGCTGATCTGTCGGTGCCCTCGACCCTGCGCGAACTGATAGCAGCATGAATGTCGTCCAGCCAGTCCTGCAGAGTGATGTTGCCTGCATCGCGTGGCCTGTCACAGAAGCGCGTGATCCTCACTTGGTCAGAAAGGACGAAAGCGCTGGGCCGTGCTGTCCTGCCTGACGCTGACAGTTGGCCCCAGTCTGCATCCTGCTGTGCCTGAAGCTCGGCCACTTTCCGCTGGAGGTCCTCGACTGCTGTTGTGTCCACCTTCCGATCCTCCATGCTGATGGGGGTTGCGGCACTTCTGACACTAGATGTAACAGGCGGGAAGTCGCAGTAAGGGTTCATTTCGTTTATTAATCAAACCCTAAGAAAGACAAATCAATATATATATAAATAAACATCAGAAATACATATTCTCCACATAAATATAGCTGATATAAATAAATGTAACATTCACTTTTCTATATAAATCATAAAAGCGTGCACGTGAAATAATAAATCGATAACATTAACAAAAATATATACAAAACCAAATGATTCAGAATCAAAGCCAGAACAATCTACAAAATACAATTATACACGAACACTACAAATATTACAATATTACTACAAAGCAATTGAACGACACCATTCAAATCCGACATACATAATAAGATCATAATTATGATAATCAGAAATATAATATTTAATAATCAAATAAAATACACAATAAACTTACCCCACCAGCAGTCGGGTGCAGCATGTCAATAGTACAACTGGTGGCAAGCCAATGTCAAATACAGTATAGTGAGTATAGACTGCTGTGAAATATATTGATGGTGAGTACAGATCAGACACCGAGTTCAGTTCACTATGTTACAGATAGGTTTGCTAGGTGTCATGTTCGAAGGTATAGGTGTTAGGCCTAAGGGTATAAGGTTATTAGTACTTGCACCGATTTGACTAATTTTAACATGTTGTTTGTTTCACCGTGAATGCTTTTCTGGTATAAATAAATCTTAGAACCTTATTTCCATTTTATGCTGCTCAGTTAGAGTGAGAGCAAGACTGAGACTGTGCGAGAAGTTTGTTTGTGTGTATGTCCATTTGGTATGACGGTGTGACTGATCGTGCGAGTGCACATTGGTAGCTCAGTAGCGCTTAAAGGTCCGGGTTCAGCAATTAGTCAGTAGAGGACATCGAAAAAAAAATTCAAAGTCCCTACCTGACACAAAAAGTGCAACCCTGACAGGGCCCCGTGTGATGGGATCCCTGAGCACGCACGTTACTATAGCTGCTGTAGAGTGTCAGACGTCCTTGACGGCTGTCACAGTTCACGAAAACAGGTATACACCATCCAGCTGCCTAAGGTCACTTCCAGTTGCATCTGTCCGTGCGCGGTAACATCCAATTCCCGTGCAACTACGACTGAAAAATATCCAACTTTCATTTTGCCGCAAAGTGAAGCCTGCACCAAGCCGCGACGTCCAGAGCGTCCCAAAAAGGTCCAGCGAATGGTGGCGGTAAGTCCAACATGATATGGTGTGGTCTTTTCACTTTTGTGGTACAAATATTACTTTTGTTGGTAAGTATATTTCCAACAACAACAAACACCTATGCGCGTGTAGTTGACGTCGTGTCTACAAAGGGAAGGTACTCGTAAATATGTATTATCAGGGGACACCACTCTAATGACCACTTCCTTGTCAACAACAAGAAGCCCTAGCGATCGTAATGTTATGTGTGTTCTGGTGTACAGGACACTAATTTCGGGGGAAATGATGACTGAGGAAATAACAGCAGACGACAGTGGTGAGAAGTAGGCAGAATACATCGATGAACAAGACGAAGAATAGATTAGAAATCTTAGCCTCACTGTTCGTCTCTTCTGTAGTTACTATAGGTCGCTATAATAACAGCCTGAAACTTTGTTTTAAAATTTTCTCTCCTTTATAAATAAGTGTAATAGTTTCTGGGCAATTTTCTATTACACATGTTTGTGTTATATACATAATGAAATATGCGATATATATTCTGAGCTCTGGTCTGATGTACATTTAGAAGTTTCCACTTTTAGTTGCGATTTGTTTTGGGGGTTTGTGGTGGTTGTTTTTGTGTAAATATCTTCAGAACACCACGGCGTTTTCTAGTACAATTTGTGCATTACATAACTATACAAATACCAGTCATTTGATTCTTTTTCAGTGCCACATCAAATGAGCTCACAGAGCAGCAAGCAGCTAATGTGTTATTTCTGTGGATACATTTGTGAAGCTAGTACAAAGTGAAAGTGAAGGTGCATCAGTAATGGAACAACGCCCAATCTCATCACAATACATAACAGATAATCGCAGTGGCAAGGTAAGTTGTTGATTGATTGATTGTACATTGCTTAACGTCCCGACAGCAACAAGGCTTTCTCAGGACGTGCCTGCACTGCTTGTGAAAAAACAACTAAACAGAACATTGAATGTATGTCGCCAGCCGGTCAAATACGTTAAATAAACCTAACACATGGGGCCTAAATAAAGCTAAGACCATTTAGCAACACACATCCAATATCAAGAGCTACAGGCAGTGCAGACAGTAGGGAGGGTTTTAAAAAGGCAAATACAGGTGAATGGACCTCGGGTAGACAGAAACACATGCCCCAGAAAAGAGGAAAACCCACCCTGTGGGGCTGACCAGGGTGACCCTGGGAACTAAAAAGTACCTAACCCCACCCAAGTCCCCCAGGGCAGACCCAGGTGGGGGGCAAGGTAAGTTGTGAACCTAAAATGTGTGTGTGTGTGTGTGTGTGTGTGTGTGTGTGTATGCTTGGGACAAAATGTACAGCTGGCTTATATTTAGAACAAAATATACAGCTGTCTGAATAGAATTAAATATACAGCTGTCTGAATAAAAAAAACAAAATATACCTGCAGTTGTCTCAACACAGACAAAATGTTCAGCTGTCTGAATGAAAACAAATGTACAGCTGCTCACTGTATGAAAACAACATCAGCAATTGTCTGGATGAGAATATAATCAACAGGTCTAGGTAAGGATAAAATATACCACTATAATCAACCTAAAATATATTTGTTCACAAAATAACAGCACATTTCAGTGTGATGAAATAGAGCAATACATGTATGTGCATAATTCATTATGAAACTCACAATCAGGTATATAAGTGGTCTATTGTAAGTTGGCTTGCCACTGATACATGTATTTCTCATATTTTCCTGAAACCACAAGCTTATGTACAGGAGAAATATGAGTGACAAAAGCTTATAATATCATTCTTGTATACCAAAATATTTTATTGCGAGTTTTTCTGTGAATCATGTAAATACATGTATGTATATATTGCTCCATATCATAACACTCAAATGTGCTGCTATTTTGTGACTAAGCCATTTTTAGAAAGCCACACGCACATGCGTTTGTGCACACATGCCTATTTTCTGTATTTATTTCTTTTTCAACAGGTTTTGTCCATCCATGACTGTGTTCATGGTTTGTTTCTAGACAGCAGGGCTGCCACAAGTTCAGGTGACTTGAAACTGGTGAATGCACAGACTGGCATCGATTTTCTGAAGACAGCAAGACCTGTCCGATAAGTTGTCACCGACAGAGTTCTACTGTAATCTCCTGCTACTTTCAGGTAATTATCAGTTTGGTGGCATTTGATTTTGAAGTATGGTACACCTGTGCGCTTGCACAAAATCATTTTTGTTTGTAAAAGTGTTATCACATCACACATAAAGTAGCTTATAGTGTCCTGGAAATATTGCTGTCACAACACTGTAAGTTATGATTTACATATGACTGCTACCTCCACACTGTAAGTATATTTTACAAGTTGACAGTAAACATTATTATCATGGTGCCATGGTGGTTTTTCTCCCAAGTCTTCATAACAGCTAGTGCTAGCTACCGGTCAGTTTGCCACTCTGTAATGCATGTATCTTTTTTCCAGTATGAAATAGATTTGTATATTATTACTGACTTGATCGCAGCCACTGAAACATCTGGATCATTACCTTGATGAGTGGCACAAAGGCAAGCGAATTGCATAAAAGGTTTGAGTTGAGCTGTGTGTTTACATGGAGGATTATATCCTTGAGTGTATGCAGAACAAAAACACACGAAACTGTCCTGTCATCGAAATAACCTACTCAGTATAAACTGCTGCTGGTACATTTTCACTTTTGTGCTTTTTTAACTTTCAGGTTTTGCTTTATCTATTATATTGGCCATCTGTTTTCAGTTTCTTTACTGCTGCCAAAGGCTAAACACCACTTGAAACAAGGGATAAAGCCTGTTATCAACCATCACCACACATTACGAGTGTCCTTGCCAGGCATGATCAAGGTATCATGTCTTATTTATGCACTTATTTTGACTTAGAGTTTAGATATGTTTCAGTCTCATCATTGAGTGTTTTGAGTGTTAGTCAAGGGGATGTATCTATGTGGCTGAAAATGAAATGGCCCCCAAAAAAACTTTCATTGGCTACAAAGGCTACACAATGCGCAACAGGCTTACCATCCTTGACTTCAACCACCAAGTATGCAAGCAGTATACCAAGATTAGCAACAGGCACTCTGTGGCATACCAGGTAGCACAGCAGAAATATGCATAGTACATGTATGTTACACACTTGTGCAATTTCTGGTACAAGTGCAGTATTGTACATGTCATTTTTAGTATCATTACAGTACATGTTTTTGTATAAATATACTATTTAGGATTGTGACACTGACCATAAAAACTAATTCTTTCTTATGGCAAGTCAGGTGCAGAATTCCTGTTCATGTGCACTGTTTACAGTATGTAGTTATAACAAGGATGAAAAATGAAAGCAGACATGTATGCAATTTATGAAGAAGAATGTCCAAATGTATTGAAAACAAAAAATGTCCAACATTTTGCTTTTACATTCAACTTTAATACTTTCTTCTATAGAGAGTACAAAGTGCACAATATGGAGTATATATTACATGCATGTGTCCATTTATTCATGTCCCAACTACTTGTACAAACAGATGTAAACAATCTCCATGACAGAAAGTAAATTTTAAAAGTTAATGAAAATGTTCTTTTCATTCTGTTTTTTCTCATCAAGGAATGTGCTCCGTGGCCTTGTATCCCCAATGCCTCACTGATGAGAAGCTCTCCAGTTTGTTACATTACCTACGCAGTACAGATGACAAGATTGAGCGACGAGTGGATGTGGTTTTTCAGCAGAAGTAAAGACTTGGAGGTTGGTTTCACACACATACACAACCAGATAGTGCCCTCAGGTAGTTTAGATTGGGGCTGAGAAACTGCCATCTGATTATGGCCACCTGATAAGAGCAACAGTGTTTGCTGTTGCCAAGCCCCATATGGCTCTCATGCCACAACTGAAAAAAATCTGTATGTAGAGTGTTGGTGATGTTTGATTGCTATTATAATGTGTGAATTTTATTTGTAAATGTGATGCTATAATTTTTGACGCTGCAAAATTTGACTTCGGTCTGCTTCTTACAAATATCTAGAAAAGTTGGTTCTTCTGTTAACTCGATCAGCTGGATCAAATTCAGTAGTTCTTGTTGTCCATTATTATTAGATGATTCCCACACAAACAGTAGGCCGGATTGTCTTCATTGGTCACGCGCTGATAAGGTGTCGCCTCTACTCCCACATTCGATATGGTCACCAGGGGCTGCTCATCGGTTGAGTGCATCTTTAGTCTCCCCCAGGGAAAAGTTGGTTATGTTGGCCTGAAAACATATTCATATAATATCATGTTACCAAGCAGCATTGCAAAGCTACAATGTCTTTTATTATTAGAACAAAACTGTATAAATCGTTTGACCATCACCGAGACAAAGAAATTGTTTGTAAAAGTTATTTTGCAAATCTGTCTTGTATGGAGCTTATTGATTACACTGGCTGTGATTCATTACGGTTGGTTTCATGTTGAGTAGATTATACCGGCTGATACCCGGTAGCCAAGTAAACTCCTCTAGAACAGTGTTTGCAGTACATCTTCACATGTACTAACTGACCTTTGTACTAACTGACCTTTGTTCTTGTCTTGCAGCTGCCTGCTGAGAGCAAGTTGGGGCACACTGCACTGCATCAGGCTGTTTGCTGTTCCAAAGTTTCTGTGTGACATTGCTGCTAACGCCCCTGCAGTTTGGTGACATGTTTGACACTGGCCAGTCTGTTGTCTCTTCACTGGTTGGACCTGTCTATGAAGGCTGTCTGCTGTGGAATCATGGCAATATTAGCATTTTGGTGGATAGCAAAATTTAGCATATGATGATAGAACTATATTGCCATATGTAACAATACATTAGGAAATCGTTGCGGTATATATATATATATATATATATATATATATATATATATATATATATATTATATATATATATATATATATATATATATATATATATATATGCCTGCATGTGTACCCGCCCCCTCCAGCCCCCCCCCCCCCCCCCCCCCTCTCCCTCACTTACCAAAGCACAGAGACCAAGTTTGAATGACAGCATCATAAGCAAAATATACCATGCATGTAATTCAATGACATCACTGAAATTGTTTCTTAATAATTAAAATGGTTGTCTCTGTTCTGTTTGTGTTTTTGCCTCTTGTATTATTACAGTTATATATGGTGCAGGAAGTAAAAGTGCACATGTATGTTGTTCTGTAGAGAAGAACCCTGTCAGGAAAGAACGTCGCTTAGAAATGACAGTTACAACACAATTTATTACTAGATAATATGAATAAAATTGTGTTGTAGCTGTCTTTTCTAAGCGTCTTTCTTTTTTTCGTTGAGTTCGTCTCTGCATTACACACGCTTCGCAGTCACCATTTTGATCTGGACTATGTGGTTCTGTAGGGTACATAGACTACTTGGTCTTGTTGAGGATAGACATACTCATTTCATAAAAAAATCAGCTGTATTTTTAGGAATTATGACAATCATGGTCATTGTGTTTTATTTATGTATACACTTATTGATGTAAACCTGCCTGTCCCGGATTGGCCTCCGCAGCCACGAAAATGCCTGCAGACGACGTGGGCAAGCCCTATAGAATCTTCGTTCGTGAAGTCAAGCCAAAAGACACTTATTGATGTACTTGACGATTTGGTAAACTCATAAGAGAAGCCTCACAATGAAAGGCTGATTGATTGATTGTACATTGCTTAACGTCCCGACAGCAACAAGGCTTTCTCAGGACGTGCCTGCACTGCTTGTGAAAAAAAAAAAAATAAACAGAAAATTGAATGTATGTCGCCAGCCGGTCAAATACGTTAAATAAACCTACAACATGGGGCCTAAATAAAGCTAAGACCATTTAGCAACACACATCCAATATCAAGAGCTACAGGCAGTGCAGACAGTAGGGAGAGTTTTAAAAAGGCAAATACAGGTGAATGGACAAAGGGTAGACAGAAACACATGCCCCAGAATAGAGAGAAAAACCCACCCTGTGGGGCTGACCAGGGTGACCCTGGGAACTAAAAAATACCTAACCCCACCCAAGTCCCCCAAGGCAGACCCGGGTAGGGTCACAATGAAAGGCATCTTTAACAGTTTCACTCAGTACAGATATAAACAAATAAACCATACGTTGAAGTGTATTTGAAAACAATGTTTTTGTCACAAAATGAAGATCAAGTGAGATATACCTCTTGCTGTTGTGAACTGATATATTTCCTTGATATTTATTTTTGCGGGTTGAGTCATTTCAGTTTTCTGATAGAGAACATTGCTATATGGAGTGATCAGAAATAAATCCCACATGGTTTGCTGTCAGTGCAAACATAGATAAACTATGAATGAAATATATTGTGGTTAGAATACCAATTACATAATATATATATATCTGTTTCCTAACATTTATTTCATATCTCATAACCATAGCACAAGGTGAAAGAAACCTAATGCTCCAGCCGAAGGGGTGCATGCCTGCATGATGCCAGCTTGCTTTCATCTGCTTCCTAAAGTCAATCGGGCGGGGGGGGGGGGGGGGGGGGGGGGGGGGGGGGAGGGGGGGGGGGAGAATTCGCACAACCCCCCAAAATGGAAAAATTAGTAACATTTAAATTAATTTGGGTCGAGGGCATAAAAAGAAATAATTATATGGTCTTGTCAAAAAAATGTATACATTATTGGTATGGCGAAGGCCGGAGCCATCTGCTGCGGCCCTGTATCTAATTATTTTGAAACTTGCCTCTCATTTGCTCATGCACCCTTTAGCTTGTAGTTGGTGTATCGGTGTTTGCTGTCAGGCACCTGCATGAGGTATGCATTGGGCAGGGTGCATTGCGTGTGCATAGACAGCAGTTGGTCTGGGGAGAAAATATTATCACTGAACTCATCAAGTTTGCAGACAGTAATTATCTTTTGTGATACAAAAAAAAAAAAAAAAGATGAGAAGTAATCGACAAAGCAAAATATTACCTAGTGCTTAGATTCTTATAATGGAATCAAATTTTATGTCCGTGTAACACACACGCACAGGCACAATCACATCAATGGGTGACAGTCTTCACTCCTAGAAGCTGATTCAGCTTTTCAAAATCCCGAAAAGCTGAATTTCAGCTGTTTGGTTCAGACAGAACAGGCCTTCAGCCAGCCTGTTCCAAATGCAAAAGTCATACATTCTCATGAGCCCCTGCATCCGCAGGAGCTCATGGGAATGTATATCGCTTGCTGGCCATGGATTTATGGGGCATATTCATGTCCCGTTTACATTCATTTCATATTCTCGCACTGTCACCCATGCACATCACATCGTTGCATGCTGACCTGTAAATTATCTCCCAGGCTTTTGTGAAAAATAAAATCGTTTTGAGATGGGCGTTTCCGCGTTGCGCGTTGCTTAGCACGGGAGTGCTGTCCCTTACACAAACATTATCTAGTAGCTTCCCTTCGTAAAAATGGCGACTACCATAAAGACTTGTTGCTTGCAAACGCTTTCGAGGAAACCTTGTTTTGGATAAATGCGAGGACATAAGAAATGAGAAGACCACGATATAGCATGTTCGACGTACCGTCACCATTCCCTGGGCCATTTTTGGACACTGTGGACGTCGCTCAGTGCTTCCCAGTACCAGCCCAGAAGTGAAAGTTGGATAGTCATCCGTTTCGTCGTTGTTGCACGAGAATTGTGGGTGTTACCGTGTACGGACAGATGCAACTGGAAGTGACCTTTGGCAGCTGAGTGGCGTATACCTGTTTGCGTGAACTGTGACAGCCGTCAAGGACGTCTGACACTCTACAGCAGCTATAGTAACGTGAATGTTCGGGGATCCCATCTGACGAGGCCCTGTCAGGGTTGCACTTTTAAAGTCAGGTAGGGACTTCGAACTTTTTTTTCGCTGTCCTCAACTGACTAATTGCTGAACCAGGACCTTTAACAGCAACAAACACCAAATCCAGTCAAAATAGGGTTTTTCTGGATACTGTGGTCAGTCCATTGCGCAGGTAACTTTGACTTTTGAACACAACGCGAGGCAAATAAAACGGATTTTGTGTGCATGCGAGACTAGAGTAGACTTATAGTTTACTCTCCACAGCAATCTCCAGCCCTTCCCTAGACCACAAAACGGGTACGGACTTAAACTCAGTAGGCACTTGAGTACTGTATAAGATGGGCAGTTTTTGTCTATCTGATGAACTATTTAAGTCGCCTACACCCAGTCCGGTTACAATACAGATCATTTTCATGCGACCTTGGCCTTGATGCCAAAATTTGACTGTCCCACCAGCACTCTGTTAGGATATTAAAATGGCTTTTTAATAAACCAAAATTGTACATATTCTAACCACCACCATTACCACAAGGAACACCAACAATAAAATAAAGAAAGAAGAAAAAGAGGAAAAATACAAGCAGTCTAATTCACTGTCCTTATGTATTAACATGAACTAAGGATTCCTCTTTTTGTAATAGAAAAAAATAACAGTCTCAGAAACGTTTATATTTGAGCTCAGAAACGGTCCAGTTATGTTCTCTTTGAATGTCAACTGATTATCATGGTCTGTTCATAACGTAATGTATTCCATTAAATAGCATCGGGGATGAAACGTCATGGGACAAAATGTGATTGGGACGAACGATCTGGGGGAATGCGTGTAGGGTGAAGATAGGCATAGATCGAAGAACAAGCCCTTCGAAGCTTTCTAACGCTAAATAAACAACTTTTACGGCACCCACAACCTCAAATATAAGAATATTTTGACTTTAAGTACTTAGTAGTATGTGTTTATGTGGCTATTTTGGCTTAGGAGAGGTTATTCTGACTGTTTTCAGACAGCGCGATCCTGTAGCAAGGGAAGTAATCGACGCAACAACGGCAGTGAAAAACGGTTTACTAGTACAACTAAATCAACTTTAATGAAAACCAAACTGTTACCACATGATTATTTTGTGTTTATGTACGCAATATAGTATTACTTACTTACTTACGCCTGTCACCCCTACCCGGGTATAGGCCGTCGACGAGAGACCTCCAGCAACTCCTGTCCTGTGCTTCTCCTTCGATTCTACTCCAGGTGGTTCCCAGTCTCTTGATGTCTGCTTGGAGGTCTCGACGCCAGGAGTTTCTCGGCCTACCTCTTTTCCTCTTTCCCTGGGGGTTCCATGACAATGCCTGCCTAGTGATACTGGAAGCTGGCTTTCTCAGACTGTGACCGATCCATCCCCATCTTCTTCGCCCAATTTCATTCTCTGCTGTTATCTGCTCTGTTCTCTCCCAGAGTCTGACATTGCTGATCTTCTCTGGCCAGTGGACAATATAGTATGGATATGGTTATTTTAGCTTAGGACAGGTTATTCCGGGTTTTAGTAGGACCCCAACACAAACGCCATCTTCAAAACCTATGTCCAAAGTGCAACATGCTGAGAAAGAGTGCCACGCCACTTGGTTTTAACTGTCATGGCTCAGCAAAGTTTCGGAACTTGATTAATTATTTATTGCTGTAACATTTATTTCAATCAGTTGCACTGGCAAGCTATGATGTGCGATCACTGCCAGTGCCAATTATGCAGTCTCAGTGATCACTGATGGTACAGTACGCTTTATTAGTTTATACTGAAAAAATACACAGCACAATGTGAACACGCTTGGAAGTTTATGCAATGCTTTGTTTAAGATTGAACCCTATCTTGCTAGCAGTAGCCTACTGCACAAAAGAGGAACTTATTTTGCTGCTGCACAATTTGCAGTTTGTCTGCTTATAGACATTTGCAGTTCACTGCAAGGATTCTTAGCAGCTGGCATTAGCACTGACACATATTGGGATTAAAATGAGAAAGAAAACAGATAAAGGTGACACAGAGATGATTTAATAAATCAGTCAAGTGATCAAATGAACAGGGGCGCCCAGTGGGTCCAAAGATTGGTGCGACAAATAAAAAAATAAAAAATGAAACTTGTTTCTCATTTAAGGTATATATATCAAATCTATACATGTAGTAAATAAATCAAATTTCAAATTTGAGCTTTGTTTTGATCGACTGACCTAAGAATGACCTCTCTCTCTCTCTCTCTATCTTTTTTTGTTTTTGTTGTTTGTTGTTGTTGCCAGAATTATTGGTGCGACAAATGTCGCACGGTCGTACCAAGGTGGGCGTGGGCGCCCTTGAATGAATGAGATATGATGAACAGCTAGTTAAGGGGGGAGGGGAGGAGGCAGATACTTTATAATGTACACATACTATTTCTTTCAGTGTTTCTATCACCCACTCAAAATACCATTGGGCTTGATGAGTTCTCACGTTTAATGCGAGTGATTTACAAAATTCATGTACTTGCTGCTGTTACATTATCTTCTTACTGGTTTTGACATTTCGCTGTAAGATTTACAGTCCCATACTTTAAGCCTGTCCCGCCTAACGCACATGGAGGTGACTGTATCATTGATATGTGTGTGTACTTAGGTAGCGTTTTGTTTCAGGTGGCAGTTTTGGTCTCACCTTTAAGTTTGGTGCCCCTGTGCATGTGGCCACCAGTACTATTTACAGAACTGATGGCTGCATGTGCAGGCTAGTTCACGGTATCACTTATTAATGTGAACTGGGCAGCCTATTGTTTGAAGTGATCAGTGGTGGCATCATCCATGATGTATGTGTGCATTTGGCTACTGGTACTGTTTACAAATGTGCTGTTTACAGAACTAGTGGCTGAGTATGCATATTAGTTCTGTTATTGTTATCAGGTGTGGCCTTATCTCTATGTTTTGGTGTCCCTGTGCATGAGGCCAACAGTACTTTTTACAGAACTAATGGCTGCATGTGCAGTGTGATTAACTGTACACATGAGATTTGTAGGTGGGCAGCTAAAATACAGGCAGTCAATACAAGCCACTTTAACCTCAAATGTCTATAATTATAGGTTTTACAGCCCACTAATGCCCATCAGTATACAATTGTGCATGTCTTTTGTGGGTGTTCTGCTGTTTTGTGTGTGTATGTGGGGTGGGGTAGAAAGAGGGGGGGGGGGGGGGGTGGTGGTATGGCACCTATTGCTGTGTATGTGTATGTACAAAACCTACATTACAAACAAACATAAATAATTTAAATAAATAGTTATACATCACGCTGGTTAAATAAATAAGATAAAGTCAAAGATACTTGGGACATATGAATGCTAAGTAAAGGATAGATTATGAACATGCACAGATGTACATTCTTTTGGTGGGTGTTCTGAGGTTTTGTGTGTGTAACTGGAGTGGGATTGGGAGCGAGCGATATGGCACCTATTACCATGTACGTGTATAAGACATAAGACATTTATTCACCAAGTAAAACATTACAAGGATTTTTGTGTGGCATGGCGACAGTAAAATACATCCACACTTGTAGGGCATTCATCATGTCATACTACAAAGTTGGCGATCATCCTGTATACAGCACTAAAAGATAGATAAACAATATTAAACACAAATCAGTCATATGTCACAAATCATAGAATCACGTTGTTCCATAGATGGTGATGTACTGAGGACAGCTTCTGGAAAGAAACTGCATCTGAATTGAGATGTTCTGGCTTTTAAAGCAAGGAACCGCCGGCCAGAGGGCAGAAGCTCGAAGAGATGATTGGCTGGGTGTGACAGATCTGACAGAATAGTACTGGTGCCGTGGCCACATGCACAGGGACACCATGGTGCATGTTTTTATGATGTATGCTGATGTGTATGTACAAAACCTACATTACAAACAAACAAATAAATAAATAATTTAAATAAATAAGATAAAGTAAGTCTAAGGTACCTGGGACATATGCATGCTAAGTAAAGGATAGATTATGAACATACACAGATGTGCATGTCTTTTGGTAGGTGTTCTGCGGTTCTGTGTGTGTATTCACTATTTGAGTAGGGGTAGGGAGAGGGTGGTATGGCACCTATTACCATCTATATAGAGATGTGTATATTTTCTTCTTGTATGCTGATGTGTATGTACAAAACCTGCATTACAAACAAACAAAAGTGAATAAATAAATAATTTAAATAAATAATTTGGGTTTAATGCTGAGCAGGCGACTAATGTCATCTCATGGCGGTTAAATAAATAAGATAAAGTAAGTCAAGATACCTGGGCCATATGAATGCTAAGTAAAGGATAGATTATGAACATGCACAGATGTACTTGTCTTTTGGTGGGTGTTCTGTGGTTGTGGAGTGGGGTTGGGAGTGGGCAGTATTACCATGTATGTGTATGAGAACATCAGCATATGTACCAAACCTACTTTACAAACTAATAATAATAAATTTAAATAAATAAAATTTAGGTAAATTAAAGATACCTGGGACATATGAATTCCAAGTAAAGGATATATTATGAACATGTCTTTTAATGGGTGTTCTGTGGTTTTGTATGTGAGGTGATGGTATGCACTTGTGTAAATGTATGTAATCATCTTGTATGCTGATGTGTATGTGCAAACATACATCACAAACAAATAAATAATAAATTAATAAATAAAATAAGTCGGAGATACCTGGGACCTATGAATATGCATGCTAAGTAAAGGATACATTATGAACATGCACTGATGTTATACTACTTGAGCCACGCCCGCCTGTTATGCCCTTTGCATTCTACGGAACGCACTCCGACCAGCCCATCCTAAAGTATGCCGTATTTTCAATACGGTAAACAATCAGTCATACAATGTACAAAGTTCAATGCACACATTTCTCACAGTCCAGTCAATGAAATATTACAGTCTAACCTGTGAAATCCATCTCTCAGAACCTGTCTTTTCAATGCACAGGTTGCATCCTCTGTTATCACGCAGCTGAACATGCATGACAACAACAGGAGTACTGGTTGGAATCCAGAATCCATGATTTTCCCATCACCATTCAAGCAGACGCCACTTCTTATCCAAGGGAGGTTACTTTTAGAAGCGTCCAAAAAAAAAAAAAAAAAAATGGGGGTGCATTTGGTGCGGACCTGTCATCTCGAGCACTTCCGTTTATTTGCCTTTAGTCGTTAGATCACGGTGTTGGAGTAGTTTATTGGATAATTGAGAAGGCTAAGAGTCGCCCCATTGTCGTTATCAGAAAACCTACGTCTTCACAGTATAGTAAGTAAACCAGTTTAACTGCATTTGTTTCTTTGTTTTGTTTTACCATTTACTTGTAATTTTCAGGAGAACTAAAACTGGTTTCGATTTGAAAAACCTCCTCCTTTCATTCATTTTGACCCGATTACTTTTTCAGTCCGATAAATACATACATTATGATGTATTGCTCTAGTCTTTATATATATGTATACTTCGTGCTTTTCCACATGTGATGTAGTTTAAAGCGACCAGCTGCAAGCGGTAAATGGTTAATAGGTTTCGGTGCTCCTGTCATCAACAGTTATGTCCTGGATTTTCAACTGGCAGACTAATTAATAGACCCCATTATGTAAAACTGTCAGGCATCAACTTCTAAAAGTATTATTTCCAACAATTGGTTACACTATCACAGGCGCCCCACAGGGTACAGTGCTGACTCCTTTCCCCTTCACCTTTGTATTCAACACTGCTGATGGTAGGCACCATCACAAGTGCATGGCTAAGTCTGCGGACAACACTGGTATGGTTGGCAAATTCACATGCAATGACAACAGTCACTACAAGGCAGAAATTAACATTTTTGTTGACTGGTGTGATTTAAAAAAAAAAAGCTACTGTGAACTTAACACTGACAAAACAAGAGAAATGCTTATTGACTTTGGATGCAATAAAGACATCCCAGATCCTGTGCGAATCAACGAAGTAGAGGTGGACAGAGTTGATTCACACAGACGTATCATACCGGACAATAAACTAAACTGGAAAAAAATACAGATGCTGTTGTCGGAGCATCACTCTTATCTTGACTTTCAGAGCTCCCTGTTGAGATATTTGCACACAGGAAAAATTGTGAGGAAAGCTGAGCGAGTGATAGGCAGTAAACAGGAACATTTTGCTTTCCAGTCTACCACAGACAACTATTGTATGAATATGGTTCTTGGATTGTGGATTATGTGACGTGAAACATGTTGATGTCTAGTTAAAGATATAGATAATGAGATTTCTAAAGACAAATTTCCATCATTAATTACCTAATTAAGCCCATCAACCCCACACTCATCAACAAATGCAGGACAAGACCACGAGGCTTGCCGACATCTCGTCCCAAGTGGGCCTCACCATCCACAAACAGAAAACAAAGGCAATGAGACTGAATGCTACCAGGGAAGAACCAGTCTTGCTTGCTGGCACCCCGTTGGAGGAGGTGGAGTCCTTCACCTATCTCGGGAGCATCATAGACAAAAAAGGCGGCACTGATGCAGATGTCAGAGCACGAATCGGTAAAGCCAGAGCAGCCTTTCTCCAGTTGAAAGAAGTGTGGAGTTCCAGAGAGCTGTCACAACACACCAAAGTCCAGATTTTCAACTCCAACGTAAAAGCAGTTCTCCTATATGGAGCAGAGACTTGGAGATTGACAAAAACCACAGTCAACAGAGTACAGATCTTCATAAACAGTTGCCTTAGAAGAATTTTGAAAATCCACTGGCCAGAGAAGATCAGCAATGTCAGACTCTGGGAGAGAACAGAGCAGATAACAGCAGAGAATGAAATTGGGCGAAGAAGATGGGGATGGATTGGTCACAGTCTGAAAAAGCCAGCTTCCAGTATCACTAGGCAGGCATTGTCATGGAACCCCCAGGGAAAGAGGAAAAGAGGTAGGCCAAGAAACTCCTGGCGTCGAGACCTCCAAGCAGACATCAAGAGACTGGGAACCACCTGGAGTAAAATCGAAGGAGAAGCACAGGACAGGAGTCGCTGGAGGTCTCTCGTCGACGGCCTATACCCGGGTAGGGGTGACAGGCATAAGTAAGTAAGCCCATCATCTTCCATCATCCACATCACCTCTCACAAAGTCCATGTCTTTATCAGTGCACTCGGTATATTTCCAAATCAAGAGAGATAATGTGATTTAAAAACCACCCTAATTAATTAGATAACTTATGTTAATTAATTAGTCATTTAAGGATTTTTTGATAAGCTGCTAGCTAACAGTGGCCAACTGAACGTGTCAACTTTAAAAAAAAAAATCATGTGCTAGTTAAGGCCGGACAAGTTACCCCCAAAAGTCATTTTGGGTGTTCCTTAGTGTTTTTGGGTTGAGTGGATTTTTGGGTTGTTTGAACCCCCTAGAACCTGGCCACAACCATAAAAAATCAAAAATACCTTTTATTTGCTGTAAAAAAATTAATAAAGTGAAGCACGTGCACAATTTTTCAAGCGTTGCAACTTCTTTTGCTTGAAAACATCGAATGTTTGGACCCTGACAACACCGCTTTGCGAGCGATGAACGCCACCATGTTTGAGTCCATTCAAACCGGTTCCATTTCTATATTCCCATCCACAAACCAGTTGAAAGCTACAAAGGCTCTATAAATAGCTATTGGCGTGAAACTGACGTCATGAACGACCAGAGATTTCCTTGTACTGCTGTGGCGTTATGCTAATGAGATAATACTATTTTCCAAAACCGACCAATGAGCAGAGCGTGCCGAGTGTTCCGGGCAGCTTCAGGTTTTTCCGGCCAGGCTCTGGGCGGCTACAGGTTTTCCGACCATCCCACAATGCACCATTACGCATGGCATACAACTCGATCAAACTATGAGAATCACTAGTTCAGATCACGCAGTTTCGACGTTTTACATCCCTTCAGCAGTTATTTCTCAAAGTCCATAGGTTGTAATCGTTGGAAATGTCTCTAACGGCTTCGAAGAAGTTGCGTGGTGCTCAGCTAGCGGCTGCGAGGTTGAACAGACGAAGAGAGATGTGTTCAAGCAGACGAACCCGAGTGAAGAGAGAGAGAAAGAAAAATTCCTAAGCCTCATAATGTAAATGCCGATGGGACAGTGGTGAAATCGCCCAAGAAATTTGAATTGATGAAAGATGCTCGCAGCATTGGTCAGTAAATGATAACAAAAATTGGTTTTACGCATCGCTCAGGTGTATCTGAAGGGGCACTGTACAGCAGACATTTTGTGCACATGACAGTTTCCTTTGACATTTTACCTGCAGAAACTTCACCAGTGTGCATATATATCCAAGACTGAGAAAACATTTGCTTTTCATTTTCTCATGCGAAATATGTTTATACTGGGGCGGTCCGTGGCGCAGTGGTTAAGGCGCCTGCCACCAATGCTAAGGGTGTGAGGTTCGATTACGGGTTCCGGCGTCGGATTTTTCTCCTCTAGTAAGTGTCACCGTTAATTCGGGCGGACCGTCGGGGGTTCTTTCTCCGGGTACTCCGGCTCTTCCTCCCCCACGACTTTGGTATCAGTTTCAGCCCACTTAATCAAATTTCAAATACAAACGATTTTGAATTTCCAAAAAATACAGTAGCTCGCTTGAGCTTGCCCTTAGCACCACGTGAATGTTCTGTGTATATGTGTGTATGTGTATGTGAGTGAATGCGTGTGATTCACGTGAGCGTGCTTGTTGGGTTCAGTTCGCGGCGGCGCTTTGAGCCGATTTTCAATTGGGATAAAGCGCCTATTTAATGCGCTTATTATTATTATTATTGTTATTATTATAATTCTCATATTGATGACTACAAAGCTGAATTATGACAAAGTAAAGGTTGTTGTTTACCTTATTCTCTGTTTTTCTCATTTTCACTTTTTTTCATCTTTGATTTGAATAGATCTCATAAACCTGAATAGGCACAGCATCCAAACTTTTCAGTTATGATTGTTGTTCGCTTTGCTGCATTTTGTCAGAAGGATTTTGTGATTGAACAAGGGGAAAAAAAGTTTTGGCTATTCAATTCCCCAAAATTGACATTTTCCCTCTTTCAGCTCATGTAGCTTATTTGATCATGATAACTTTTTTCCCAACAGCTTCAGAATAAAATCCTCCCGACAAAATGTAGTTGTTTTGACAAAGAATCACCAGAAAAAAGAACTTTGTTTCCTAAGTTTAGTAGTGTTTGAGACCTATTGCTTTGAATTTGTACTAAAATGTGTATACAGTGGCCATCTTGGTTGGTTTCCAGGGCAACGGGGAGTCGTACACACCCAAAAACCACTTTTTTGTTCTCAGCTCACCAAACCCTATCAAAATACATCAACAGTTTGAAACAGATTCTAAACAGACAAGAGCTCATATTTGGGGTGTAGTGTCTGGCCTTAAGTAATCCTGCCGCATTAACCCTCTTCTGCATGCAAGTGCATATGCCAGGCGGCTCTTGAAAATATCACCAAAGGGAATCGACTCCGTAATTTTGAATGGGTGACATTTTTTTTTAAATGTTTAAAAATATTTAGACAAGTTTTGAGAAAGAGCAATTATTTTTTCTAAAGTGTTTAATCAATAAAGATATACAATAAACATTTGTGGAGCTGTAAAATGTGTAAGGAAATAAAGGGAAAAAATCTAAAGTTGAATGAACTGCTGTTTTACGTACTGTGAATCTTGCTGATAATCACAAGCTTCATCCTCAGACAATGATGATGACTTTAAAAAAAAACGATCCCCTAGTCATCCCATTCCAAATCCAAGTCAGATTCTTCCCCTCTTCTATCCACTTTCACCAAGTCTTGCTCTGTAAATCCCTCAAAATCTTCATCGTCACTGCTCTCCCCCACCAATGATCACCGCAGTTCGAGGCCAGCCATTCTTACTGACGCTCAATTCACACTTGAAACTTTAAAAATTTGTTGCTCCGCAAGGAAACGTCCAAAATGCACATGGCGTGCATTGACAGGAAGTGGAAAGAATCGCGAAAATGGGGCTTGTGGTCTCGCGAGATTTTTATTACCATGGTAAACATGGCAGCCTCCACAGTATACATGTGGTTCAGCGGGCGTTACTGGGCGTTCTATGCACAAACGCTGTGTGTTTTCAGCGGGCGCTGGCGGACGCTCTATGCAGGAGAGGGTTAATAACACAACATCAACAAAAAGTAAATTACAAGTACTTAATAGGTAACCTATAAGTTACCTTCAACTGACAAGTAACTTCAGAGTTACCTCTACAAGTTTTTGTAAGATAGTTGTTATAAGTTCTTATAAGTGACTTAAAACAAGTTCTTATAAGGCCTTAACATAAGTTCTTATAAGTTTTTGACTCAAGTCATCAGGTTACTAGGACAGATTTGACAAGTTACATGGACAACAAAATAACTTTTTTATCCTCAGTAATACTCTGACGGTGGAGCTGATGGGGTTAAATAGTTTTTGACTCAAGTCATCAGGTTACTCGGACAGATTTGACAAGTTACATGGACAACAAAATAACTTTTTTTTCCTCAGTAATACTCTGACGGTGGAGCTGATGGGGTTAAATAGTTAGGCATGAGCGGCGCAAGCAACGCAAGCAGCATGTCATCTCTCTGTGAATTGCATGACAGAAATAAAGAAAAACTAATCTTTATTTGTTTAGTAAATTTTGAACTTTTTCCATTGTTTACCTTATGTCCATTTTTTTTCCCCTTCTTCTAAAAAAGATGCCTTTTGTTCTTCAAGATTCACGGGTTGACTACGCATCTTATTTTGAATTTCAGACTTCTGTTGTTTATAATTGGCCAAATCATCCTGCACTCTATTAAACTCATTATCATCGATTTTATTGTCCTCTAATGCTTTACTGATAATAAGTTTCATACTGCTCAGCTTTGCTCCAGCAAGAGTACTCAATGTTTCATGCTTTTGCAGCTTCTTACGAAATCTTTTGTTAAGGGCTTCCAAACCAAAACATGCCAGGCATGTGGCAACGCTAACGCCCTCAATAGCGATCCCAATTATACTCCCCAAACAGAGCTACACCCTCTACAGAGCAACCATCGGAAACCAGACCAATAGCCATTGTTGTGTTTTGTATAGAATTGAAAGCCGTGCTATACCATCTTTTACACCTGGAGTATTTTGCCTCTTCACCTTTCAAATACTTCAGCGCATCTGTAATATTTTTAAACGAAATGAGTGTGATGAAGCTCTATGCTTGTGCATAGTGCTCACACAGTAGGATTAGTACGGTACGGGTTTTGTTGACGGTTTGTTTGTGCCAATAGTCCGTGTGGCACTAGACGCACGTGGAATTTCTAAGACATGGTTAGCACGTGATTTTTAGTGAGTTCTGTTCAGTGAGTTCTAGGCGGAAGCTGTGTCTGTCAGAGGTCTAGATCGGTAGTGTGGGCTGTCTTGTTGTATGGAACGGTTGTGTTTGAGATACCTAGCCCGTATTCCAAGACTCTGAAGCCTAGATTTTAGAGTTCTTGTAAAGAGTGGAACGACAGATGCCGAGACGTCGAGTCACAGGTGGGACCTAACGTGAGGTCATCCCTCCAGCTCTTCACTGAGAGTGAGTCTGACCGGGACCAAGACACCCGAGTCAAAGCGAGAACTGCGCAACAGTACGAGAACGAGGACGTTCGTGCCAAAGAGACAGGACGGCAAGAAGAAGCGTACGACGAAGGACTTTCACGCCTAGACGTGAGAAGGACCAACGTAACCAGGCAATAACATCAAACAGGTTGGAGACAATGAGAGACTAAAACCTAGCCTGGCAAAGATATTGTGATTTGTGTGTGTGTGTGTGATAGTAGAGCAGTGTATATAGTTTGATAGTCTTTTAAGCGTTTCTTTTCTTTTATATTGTATAAAGGTTACTTTAGAAAGGGAGCCCGTGTGTTGTGTTTTACCGCATGAATGCGCCCATCTGAGTCAGTGGCGGTGTATGCGTCTGTTGCGTGAGAGTCTGTATGTGCGACTGTGGGCAAGTCTGCGTGCGTTACAGTGGTGACCCTGTTTTAGCTGTATATATTTTCTGCGTAGGTTGTTGATATTGTTGTGGGTTTTCATTTTAAGTTTTGACGTTGATTTGGTTGTGATTTGTATATTTACGTTTTCAAGTTTTGGGAAGTTGTTGTAGCAAATATGGAGGTAGACCCGGTAGAGGCTTACATTAAACAGGGTGAAAGGTTAGGACTTAAGGATCTTTTTGATTACGTAGAGAAATGTAGGGATAAGGAGGATAGATCAAGAGAAAGAGAAGCTCAGAGAGAAAGAGAGGAGAAAGAAAGAGTCATAAAGGAGAAAGAGCTAGAAATTCAGAGAGAGAAAGACAGAATACTTAAGAAGGATGAATTAGAGTTAAAGGAGAAAGAGTTAGAAGTACAGAGAGAGAGAGAAGAGAAAGAAAGAGCTCTTAAGAAAGAAGAATTAGCGTTTCAGAGAGAAAAAGATGAGAAGTCTCTAGCGTTTCAGAGAGAGAAAGATGAGAAGTCTCTAGCGTTTCAGAGAGAGAAGGACGAGAGGGAACATGCTTTAAGAGAGAAGGAACTAGACTAGAAAAGGAGAGAGATAGGGAGGTACAACTACAGTTAGCTCGGGATGCGGGGTCTGGAGCAGAGAGTGATTCAGTAGGCCGGGGCATACGGAATTTTCCTAGACTGCCGATGTTTAAAGAGTCCGTGGACTCTATTGACGCTTTTTTGTGTCGTTTCGAGTCTCATGCGCAGGCGTTGAGTTGGCCTCCTGCCAACTGGCCCGTTTTGCTTTCGTCTGTGCCAGAGGGTCAGGCCTTGAGTCTTTACCATAGCTTGAACGTTTCGGGGAACATAGATTACGAGTCTTTGAAGGAGTGTCTTTTACAGAAGTTCCAGTGTAATACGGAGGGTTTTAGAGAACGCTTGAGAGCTTGTCGGCCAGAGACAGGGGAATTGTTTGTGTCATTTGGCAAACGATTGTCCCATTTGCTCGTACGTTGGGTCGAACTGTCAAAGATCGACCACACGTACGACGCATTGTTCGATCTCATGTTGGCTGAACAGTTCTTTGGTAGCGTTTCCAAGGATCTAGCGGTATTCTTGAGAGAACGTAACCTCAAGACTACGGACGAGTTAGTACAGAATGCGGAGGCTTTTCGGATGACGCATCCTACGAAAAACCTCGCGCGTAGGACCGAGACACCGCCAGTCAGGTTGGTCGCAGCTAACATGACTGAGGGTTACCGGGGCATCAATACCTTACGTGGAGCCCAGCGGGTTAATGGTAGAGGTGTTTACCCTTACGATTTTGGAGTAATTGCTTACGATTTTTGGCATAGATTACGCCACTACGATTTTTTTTCACACTATTACGATTATTTAAAACAAAAACTACGATTTTGGAAATCGTATTCCAATCCGCTTTTTTTCTTAGAAAGTGATCAAACAAAATCCTACTTCAAAACATAACCGGGTCCATGACCAGATCCAACATTAGTACATAAAATAATAATTTATATGATTTCCTAATTTATCATTAATATTAGTTGCCTTTTAAAACTAGAAATAAAGTAAATGTTGGAGTTAGTCAAATTAAAACAATAACAAGGGGAGTAAGCACACTAGGACAATTTGCTCGATTACGTCCCTTTATCTAAACCAACCTGTCGGTGTCTGCTTTCCCTTGATCGGGCCTAAGTGCAATGATCAGAAAATTTCGCAATGTGCAAGTTTAAAAAAAAAAATTAAAAAATTAAGTGAGGGGGGGGGGGGGGGGGGGGGGGCGCCCAACCATTATTTAACCCATTACAGAGATGTGCAAACTATATGTAAACTATATGTGTCCTGGTCAGTGACGTGTGTGTGTCATTTTTATTTTTGCGCTCGTGCTAATATAAAACGCACAATATAAAAAACAGTGCAGAAATAATAGGTAACAATAGTAATAGTATTACTGAAATTTTAATAGTATTACTGAAATTTCAAATAGCTAATACTGAAACTTCAAATTGAGGGTAGGCATGCCTGAATTAACACAGTGATTTTTTTTTCTATTCACTTGTATCTCATTTCGAGTGCAAATAAAAACTGCAAGTCTTTGTAAGAACTTGTTGAGTGAGATTACGTTTGAGAACGATCAAATGTGCTGACAGAAAGCATTACTCTTTTTACCCAAGATTACTCTTTCTGGCATAGCCCATTACTCCATTTTTTTTTGGGGGGTAAACATCTATGCTTTGCGTTTTCGACACGGTGATCGAGGTAACGGCAATGGCGGTCGCGATCCGTACGCACGAGGAGAAACATCTGATCGTGGGTATGGTCGTGGTCGTATGGCGAATTCGGACACTCAGTGTTTTGTGTGTCATGCATACGGTCATTTTAGTCGCGAGTGTCCTAGCAGTAGTTCAGGTACTCAGTGTTTCAACTGTCAAGGGTACGACCATCTGGCTCATCAATGTCCTAACAGTCCTGGTATGGTGGAGGGGGTGGTGCAGCCCACTCACGTAGCCAGTTTTGCGGTCCCAGTCGGGGAGGAACCACAGCTGGGCGCAGTGTGTTCAGGTGACGGAGGTGGTTGCCTACCGCTGGTAGACGGGGTTGTAAACGGATGTCTTGCTTCTGTTCTCCGTGACTCCGGTACAACGACCGCGGGGGTCAGGCGTAGTCTAGTTAGGGAAGATCAGTACACGGGGGAGACACAGAAAGTAGTTTCGTTTGGAGGCAAGATAGAAGTTTTTCAGTTAGCTAAAATAGAGGTTGACACGGAGTTTTTCACAGGTGATCTGGTTTCGTGTGTCATCGACGAGCCAGTAGTGGATTTAGTTCTGGGTAACATGAAGGGTGTGCAGCCAGTCATTGGTAGAGTCGGAGCGATGAAGCGTAGTCGCATCAGTCGCAACGAGAGCTCAGAGCGGCAAGCGTGCTCGTGAGCAGAGAAAGCGTGTTATTTCCGTCCAGAATCAGGGGATCGATCAGCGGATTTGGCCCACCAGTCGGGTTGGCTGGAGACGGCATACTTCTGTTGCGGACAGAAATGCGGCTCAGCACCCAATAATATGTAGGTAGATTGGAGATTGGAGTCTCGCGATTGTGTGTTTGTTTGTGGGCGGCCATTGGATCGTTTTCATTTCTGGAGGTTTTAACACGTTAGTTCTGTTTTGCTCTCGCTGTGCGATCTGAAGGTGTGCGTTGAGGCGTAAGGCTGTAATTTGTTTTCTTGTATTCTAGATAATCAAAGTTATTCCTTTCCTGTTTTCGGATAATAGTACGTCGAGTCGTCTTAAAAAGAAACTCGGTCGTTTCTTTTTTTCCCGAGGAAGGGGGAATTGTGATGAAGCTCTATGCTTGTGCATAGTGCTTACACAGTAGGATTAGTACGGTACGGGTTTTGTTGACGGTTTGTTTGTGCCGATAGTCCGTGTGGCACTAGACGCATGTGGAATTTCTAAGACATGTTTAGCACGGGATTTTTAGTGAGTTCTGTTTAGTGAGTTCTAGGCGGAAGCTGTGTCTGTCAGAGGTCTAGATCGGTAGTGCGGGCTGTCTTGTCGTATGGAACGGTTGTGTTTGAGATACCTAGCCCGTATTCCAAGACTCTGAAGCCTAGATTTCAGAGTTCTTGTAAAGAGTGGAACGACGGACGCCGAGACGTCGAGTCACAGGTGGGACCTAACGTGAGGTCATCCCTCCAGCTCTTCACTGAGAGTGAGTCTGACCGGGACCAAGACACCCGAGTCAAAGCGAGAACTGCGCAACAGTACGAGAACGAGGACGTCCATGCCAAAGAGACAAGACGGCAAGAAGAAGCGTACGATGAAGGACTTTCACGCCTAGACGTGAGAAGGACCAACGTAACCAGGCAATAACATCAAACAGGTTGGAGACAATGAGAGACTAAAACCTAGCCTGGCAAAGATATTGTGATTTGTGTGTGTGTGTGTGATAGTAGAGCAGTGTATATAGTTTGATAGTCTTTAAAGCGTTTGTTTTCTTTTATATTGTATAAAGGTTACTTTAGAAAGGGAGCCCGTGTGTTGTGTTTTACCGCATGAATGCGCCCGTCTGAGTCAGTGGCGGTGTATGCGTCTGTTGCGTGAGAGTCTGTACGTGCGACTGTGGGCAAGTCTGCGTGCGTTACAATGAGTCTGCGCTTTAAACCCGTAATCTTCCATCAGGCGCAAGCAGTATTTGTGGATACAAGTTCACCATTTGTTTATGACAAATATTTTTTTTATTTAATCAGCGATTACATTTTGCAACTCTTCAGAGGTGTATAATTTACTAGCATAATAAAATGAAACAAGATCTATGTGTGCCAGGTTTATGTAATTTAGATAAACTACAGTTGTTTTATCGACTACTACCTTAACAGCTGTGTTACTATTCAATACTTCTACATCTGTGCCTTTTCTAATGGCAATAAAGACTTTTGCTGAATCTGTCACTGAGCTATCCCACGTAAGTTTGATTCCTTGTCTAACATCTGCTTCTTTAACACCCTCCAAAGGTCTCATGATAATTTCAAAAACTATTGTTGCTTCTCTAGCTATCGTAAAGTTTGCTGGTGTAAACACAACAGCCGGATCAGATCTACTCTTTCTATTTGTAAGATTAAGAAGATACCTTCATTTCTCATACTCTTGTAGTTTTTGTTTATCTCTGCTATTGTTTTCTTCGGAATAGCTCGGAACAAGACTCACAAGCAACGGCCCAGAGTTAATAACTTTCCTAAATGTTAAGTTTGCTTCATCAGTATATACATAAGGACTAATAAGTTCAAACTTTATGTCCCAGACAATTGCAGGGGCAGGAACAACTACTCACTTATTACCCACATGTTTTAAGACCTAGAGCGCATTATTTATAGGACTAGGTATAGTAACATCATGAAGTTGACCAAGTTTGGGATCCTTTTTTCTGTGTCATCTTTTACATCATCAGTTACTTTTCTCTTGTACAATCCAAAGGAATCAATTTCAAGACCATACACTTATCCTACTTTTCCTTTTTTAAAAAATCAAAACCATGCACATCAGCCAAATCTTTCAACTCTATTACTGGACATGCAGTTGGTGTGGACCAGTACTCATTTTTATTCGACAATAATAATATTTATTTAACTTCCAACACAACACAAAAATCATGCATCTGAACATGTTTACCATCCTGATTAGTTACAGATAAACACAGTGATTCAAAGAAACTAGAACCTAATTTTTTAAACTGTAAATTAGGAAATCTAACAACTACGCTTTCACAATATGGAGCAGTTCCAGCTGGCAAGCATCTTAACAAAGTTGAAGTTATACCATGGTGTACATTTTCAGTAGTGTTCAGTTCTTTCAAATGAACATTTAGTACTGTGTGTACTGCCAAATAAACATAACATCTTCCAGTTACTTTAATTTTTTTTAACTTCAATACCATAAAAAAAAAAGTTTTTAATCAAATATCAAATAAATGCCAATCCTCATCCACACAATAACCTACTAAATCAAGTAAATATACACGTTTACCTGACATTTTAGTTGGTCCAAGTTTCAGAAATTTTAATGTAACAATTAAGTTGGCTGGATTTAAAGTGGCTTTAATTTTAAATTCACTTTGAAACCAGTTAGCTATAGTACAAAAGTCATAATACCCAGCGGGTCTTATCATCATAACTTACATAATAACTTGTATCATCTTCCACATTAAACCACTTTACAGTGTAGAACATTTCATTGATAGCTACAACCAGAGATGTTTACCCTTACGATTTTGGAGTAATTGCTTACGATTTTTGGCATAGATTACGCCACTACGATTTTTTTCACACTATTACGATTATTTAAAACAAAAACTACAATTTTTGAAATCATATTCCAATTTGCTTTTTTTCTTAGAAAGTGATGATCAAACAAAATCCTACTTCAAAACATAACCGGGTCCATGACCAGATCCAACATTAGTACATAAAATAATAATTTATGATTTCCTAATTTATCATTAATATTAGTTGCCTTTTGAATCTAGAAATAAAGTAAATGTTGGAGTTAGTCAAATTAAAACAATAACAAGGGGAGTAAGCAACCTAGGACAATTTGCTCGATTACGTCCCTTTATTTAAACCAACCTGTCAGTGTCTGCTTTCCCTTGGTTGGACCTAAGTGCAATGATCAAAAAATTTCGCAATGTGCAAGTTTAAAAAAAAAAAAAATAAAAAAAATTAAGTGAGGGGGGGGGGGGGGGGGGCCCAACCATTATTTAACCCATTACAGAAATGTGCAAACTATATGTGACCCTCTCTCACGAAATCAGTCTTAACTTGCATTTTGGGTGTTTTGAGATATATACATTTCTGAAATGTACAGAGCCTGCTGATTAATTTGATATATGAATGAATGCTGTAGTGCAAAAATTGTAGAAGTTATTAGGGTTTAAAGTTTTTAAATGCACCGGTGGCCATTTTGAGAAAACAGCCTGCAAAGTTTATGTGTGCATGTCTTGCACACCTACCTTAGCAACGGGGGTTCAAAGTCAACCAATCAACCTGATATTTTACATGGTGGTTCAGTAAGTCCATCACTATGTGTAAAACCTCACATTAAGTTGCTAGCTAGTCAGGATCTTGTGATAAATAGCCCCCAAAAGTGCCATACCTAATGTAAACATGACAGATTTGGGGGAAAAATGCATTTTCATATTTTGCTATCAAACTCAAGGCATAAATAATTTCAATTCTGTTTGAGCATAAAAGTATATTGCTATAATATATTTAGGCAAAACATGTATGAAAATGCTGTGTAGCACTCTTATTTAGTGGCAAATGTTATCTAAAATTAGATTGCGGACGCGTTCAAGGAAGTGAAAACCACCATCACCAAGGCAAAATAAAAACCATCATTACAAAGACTGAACACAATTTACATCCAATTTATGAAGTTGCCAATCACTTTATTTCATTGTTTGTCATTTAAACCCACTTATAATTGATTCAAACTGAAAAGGACACTAGACAGAAATTATCCTTAAAACATGCAAAACAGAAGTCACAGTCGGCTGCCTGTTGTCCCAGACTGAAATGAATACTATTTACTACCACTACCCTGCAAAATGAAGTCACAAAAGCTAAAAACAAATCTACAAACTGAGTATTAGTAGTTCCACATTCATATATAAATTTGTAAACATGCAACAATTTAAAAAAAACAAACACAATATTTACTTACAGGTTGCAGAAGAAATGTAAAAAAGGAAAGTCCTCACGTATTGCAGGCAGCATACCGCTTCACCAAACAATTCCCTTCAGTATACAATTATCCACTCAAGCACAGCAAACTACACCACACAAGCACAGTAACCACACAAGCACAGTAACCAGACAGTTGTCTTTGCACACTGGAAATCAGCTGTGAGGAGGAGGGCACACAATGTCACACTTGTCGTCTCGAGCGTAGTCCTGAATGTGTTGAAATAGGTACTGTTGTATGTCTCTGAAAAGTCCAGGAACTGGTATGATGGCTGCCAGTGCCATGGTGGGGGGGTGGGGGGGGGGGGAGTGAGCAACATGGCCAGGAACAGCCAGCACCTTGTCCTCTTCAGCGTCGGTGATGTGGGTCGTCTTGTAAAACTTAAAACACCTTTCCATGGCGACTGAACCTGAAGCGTCCAACAGTCTTGATCCCATTCAAGCTACTCGTTGTCCTCCTGTGCACAGTTTTTTAAATAAAGCGCACCATGAGGTCTGTGTCGTGGAGCGTCAAGCTGAGGGTGTTGTTCTTTTGCCCCCAGCCTTTTGTCATGTTGGCATCAGTCCCTGTGTCTGGTTGTACTTTGAAAGGCGTGTCAGGATTCTTGGCTGATACTGAAAACAGAAACAAAAACAGTAATGAAGTCAGAAAACAGCAACAAAAACAATAATGAAGTCAGAAAACTGAAAGAAAAACAATAATGAAGTCGATGAAAATAAACTGTCATTGCTCACTAGACACAACACATGAATTTGCATGATTCTGTTTAGTGCTTAAAATAATGTATTATACATACCCATCGTTCATGCTGCACTGTCTTCAGTCCGTTCCGCATGCACTCACTCAGAATGCTGGGGATCATCCACTCCTTTGCATCTGAACAAAATAGTACAAAATCATTTTAAACTGTCTGTTTATGTGAGCCATTTCTGTATTGCCATTAGTAGTACAATTAGCCTATTCATCTTCTGTTGAGAGTTGGTCACACACACACACACTCCACACACAAACACACACTCTACACACACACACACACACACACACACACACACACACACACACACACACACACACACACTAATGATCATACATCTGCATTCAGAAATGATGCACATACCTCGATCCATGTGTTGAATTGAGAGTTGAAGACTGTGGTGCAGCCGTTGCTTCTTCGCTTGTTTCTCGATCGGCCGGTTCAAACTCAAAATCGTTGTATGAGAAGTTATCGTCGTGATGAGAATCGGCGACGAAATACTCTGTGATCAGGTCGCTCAATTCTTTCTGATCTGCAGGCGTTTTTTTGCCTGATTTACAATAGTTTAATCGAGTCTTGCTTTCATTTTCGCGTGTTGTAAACAGACGAAAAGTGAACAGCGGAACAGGATGCAGTTGTGTCCCTTAGTCTTGTCTCAGCCAATGAGAATTCGTGTAACTTCATCGTTACCATGCAGCTAAGAGTTCTACTCTCTGATTGGTCAGAATTGAACATTTGTGTACGCCCTTTTTTCCTTATTTGGGAGGAACACATCCGTTTAATGTAGAACACGACCCAAGCCCGCGAAAGTGCGGACAAAGGCCTTTCCAACGGTATATAACTTGATGGGGTTCTGTAGGGGATGCAACGTGTTCTGTTATGTTAAAAATGGGTCATTTTGCACAAAACAAAAGAATAATTGGGGCCGAGCTCAGACTTTTAAAATCATTTTAACCTATTTAATGGCATTTTTCATTATAAAGATTTTAACCATACGATACTTTGGTGTATGTAGAATACATTTCTGCAAAAAAGTGAAAATGACCCAGATTGACCCCCACCACATATTACTGCGTGTAGCGCCGATCGGCTCGCTGCGAGTTAAGACTGGTTTCGTGAGAGAGGGTCACATATGTGTCCTGGTTAGTGATGTGTGTGTGTGTGTCATTTTTATTTTTGCGCTCGTGCTAATATAAAAGGCACAATATAAAAAAAAAAAAACAGTGCAGAAATAATAGGTAACAATAGTAATAGTATTACTGAAATTTTAATTAGTATTTCTGAAATTTCAAATAGCTAATACTGAAACTTCAAATTGAGGGTAGGCATGCCGGAATTAACACAGTGATTTTTTTTTTTTTTTCTTTTCACTTGTATCTCATTTCGAGTGCAAATAAAAACTACAAGGCTTTGTAAGAACTTGTTGAGTGAAATTGCGTTTGAGAACGATCAAATGTGCTGACAGAAAGCATTACTCTTTTTACCCAAGATTACTCTTTCTGGCATAGCCCATTACTCCATTTTTTTTGGGGGGTAAACATCTCTGCTACAACCTTGTTACAATCGCAATTATCAATTCCATTGGTTAACAACACTGGTTTGCTTGTATTAAGATTTATTAAGGTAATAAACATTTTTAATATCGCATATAAAAAGCACAATGAAATTTAAATCACAAATAAGTGTTTGTGTAAAACCATTTCAATCTAACGTGGATGCCAAGTACAATGTCACACCTACTTATGACCAGAAAATAATTCAATTAAATTAGCTTGACATAGCTGTGTTGGAAGGAGATCCTTTCAAGTAAAAGTACCAAATCCTTTTGATCATTACCTAAACCCACCAATTACAGATGATTCAACTGCAAGAAAGTGGTCCTCAAGAGTCCACTACATATGTTCCAAAACCAGCTTAACTTTGCTGTACTATGCTCAACTACAGGCTGTGGTGTTTCTTTTACAGACTGATTAGGTCTGTGTATCGTTTCCACACGTATTGCCAGCTTAGAAGAATACTATCAGAACTCCATGTCCCACTACCCACTGAATTCAGTTTTAACCAGTTTAATAACACCATGGATATGAAAGCATTAGAACACATTTGTAATGAATTTAACATCAGCTCCAGGTATGACTTCACACAAAAACTTGATCACCATGGCATGGGAACATTGTATTATGCCCTCAGTCACAGACAATACCCTCAAGATTACTGGTCTCGCTACTCTTTATTTTCATCCAAAAGTACAATCTGGTTAGGCTCAATAGAACAGAAATAGTCTAATGCCTGGACCACATTTGTTTTAGACAGAAGTGATGGCTTTACTCAAGCGGGAATCGAATGCATTAATGAGTCTATCAGAACATATGTGTGGTGTATACTAGGAGCACAAGCTCAAACAAAATCTAATATCTTAAATGGGAGTGGCAAATTTGAAGCACAAAAACAGTTTCTTGCAAACCTGGAAGATGCTATAAATTCAGTAGTAGATCTCCCATCAAGCATGCAACGCTATCAAGACGTTCTGAGGTATGCCAGATCAAAAGTTGACTTTGTGGTCGGCATTGGGTTATACATGTTGCCATCTGACCTTCAACTCCAAATGGGGACAATAAAAAATTATAATAATGAAATAATTGTTGCAGGGTGTGATCAGAAATTAGGACTCAATCAGTAAATTTAAGTCCAACAACCACACACTTGCAACCGCCAGCAGTGCTACCAGCGTCAGTTACACCAGCACCAGTGTCAGTAACATCAGAATCAGTTACACAACCCCTTGCGACACCGGCAAACACGCATGAGTCAGAGAGAACTGTGTTGGTAATAGGTGCTACTGGATTAGGAATATTACTTCTTTACCTGTTTCATTAAATATCCAGGGATTAACCCCCCTACTGTTACCAGAAAGACCCACACATGCTCCACCATAAACCTGACTACCTACCCTGCTGTACTGATCAACCAACTGACAACACTTCCTATTATGCCAGGCAAAGCATCCATTGCTTTTACAGCCAATTTCTTAAGCAAGTCTGAAATATGTGACAACTGTTTCTTTACCCATGACTGCAGATCTTTTGGGTCAGAAGGCGGAGTTGGAGAAGCTAGAGGAGTTGAGCCACCACCACCCCTGGGTCCTCCGGTTACAGCCAACACTACAGTACTGATAATAAATCCAAGAGCAGTAATTAAACTTGCAATTGTAATACCTTGCTCTCTGAAAAGTGTTTTCAATCTCTCAGTCAAAGTTGTATCTTCATGAAGTATTTTCTGAATAGTTTCTCTAATCCTGTTGACCTGTGTTTTTAGTTTTTCTTTCCCAATTTTAACTACTTCTAGCAGGGTGTATGGGGTGTCTGGAGAGAGGTAGTACCTTTGTAAACCTGGCAGCAGCACCCATCCGGGTGGACAGGAGCACTAGTCTTCACCCAGCACTCAACTTTCACTTCTGGCTCCAACAAAGCTGTTAGGGATAACAGTGGCTACACCCTGGTAAACCACTTCTGCTGGTGGGCTAAACGAAGTGAGGGGCCAATGTGTTGTTACTCATTGGGGGGGCAGACCGAGCTCAACAGTCCTGAACAACAGTCGGTCTAGGGGAGGGACCCCCGATACACGTTCCTGGCTGAAGACAGAGATGCAGGACCTCTCATGTGCCTAACGGCTGCATCATGCATATTGCGCTTCATGACAGACACAAATGTGAATCCTTGACATGGTGCTCACCCTCTGAAGACCCGCCAGGGAGCAGTAGCGCCGGGCCCTCTGCCTCTTAGGGCCCACCCTCAGCGACCGGAGGTCCCCTCGCCTCGTCTTGGGACTACCAGGAGACGAGGAGGGAGGGAAAATGCGACTGGCAGAAAACAACCAGAAATACACCTTCTTAACATCCGGCAGCTCCACCCCCTTCATCTCCGAAGAACCAGGGGAGGCCCGGAAGCCGGCCCCCCTCTGTTTCTTCAACTCCTTCCAAGGCAAAGGAAAAAGGGGGGGAAAAAACTCTTCACCCCCAGATAAGACATAATCATGTACTCTCTGCTTCAGTGAAATTGTCGTGGTTTTCAAGCTAACTTTGAGGAATTACATCTTTTAGTCAAGTTCTGTAACCCCTCAGTAATATCTCTTCAGGAGACTTACCTGAAGACTTTTGACCATGTGTCCTTTAATGGTTTTAACGTTATACATGAAGGCTCTGATTTTGGAGAGGCCCTCGGGTGGAGTGGCTCTTTTCATTAATAGCCAAATTTTTATGTAGCCCCGTTAGCATTGACACCTGTCTTCAGGCTGTCGCACCTTGGGTTACCTTAAAGAAGACCATAACCATATGCAGTATTTACCTGCCACCATCCCTGCGGGTCTGTAGTAATGATATTTTTAACTTAGTAGATCAACTGCCCCCTCCCTTTATTCTCATGGGGGATCTTAACGGTCATGCTCACCTTTGGGGTAGTGACCACTATGATGGCAGAGGTCAGATGTTAAAAGATGTTTTTTCTCAACTTAACCTATGTATCTTTAATGATGGCTCACCTACATACATGTACTCTAACTCGGGTTCTGGATCTAGTTCTGTTCACTGTGTGTGATCCTTCTCTCATGCTGGACTTTGACTGGAAGGTTCACGACGACCTGTGTGGTAGTGACCACTTCCCAGTAGTCCTGTCATCGGTCAGCTGTGAGGAGGATTTGCCAAGTGGGGTGCTGGAATCTCAAGAAAGCTAACTGGCCTCTGTTCACCTCCCTCTGTCAGTCTCGTATGTCATCTGAAGAACCTGTCTCTTGTTTTACTTCTATTTTGTTGGACGTAACAGGTGAAACCATCCCTAGAACTTCCACATCAGTCCCTCAGAACCCGAGAGTACCATGGTTCAATGAAGAGTGCCGCAAGGCCCCAAAAACGTGCAAATCTGCTCAGCGACGTGCTTTTCGTAATCCCTCGCAAGCGAATATTTTAACCTTTAAAAGACAGAGGGCGAAAAGCCCATTACATTTTAAAACGTGAACGCCATGCTTCCTGGAGACGCTTCGTCTCATCTTTATCTTCTAGGACTCTGTCCCAAAAAGTCTGGAAGGCTGTTCGAGGAATTAGGGACAGGGTTGGCTCGGCTTCTGTCGGCCATCTTAGAGATGGTACAAAGTACCCAACGGAGAAAGAAACACGCTTAGAAAAAACAGTACAACACAATTTATTAATATTTCGGGTAAATACCCTTTGTCAAAATAGACAAACAGAGACATTAGCCGCTACTTATCTTCATATGCAGAAGGAATGTGGCAACTGAATATGCATCTTCTGCATATGAAGATAAGTAGCGGCTAATGTCTCTGTTTGTTTGTCTATTTTGACAAAGGGTATTTACCCGAAATATTAATAAATTGTGTTGTACCGTTTTTTCTAAGCGTGTTTCTTTCTCCGTTGGCGTTGGGTACTTCTTTGCATTTCACACGCTTGGCAGTCACCTTTTTGGTCTGGATATCTTAGAGATGGTGCCAGTTTGGTCACGGATAAAAACGCTGTGGCCAATTTGCTTGCCTCCACCATTGCCCATAATTCTTCAACAGAGCATTATTCACCTTTCTTCCAGAGAGAGAAGGAGAAGCGAGAGTCTTGTACTTGTGATTTTATATCTGATAACTCGGAAGACTATAATTCCCCTTTTACATTTTCAGAATTGCAGCAAGCCATGCAGAAATGTAATGACTCTGCTGCTGGACTAGATACCATCCACTATCAGCTCCTAACACATCTGCCCGAGGATTCACTCCTTGTACTTCTCGAGGCCTTTAACCATATCTGGATAGCAGGTCATTTTCCGCCATCTTGGCGCCAGGCTGTAGTTGTGCCAATCCCCAAGCCGGGTAAGGATCCTTCTGACCTAGGCAACTACCGGCCAATAGCTTTGACATCGTGTTTATGTAAAACTATGGAACGCTTGGTCAATGCCCGCCTGGTGTGGCATCTTCAGTCACAGGGTCTCATCACAGACCTCCAGTGCAGTTTCCAGTGTTTCCGTAGTACAACTGGCTATCTTGTCTGCTTTGAGTCTTTTATCCGAGATGCTTTTGTCAACAAGCAGCATGTCTATGCAATTTTCTTTGATCTTGAGAAGACCCCACCCGGGTCTGCCCTGGGGGACTTGGGTGGGGTTAGGTATTTTTTAGTTCCCAGGGTCACCCTGGTCAGCCCCACAGGGTGGGTTTTTCTCTCTATTCTGGGGCATGTGTTTCTGTCTACCCTTTGTCCATTCACCTGTATTTGCCTTTTTAAAACTCTCCCTACTGTCTGCACTGCCTGTAGCTCTTGATATTGGATGTGTGTTGCTAAATGGTCTTAGCTTTATTTAGGCCCCATGTGTTAGGTTTATTTAACGTATTTGACCGGCTGGCGACATACATTCAATGTTCTGTTTATTTTTTATTTTTTTCGGAAGAAGTGCAGGCACGTCCTGAGAAAGCCTTGTTGCTGTCGGGACGTTAAGCAATGTACAATCAATCATTGATCTTGAGAAGGCATATGACACTACCTGGAAGTATGGTATAATGTCTGATTTGTCGGACATGGGTTTTAAAGGGCACCTGCCCGTTTTTATTCACAATTTTTTGTCTATCCGGTCGTTCATGTCCGTGTGGGCTCCACCCTCACCGACTCCTTTGAACAGGACATGGGTGTCCCGCAGGGCAGCATTTTATCTCCTGTTTTATTTAGCATTAAAATTAATAACATTGTAAAGGCCGTCAAGGATGATTCTGAATGCTCTTGTTTGTGGATGACTTTGCTTTGTGTGCACGGGGTCAAGGGCTTGTGTCCCTTGAGAGGCGCTTGCAGCTGTGTGTTGATCGCATCCAGGGGTGTGTGTCTCTCAACGGATTCAGGTTCTTGCCCTCAAAGACAGTCTGTGTGCATTTTACTAACCAGACGAAATTTTGTCAAGAACCTAGCCTGAGCATTGCTGGAGTGCCAATTAAGGTGGCCGAGGAGGCAAAGTTTCTGGGGGTCATCTTTGACAAAAGACTGACCTTCTGCAACCATATTAATTACCTTAGAACCTCTTGTTGGAAGGCCCTCAAAGTTCTTCGTGTCGTTGGTCGTACTGACTGGGGTGCAGACCGCATTGTCTTACTTCGACTGTACCGGGCCCTTGTTCTGTCCAAACTGGATTACGGCTCTGTGGTATATGGCTCTGCTTCCAAGTCTGTTGTACAGCATCTGAACACAATTCACCATCAAGGTCTGCGAATATGTCTGGGGGCCTTCAGGACACCTCCAGTTCCTAGTCTGTATGTCGAGGCAGGGTAAGCCTTCTCTCAAGCTCCGCCGCATCTGCATCATGCTCAGCTACGTTCTGAGGCTGAAGGCCCATCCAGACAATCCTGCCTATGATTGTGTTTTTAACCCGTCGTTTGCAGAGATTTACGATGTCCACCTTCCTTCCATGTCCGACCTCATCTGCAGGCGGCCGGAGTTGACCTGGACAAAGTTTCAGAATCTCTGCAACACATCACTCCACCCTGGCTATTACCAGTTCCTGACATCTTGCTGGACTTGACCGCCCACAAGAAAGACTGTACTCCACCAGCCATATACCAACAGAGCCTCAATGAACTCCTTTCAAGTTTTCCTGGCTATTGTCGTATTTATACGGATGGGTCCAAGTCTGAGGATGGGAGAGTGGCTGCGGCTGCAGTGTCTTCTCGCCATCCTAGACACCCATTTAAGCTCCGCCTCAGTATTTAGTGCAGAACTGCAGGCAATTCTGCTGGCACTCAAGCATGCCTATCAGTCTCGGGAAAGGAACTTCCTGATTCTGTCTGACTCTCTTTCTGCCCTGCAGGCCCTTCAGGGCGTGGGAACAGACCACCCGCTGCTGGTGCAGATTAGAGAGCTTTACGCAGACTTGATGAAGGAATATTATGACATCATTTTTATTTGGGTCCCAGGGCATGCGGGCATCGAAGGCAACAGGATCGCAGATTCTGCTGCCAATCATGCCCGCAATGACCCTGTCCCTGACGCACAGACTGTTCATAGTGATTTTAAACCTGTGATTGGTGCGTACATAGCCCGCGAATGGCAGTCCGAGTGGGACAAAGAGGAAGGGAACAAGCTGCATGAAGCTCTTCCTATGGTGTCCGACAGTCTACCTTATCGCTGCAGCAGCCGCCGTGAGGAGACTGTCCTTACTCGGCTCCACATCGGGCGCACGTATGTTACGCACTTACAAGTTTACTAAAACAGGATGAGCGTCCATGGTGTTTTGCCTGTGAAGAGCAGTTTTCTGTTTGACACTTTTTGCTGTATTGTGCCGATCTAATTGACACTAGATATAAACACTTCACAGCAGACTTCTTGAAGGTTTTGTTTCAGGATGTTCCCCTGGACAAGGTCTTCAATTTCTTGACAGAATGCAATATTTTTAAGAAGATCTGAGCATTCATAGACTATGTGAATTTCATTATTTTGCCCTTTTTGAGAGTCCGTAGACTTTTTTTTAAAGACTCGTGCGACATTTTAGCAAGACATATTTTTAAAATATATTTACATCTTGTCTTAAGACCTTGCTTTTAGTCTGGCTGACCAGATTTTTACCCATCCCGCCGTGAGATGGCCTTAGTCGCCTGCTCGGCGTTAAACACCAATAACTAACTAACTAACCATTTATAAGTACTTATTTTAACTCAATTATAAGTACTTGTAGAGGTAAGTTTGAAGTTAGTTGTAAGATGCATGTAACTTAATGCGAGTTGGCAGTGGACTGAAAGGTAAGTGTCCCCACCTAGCATACCTGAAATTGAATAGAAGGTGTCAAAAGCTATTATTGCCTCACAGGAGCGCTTTCAAATGACACGTGCCACAGATTAGGCTGAGTTGAAAGTTAATATCAGTGTGGCTCAATTGCTTTTAGAAGAGCTCAAAAAATGAACAGTCAACCTGACTCGCTGAGAGGGGCCTGACTTAAAAAGACTGTTTACCTGTCCCCAACAGAAACTCACTCAGAACCTGCTCCAACCAAGACTTTGAATTGAAACTAAAATAGACTCGCCAGTTTGCTCTGCTTAGAAAAATCGTGTAGCTTGAAAAAGTTAGGGAGATTACACCTCTCCAGACATGATTGGGTGGGTTATTATTAACCTGTTCTGGTTCTAAATGAACAGGTATGACTATTATTAGCTCTTTCCCATCGTAACATTTTCAGCGAGTCCGTTCCCTTCAAAAGTAGCAGGAAAAGGATGTGTGTTCCGTGCTGACGTACATTTTTTGGGTAGATTGAATTAATTTTCACAGCCTCCCAGGCTAACAACCATAGATAAATTAGGTATCGTTGGAAAGAGCATTAAAATTACTTTTCAAAACTGCGCCGCGTTTGTGCATCAGTTTAGTGGGAAGTCGAACCAATTTGATTATTATGCAACAGAACAAACATGGTGGAGCCAAAAATAAGAAACGTGGTTTTGGTAGAAACAGTCTAAGCACATGCAACAAAAAACCCTGATTTACTCACCAACATGGCAGAAAAATGTATTCCACAAGCAAAGAAATCACACAAGAGATCTGTCCCTACTTGAATCACAATTTTACGAGCTAAAAATCACTGTTGAAACCATGCTCATGAGGATCGAACAAGCTCATTGTCGGAGACGATCCAAGGCATGTTGTCAGCTACTTTGGCCTTGTTCTGACACCATCCGACAAGGGCATTCACTTTCAGATATTTTAGAAATGGTTGGTGAAACATATTTTAGTGTTGCTTCCCTTAGACCGATAGCTGTGTTTCATGCAATTTTTTTTAACAACGCAACCCTAGAATACTAGTGACTCGTTTATAGAAGGCACGAGCATAACGCTATAAGGTAAACGTTTCAATGGCCAAGGGTTTGTTTGGGCCAACACTAAACCAGAAGTGTTCCGATGGGAAAGAGTTAACCGTTTGGTTCCTTCACTACTGGTTGGATTATTATTAACCGGTTGGTTTCTTCGATACCAGTTGGATTACTATTAGTCGGTTGATTTCTTCATTGCCAGTTGGAGTAATATATCGTCGGCTCTGTCATGTGGGATGGGTTATTATACCTGCCCTGTTGTGATGAAGCTCTATGCTCGTGCATAGTGCTCATAAATTAGGGTTAGTACGGTACGGTTTTTGTTAACGGTTTGTTTGTGCCGATAGTCCGGGTGGCATGAGGCTCTACGTGAAATCTGTAAGACATGGTTAGCACGGAGTTTTGGTGAGTTCTGTTTAGTGAGTTCTAGGCGGAAGCTGTGTCTGTCAGAGGTCTAGATCGGTAGTATGGGCTGTCTTGTCGTATGGAACGGTTGTGTTTGAGATACCTAGCCCGTATTCCAAGACTCTGAAGCCTAGATTTCAGGTATGTTTCTATATATGTAGTATTGATAGTTGCTTAGTTAAAGACAGTATGCGTTGCTAAGAGTAATTTGCTTGTATAGTGTTGACCGGTTTTGGTTCAGTTATGTTGGTTTAGAATTCAGTGAAGTAACCGGTGTTTTGGTATACAGTTATTTACCGAGATGGATAACTAAAAGAATGTGAGGTGTGTATGTCTAAGTCGCTATGAAGGTAGTACGTGGATGGTTAAGCATAGTCTTTTCCAGTGTATAGAGTAGTGTATAGCAAGAGTGTTAAGCTATAGTCTGTTTCAAGATAGTGACAGAGATATGGGGGTGTTACGGAAGTAGACAGTTTATGAAGCACGTGTGTGTGTGTGAATGAACGTGTGAGTTATTTGTATCAGCCAGGTTACGTGACGTTTCTCATTTATCCAATATGTGGTGTGTTTAGCAAGCGTTACGTTTGGATCCTTGTTGTTGTGTTTAGAGTTCTTGTAAAGAGTGGAACGACGGACGCCGAGACGTCGAGTCACAGGTGGGACCTAACGTGAGGTCATCCCTCCAGCTCTTCACTGAGAGTGAGTCTGACCGGGACCAAGACGCCCGAGTCAAAGCGAGAACTGCGCTACCGTACGAGAACGAGGACGTCCGTGCCAAAGAGACAGGACGGCAAGAAGAAGCGTACGACGAAGGACTTTCACGCCTAGACGTGAGAAGGACCAACGTAACCAGGCAATAACATCAAACAGGTTGGAGACAGTGTGAAACTAAAACCTAGCCTGGCAAAGATATTGTGATGTGTATGTGATGTATATAGCTTGATAGTGTGAGCGTTTTTTTGGTATATTTATATTGTATAAAGTCACTTTAGAAAGGGAACCCGTGTGTTTGTTTTACCGCATGAATGCGCCCGTCTGAGTCAGTGGCGGTGTATGCGTCTGTTGCGTGAGAGTCTGTACGAGCGACTGTGGGCAAGTCTGCGTGTGTTACACCTGTACTGAGGTCAATAACACAGTCAACAGGACAGGTTTTGTCATGTCAAGCCATTATGAATGGGGGAAGTACAGCCGTGTCCCACATTTTTTTAATACAGTACCATGCATGACGAGACAGAACCTTTAAAAATTTTCAGTGCATACAAGTTCAAGTGTGGGTAGGTCATCGTGACTTGACTACAGGTAAATGGGGGGACAGCTCAGTGCAGTTATTTTCAAACAGCCCTGCATGGGCACAGCACTGGAATTTACTGCGTTGTGCAAGAGTGTGTGTGTGGTGAGAGAGTTCGGCTAGCCGGTTCCCGAAAATTAACCGATTTGGAAATATACCGAGTGCACAGATAAAGACATGGTCTTTGTGAGAGGTGATGGAAGATGATGGGCTTAATTAGGTAATTAATGAGTCCAACCTAAGGTGGTATGACACACTTCTTTTGCGCATCTTTTCTGAGCATTTAGTATCTTGCATCTGAAACCTGAGATGGAGTTCACCGAATAAACTATACGGCAGCTCATATTGCAAACAAGCTCAATTTATCGATAGTGGACAAAAGAGATATACTGTTTGAAATAGGTGTGTAAGCTGACTGCTTCTATGCATAAAATGTTTTGTTTCCTCAGAAATAAGATAATTTTGCATAAAGTTGCGACAAGTCATCAAGCGTAACGCATAACCGGCGTAAGATGGCATGAAACAAAACATTTCTCAGTGAAAAAAAAAATTAACGGTCCAACCAGACGGGAAGCAGTCTACGTGGCAGCCAGGAAAACAACAAAATCTCATCAGACATCAGCAGCGAGAAGGTAAACTAAATTAGAAAAAGGGTGGTGGTGTTTGCTAAGTGACTAGAACTAGCGTAAGCAATGTCAAACTAAGTGGCATATATTTCTCACTGGTTTTAACACCCTTTTATGCACCGCCGTGAGATGTCACCTGAGTAAAACCCCAATAGCTAACTATCCTTTTATGCATTTAAATTTAGGTCCCCACAGTAGTATTGCTGTCGCCACTGCCTACCTGCAAAGAAGACATTTTACTGTGGGTTGACATGGGCATGCATTCCATGTCACCACCTAGCAGTAGAATATTTCCATACATTCTCAGAGAGCCTTTACTAATACGGGGGAGGGCATGTAGTCGACATTGTAGTTATAAATTAAACCAGTGCCAGTGCTTATTATCTAGGAAAATATACTGTATGTAGGAAAAAGTCCTGCTAAGGGAGAATTTGGCATTATGGAACACTAATGGCTTCCAGTACTTAGTTTGCTCATCCATTCCCTCCCGCCCCCCCCCCCCTCTTCCCGCCCGCCTGCCCCCCCCCCCTTTCCTCCTTGCCCCCCCCCCCCCCACTCCTCTCCTTTCCTTCTATTTTTGTCAGTGGCAAATAAATAAACTGCAACCACCCTGGCCAGTGCAAAGCACCTGTCGACACCAGCCATGCAAATTACAAAGCATAATTTATCCCTGTCACTGGCATTTTTGTCAACCAAACCCCTCCCCCAACCTAAAGAAAAAGCAACTCTTTTCACTTTCAGCACTATGTTATATTTTCCTGAGAATATGCAGGTCATTCTTCAATAAGTGTTCTGGTCACATTTTGGTCAGTTCACTAATATGCAAAGAAAGTGTTTTGAAGTTACTTATGCATATTTTTACTGCACCATACTGTGTTGCCTGCTGTGGAACTATGCACTTCTAGTACTTTGTGTTAGCATTATGCATTCATGCATACTATTCATAATCATAAATATTACAAACTGACATAGATGTACCCACACATACAAATGATACACCAGAACCTACTAGACTGCAGGCATCTTTATTACTATTAGGATTTTTCCATAATATTTGCAAAGCAAGGCTCCAATCTTCTTCACTGTATGACTTGAGATTTTCAGTCACATTCTATGCCCACTGTCAGAATAATTGGGCAGTGACTTTGCTCTATTTTTAACCAGGGAATTCCGCAACTAATCATGACGTACTTACTTACTTACTTACGCCTGTCACCCCTACCCAGGTATAGGCCGTCGACGAGAGACCTCCAGCAACTCCTGTCCTGTGCTTCTCCTTCAATTCTACTCCAGGTGGTTCCCAGTCTCTTGATGTCTGCTTGGAGGTCTCGACGCCAGGAGTTTCTCGGCCTACCTCTTTTCCTCTTTCCCTGGGGGTTCCATGACAATGCCTGCCTAGTGATACTGGAAGCTGGCTTTCTCAGACTGTGACCGATCCATCCCCATCTTCTTCGCCCAATTTCATTCTCTGCTGTTATCTGCTCTGTTCTCTCCCAGAGTCTGACGTTGCTGATCTTCTCTGGCCAGTGGATTTTCAAAATTCTTCTAAGGCAACTGTTCATGAAGGTCTGTACTCTGTTGACTGTGGTTTTTGTCAATCTCCATGTCTCTGCTCCATATAGGAGAACTGCTTTTACATTGGAGTTGAAAATCCGGACTTTGGTGTGTTGTGACAGCTCTCTGGAACTCCACACTTTTTTCAACTGGAGAAAGGCTGCTCTGGCTTTACCGATTCGTGCTCTGACATCTGCATCAGTGCCGCCTTT